>BSBM01000698.1:1457500-1775000 GCA_027924585.1 Larix kaempferi | reverse complement strand
GTCCAAAAATATTGAACCGGTACTTCCTAAGGGTTCTCTTCCATCTGTGGATAGTGAACATGCTCTACCAAAAGCTGTGAATTCGGGTAAACTCCAAAGCTATTCTAGATCCTATGTGCAAGTTGGACTTTGGAGAAGTGGCATTGCTGGGCTAGGGTGGTTTGGCTCACGATGGGGAATGATGTTGGACTGGAAAAGCTGGTTAATTTTAACATGACTGTACTTGTAGGCAAGTTTTCCTACAATGTTATGAATCGGAAGGAGATCATCCCCTCGGTATCTCAATCATGGGCGATGATTCTAGAATATACTCCACGGGTTTTTGTTATGGCCCATGACTGGTATGGGTTTAAGTTTGAGGAGGAAGACCATGCTTCCCTTATTCGTGGTAAAATTTGTCTCAAGGCGTCGAGAATCTTGATGCTACAATGTTGGCATAGTGATTTTGATCCAGAGAGGGCATTGGTTTCTCTTCATCATTTGTGGGTCCTCTTACCTGGTTTTCCTTTGGCCATGTGGAACCGTGGTGCTTTTGAAGCAGTTGGGAATTGTTTGGGTCATTTCCTCAATGTTGAGGATGACCATCTGAATGGGATTGATAGGCAGATGGGATGTATTCTGGTTGAAGTGGACATTTCTCTTGGTCTCATTGGCGTCTTGCACATTAATTGGCGTGGCCGTAAACTTGCTCAGGTGATTGATTACTGGGGTATCCCCTTTTGGTGCTCAAATTGCAAGGTTGTTGGTCATTTATTGCACCAGTGCAAAGGGAGGGCTCCCTCGTCGAGATCGACTGATGAGGCTCCACTTTGGTCTTCGGATGATGGCAGTGAGCAGGAACTTTGACATGACTGGTGGTTTGGATGGCTTCTCCAACCATCTTCCTCCTCCTGGGACGAATGCGTCGGACATTATGAATAAGTTGGAAGGTAATGACCCCTCTTTCTACCATTCTTTAAATGATTTGGAGATTTCCTTTATTAAATATTTAGATATTAATAAGGGTAATGTCGAGATTGTTGGTCACCACTCTGCCTCATCCATACCCTCCTTGGATTCTGGTTCTGCTAATTCTATCCCTAGCCTCTCTGAGGATTCTTGTGATATTCTTGGCTCTCCTACTCTTCCCCTTTCAGTGCCCTCTCTGGGTTCAACCATCCTTATCTCCTCCGACAATGATGTGGCCATAAATATTCTTGTTTCCGTCGAGGGTTTGGGTTCTCCTCCTACTGTATCTGCTAGGTTGTCAAAAGTGCTACTGATCCCTTCCTATTGCGAAATGGTAAAAAACTACTATCATTATCTATTATAAGAACCGAGTTTTGGAGGGTGGCCTACATCCTTGTCTTGATAGTGACCCCATTATCTCGTCGAGTTCTACCATCAAGGCCTCGGTGGCTAGGTCGGACAACTTGATTCCGGTGGTTGCTACCTCAGTCGCTCCCATGTATCCTATTCTTCCCCCTACGCTGACCACTGTCAAAGAGGAGAAGGGGGCTAGGTTGGGTGGTCTTGCGCCAGACGTCTCTCCATTGAAGACTTGTAGTGCTCGAAAGAGTAAAATTTTTTTACCTCCAGAGGCAGACTCTCAGAGTACGGAGGGAATTCTCCTTTCTCCTGATTCTAGGGCACTTAAAAGCATTAAAGCCCTTGCAAGGGCTTGTAAATGATTTGTTTCTCTTTGAACATTTAGGGTGTGGGGGGCCTTCCCAAGCAATTGGCCCTCAAGCAGATCTTTGAAATTATCTGTCCATATCTGGTTCTTCTTCAGGAAACTATGGTGTGTGGGAGAAGGCTCGTTCCTTTTTTAATAATATCAATTTACCTGGTTGATTGATGTGCGCAGTCGATTCAGCTAGCCTTTATGGTGGTTTGCTGGTGTCTTGGAATCCACGGGGTCTTTATTTGAATCCCTCTCACATCTCTTTAGGTATTATTCTCACCGGCAAACTTAGGGGTTTTTACAAGATTATCAACTTTTTGAACTGCTACGGGCCCTACTATAATAGGGTGGCTTTTTGGGAGCAGGCATGCTCAGACTATTTATTGGATATGGAAAATTTGATTCTTGCTGGTGATCTTAACTCTACCTGGGGTGTTGCAGAGATATGGGGCTCTTCGGCCAAACTCGATCCTCTAGGGGTCTTCTTCAGGGATATTTTCTCTTTGAAGGGTCTAGTGGATCTCAAACCACGCCCTCTCGGCCCAACTTGGTCTAATAGTAGGAAAATTGGCGATTTGGTCTCAAAGCGTTTGGATCATTTTCTCATTTCAGAGTCTCTTCTGGATTGTTTCCAGACTTATCGATCATGGTCACATCAGTCCCATATCAGTGATCACCTTCCCATTATTCTTTAGTTTGAAACAGATTTTTCTCATCAATCTTATCCTTTTAAATTCAATTCGGCTTGGCTTAAAGATCATACTTTCAAGGAGGAGGTGGTTACGCATTGGTTAAGTTTGGATGTTTCAGTGGAACGCTCGACGATGGACAAACTCGCTGAAAAATTGAAATCCTTGAAAAGTTTCACGATTGCCTGGGATAAGAAAAAGAAAGTTGAGTTGACTACTGAATTGGTGTGCATTGAAAGGAAGATTAGTGACTTGGTAAAACTCTCTTTGCTGGGAGGTCTAGGTCGCACAGATCAATCTAAACTTTCTCTTCTTGAGGAAAGGAAACAAAAAAAATTTCACTGTTAACACCCAAAAAGTGCTCACTACCTCATCTACCCATTACATGACTCATTTGTCCATATTTCCTACCATATTTGCCTCCAAAACCTTAAAATCCCATTAAAAAGCCTCCAAAAGGCCACAAAACCATTAAAAAAGCCTCCAAAAGGCCATAAAACCCCTTTTTCCCCCAAAAATTCCTCCAAAATAGCAAAAACCCTCTAAAAAGGGAATAAAAAATACAAGAAAGAGGAAAAAGAGGGAAAAAGGAAGCAAAAACCCTATACAGCTGACCTAAACCATATGGTACCCAAAACCATGGGCCAACACTCCACCACTAAAAACCTATAAATAGGTGATGGAGGCCCCTCATTTCATATCCACAGTCAACCACACCCTTACTTTGCCAAAATCACTCCTGAAACCCTAGCTCACCCTTGAGGTACTTTCACACTTGAGTGCCCCTTTGGCCCATTTCCAAATCCCTTTGGAGAAAGAGAAAGGAGCAAAACTGGAAGCTTGGAAGCAACCCTCTTGGACTGCTGCAAAGGCTTCACCAACCTCTACACCTGAGGTAATCTTTAATACAAAAGGAGAAATCTTTTGCCATGTTTTCATGTTTTATTATTTATGTTAATGCTCATGCTAGGTTAAATTTCATATTGTTTTACTGCTTTTATTTACTGTTTTTCTGAACTGCTACTAAGGAGTCCCTTCTCCTTAGTAGGTGCTCATTTGCACAACCTAGGGTGAAAACCCTAGCTACATGCACTTTTAGGAGGAATCTTGGAGATTGAAGAGATGGGCTATTTGGTTAAAAGTAGGGGATTTGAATACCAAATTTTTCCAATGCTTTGCTTATTTGCGCAGAATACGAAACACTATATGGGATCTCAATGACAATATTGGCCATAGGATTTTGGGAGTGGCTGACCTACAGAAGGAGGCAATTACACATTTTCATGATATCTATCAAAATTTGAAGTCTATGACATTGATTGAACAATTTAAAGTTATCAAGGAATATCCGTGAATGTTCACTGAGGAGGAGGGGGATTCCATTTTTTAGGAGATTACTCTGTTGGAAGTTGAAAATACCTTGAATTAATTTGCTAAGGACAAAAGCCTGGGTCCTTATGGCTAGATGGTGGAACTATTTATTTTTTTATTCGATATCATGGGTGAGGATATCAAGGTTGTTGTGGAGGAGTCTAAGCAATTGGGATTGGTATCTGGTGCCTTAAATTCTACCTATCTGGCCCTCATTCCTAAGTCTTCTCATCCTACAAATTTCAATGACTACAAACGTATTTCCCTTTGTAATTTGGCATACAAAATTATCTCTAAGATCATTGCGAGGCAGATTAATCCTGGTCTTTCGAAATTCATCTCTTCTGAGCCAGTTTGGTTTCCTGGAGGATCGTCAGATTCTGGATGCGGTGGGGGTGGCTCAGGAGGTTTTTCACAGTATCAATCAAAAGTGTTTAGCCATTCTTATTCTTAAATTGGACTTGGTCAAGGCCTATGAAAGAGTGGATTGGACCTTCCTTAGGCTAATTCTCATTCAAATTGGCCTGCCTTTGAGGGTGATGAAATGGATTATGGCTTGTGTTACCTCTGTGAATTATGTTGTTCTCATTAATGGTTTTCCTTCTGAATTTTTTAAGGCTACCCGTGGTCTAAGACAAGGTTGTCTGCTCTCGCCATTATTATTCCTTCTGGTCATTGAAGTTTTGAGTCATTTGATCCACAATGCTAAGGTGGAGGGTTCTCTTATTGGTATCAAGGCGACTGCGGGCATTGCAGTGACTCACACCCTTTTTGTTGATGATATGATGTTGTTCGGGTTGGGTGTATTATCTGAGTGGATTCAGTACAAGAAAATTTTGGATCTTTTTTGCAATTTATGGTATGTTGGTCATTTATGTTAAATCCTATTTCCTGGAACACTCCTTGGATACCAATGTTAAGCTCTCGACTGGTTTGCACCTTCCCTTTGATTTCAAGGAGCTGGCTGGAGGGACCAAGTACCTTGGATTTTATATCAAACCATCTAATTATCTTGTCTCAGACTGGTTATTGCTTTTAAAGAGATTTGATAACAAGATCGGAAATTGGAGTATGCAGTGCTTATCCTTGGGGGGAATGCTTACTTTAGCTAAATTAGTTTTGCAAAACTTGGGAGTCTATTGGATTTCATTATGCAAAATTCCAACGGCTATTCTAAAAAGTATGCGCAAGAAGATCTTCAGTTTCATTTAGTCTGGGGCTTCGGACACTGTGAAGTTTCATTTGATTAATTGGCGTTCCCTGGCTCATCCCAGGGGGTTGGGGGGATGGGACTTAAAGAATTTGGAGTCCTTTTCCTTAGATCTTCAGGCTAAAATTTTATGGAGGGCACTCTTTTCCAATTCCATTTGGAGTTTGATTGTCCGGGGGAAGTATTTAAAAAAATCTTCGGTGGTGGATTGGTTTTGGAAGGGGCTCCCTAACTCTAGAGGGGTATCAAACTTTTGGAATGGTATCCTTGGTTCCTTCCATATTGTTTCTTCCTGGCTTACTTGGTTACCTGGAAATGGTAGAGAGATCCTCTTAGGGGAAGATCCTATTGTGCGGGTCCTCACTCTTATAGATTATCGGTGGCACTTATCTGTTTCTTACGAGCTAATGGTTTCTACAATTTATATCATGCATCTGCTCTAGTGGCTAATGTGGGGAATCATTCGGCCTAGATTTCGGCTCAACAATTGGGTCTTTGTGGTACCTTGGGATTGGAGTGGTCTTCCTATATCTGTGATCTGCGGCGTTCAAACATCAATTTATCTGCGGTGCCTGGCAAACTTGTTTGGTTGTGGGATGTTTCCCATGGTAGTGTATCTGCTAAGCTAGCCTATGATTCTATCTTTTCATATGAGACTACTCAGGTGCAATGGTGGCACCAGACTATCTGGAAGCTTGTAATTCCGCTCAGAGTGAAATGTTTTATTTGGATTGCATTGAGCAATCGTATTTTGACTTGGGAAAATATTTGCCACAGAGGGGGCATGGTTCCTAATAGATGCCCTCTGTGCTGTTATTAGGAGGATTTTGTGGATCATCTTTTTTCTGGTTGTAGTTTTGTTCAAAGTCTATGGATTTTGATCTACAGTTTTGTGGGTTTGACTGTGAATTGGCGATTTGCCTCCTTAGTGGACTGTCTGGGTACATGGTTGGAAGGTGCTAAATTTTGGGTGGAGCTCCCTTGTTTCATGATCTAGGAGGTGTGGAAGGCCTAGAATCTGAGGATTTTTTATGACGTCCTTCCAAACGTTGAGCACATTGGGGGCATCTCTATTGCGGCTTACAAATAATTTCATGCTCTTGTCGGTGGTACTGGTCCTACTACGGTCCGTCCTCCTCGTTGAATGGCCTTACCTGTATTAATGTATCCTTGTGTCTTTTTTGATGGTGCGACATTGGTGGGGACTGGTAACTATGGAGCAGGAGTGACATTGTTTCTTTCTAACACCTTCTTTTTCAAAGTTCAGTTGAACATAGGTTTGGGCTCCAATACTCACAGTGAGCTTTGTGCACTTTGGTTGTTACTCTATTTTTCCCATTTAAAATTGGTCTCTTCTCTTCTGGTATTGGGAGACTCCATGAAAATTATCTCGTGGGAATTGGAGAATACTCCACTCCGTGTGATGGTCCTCTCTTATTGGTTGGACGAAGTCCGACTCTTGAATAATGCCTTTGATCATATTCATTTCTCACATGTTTTTTGTGAGTGCAATCACGAGGCTGATTTACTCTCTAAGTTGGCATTGACTTCTTCAGTGGGTTCACTCATATGGGAAGAGTGGCGGGATGATCATTGACTTTCCTATGGCTCTGTGGACTTGCATTGGTCCTGGGTTATCCATTGTTTTACTTCCTTCGGGTATTATATATTTACATTGCGGCACTTATATCTTTGCATGTGATTATCTCTTGGTCATCCAACATCCTATTGGGTTTTTTCTTTCAGGGTGGTCGCCTCCTATTTTGGGTCTCTTTTCCTATGCATTGGCCTCATCGGACTTAGCCTTTTCGATGCATTTTTGGCTCTTTGGTGGGATTGATGGGCCCTATCTTAGAACTAGTTGTTTTCCAGTTGTGATTCGCTCCTTCTATGTTTCCAATCTATGATTGTATTGGTGTGGTTATCACCTGGTTTATGTTATGTTTTTCCTTTGTATTTGGCTATTGGGTATGGCGGTTGGAACTTCTTTATTGGGATGTTTTTCCCCAGTTGATGTATTTTTTTTATGGCCATTGGGTATGGTGGTTGGATCTTCCTTTTTGGGTTGTTTATTAATCGAATGATGTAGTGTTTATTTACTATTTCCTATATTAATAGTAAGTTATATTTTCGATGGAAAAAATGTATGGTTGTTTAAAAGAATAGTATATGTATAAATGTTAGTTGTATGATGTTAAACGTTTATATTTTTTATATTATAACATTACCCCATTGATTTGATGTTGGAATTTTTTTTTTAAATAATATTGTATAATTGTTAGTTGTACAATATTAAGTATTTATATTTTTATATGGTAATACTTTCCATTGATTTTGTTAAAAATAACTAAAAACACAATTCTCTTTTAATATTATTTTTATATACTTTTTATCAACGCCAATGAGGAGTCTTACCATATAAAAAATAGGATTCTTACTTTCTATACCAACATCAATGCAGAATCTTACTATATAAAAGTATAAATATTTAATATCATCCAACTAAAATTTATACATACAAATGATATTAAAAAGAATTGTCATGAAATCTATCAAACTCAAACACTGGAGTGATAGAGTAAAAGCCTTGATGGGATGGTTTCAAGATCTCACTATCGATCACATCTACAGGGAGTACAATGATGTTGCAGACTCATTATCCAAGCTGACACTTGATGGTCAAGCGGGTATACTATATTGGGAAGAGTGGGAAGAAGGAATCCTCTCACACAGGGGTTCTATGTGGTTTTATGATGATATTACATAACATCTATGTTCTAGATGTGGTTGTATTTAGGCTCTGGAAATGACAACACTATACTTTTCTGTGGCCTTTTTGAATAGTTTTTTTTGGACTGTATTGCTACTTGAGATACTATTTGAAGGTTGTATGAGTGTTTCTCTAGTTCTGTACTCAGATACTTATGTACTTTTTATTTCAATTAGAAATAACAAAAGTACTAGATTTTCTTCCTGTTAGCACCCAAAAAGTGGTCACTAGCTCATTTCCTTATTCAAATGACCCATTTTCCCACTTTTCCACCATTTGAGCCTCTAAAACCATCCAAAAGTCACCAAAAGACCATAATACACCCCTTTTTCCCCTCAAAATGAATATTTTTCCTCAAAAAGGGTTTATAATTCCCAAAAATATTAAAAGGGAATAAAAATATTCAAAATATTCAAAAAAGGAAAAAGGAGGGAAAAAGGTACCTAAACCATGTTGGTCAATACCATTGGTTTCCTCAAAACCATAATGATATTCCCCACCACCAAAAACTATAAAAAGGTGGTAGGGGCACCTCACTTTCCATCCATCCATCATCCTATCCTCACGCTGTCAAAATCTCCCCTAAGACTTTTGGCCATTTTCAGCATCTTGGAGAAGAGACCTTTGGAGCTTGGAGCTTGGAGCTACTCACCCTTGGAGTTGCTCAACATCACATCCTCACCATTTGAGATATCTTAATACAAAACATCTATTCTTTTATTTCTTGTTCTTTCCATGAATCGTTTTTAAATTTATTTGTTATATGCACATGTTAGTTTAGATTTAGATTTAATTTATAATCATTTTTGCTTTCTATATTGAAACTGCTATCACATTGTTGATAGGTGCTCATTGCACAAAGCTTGGTTGCAAAACCAAGCCAACAGTTTTTGGTGACTCCGCTGGCTTCGAATTCTTAGATCTTGGTTTTTTGCTTTAGATCTTAGTTTTTTTTAGTTTCAATCATTTTAATTCACAAATCTTCCATCCTAGACAACAGATCCATTGTTGTTCTATATCTTGGCCCTTTCTGTTGCCATTAACAGCTTGAAATTTCCATTTTTAGGTTCATTTTTCGGCGTCCATTTTTCGGCTTTCGCCTCACGGCTTTTCACCCGACAGTCGCACGACTCATCGCGGCCTCGCGGCCTTTTGCCACGAGGCACGCCGCGGCTTCGCAACCATTTTATGCGCTGCACATCATGGCTTCGCAGACATTTTCCGCGCTGCACATCGCGATTGTGTGACCGAAACCCGCACTGCACATCGCGGCTTCGTGGCCATTTGCCGTGCTGTACATTGCGACTACGTGGCCGAAACCCGTGCTACACATCACAGTTGTTTTCCCAAGACCCGCAATGTTGTTATTTTGAATTCGGCCAATTTTTTAGAAAAAAAAAATTGCTTTATTTTTGGCCCATTTAGCCTATTTTATAGCATTATTTTTTCAGCTTTTTTACAGCCATACTAAATCTTTTTCTATTTATATATGCTCCATAAAAGTCTTTTTAAAAAATTTCAGTAATTGAAAGAAATATTTTCTGCATTCTATTTAGATCAAAGGTTTTACTGCTTATATGCTTAATAGTTTGCCCAAGCAATTTTCTAAGAGATCCATTTATTTCTTGAAATATTCATGTTATTTGCTTCCCTTCAAATTATTTCAAGGATCCATTATTTTTTTGATAGTTTTTTCAAGCATTTACATTTCAAAAAACGCCTTTATTTTTTACAAACTGGAAGCGTCTTTTCTTTCATTTGTAATCAATCGCCCAAACTAGGCAAATCAATTTCAGTTATATAATCACACGTGCACCCAATCTACCACATTATTTAAACTGAGCCTTAAAATCTACCTTAACTCAACAAACATTTTAACCCCACTTGGGGAGCACTTAAAAGAATCTTGTAGTTAGGTAGAATTGAGGGGATAGGTTTTCCAATAACACCCCTCAATTATTTACATTTGAGACATAGTGGTTGTTCTTTACGGTACCAAAATCCCTTATAATTTTGACACTGTTATCAACCAATTTATCGGGAAGGCCTCTCCCTTAGGAGGGTTGAAGTAGCCAAACTGGTTCTGGGAGTCTGAGTGGAATACCGCAATCCATTCAATAACCGAAGGATACCTTTCGAAGTTCTCGGTGTACACCCATATGGGGGTACAACGGCGATAGAACCAAACTGCAGATTCACCCAATCGAACGTGTCATGAATGGAGTATCCTAGTTGCCACTCTTTAGGATTGTCTACCCAATGTCCCTCCCGGTAGGGGGATATCTAGCCGTTGATTCAACACTCTATATTGTCTGACTTGGATTTCATCACCTTGTAGAGAATATCGTTTGTTGACTCACAATACTTCTAGTTAGGTGTTTGCATGATATAATACCCACCTTTGGTCTAGTGAGCACCACTTTTTTCTAGGAATTGTTTGAATTTTGGTATTCTGACCACTTTGTTGGATCCCTCCACTTATTATAGCACAATTGTTATTATAAGTGCTTTTGAGGTTGGTTGTTGGCCTAAGAGCCTTTTTTTTTTTCACTCCCCTCTTGCACTCATTGTTGCACCAGGGTTTCGATTTTTTTACATCACCACCTTCCACTGAAATTTTTAAATATTTCTCACCATTGAGAATTTAAGATGATCTCTCCATCTTCAGGGTGAACCCCCTCAGTTTGGTACACTTGGCTCTACACGTCATAGACGTAGAGCCTTATCCCTTGACTCAACACACCATCGGCCAAGAACACAGTCATCTGATTCTAACGCGCCTCACTTCACATCTGATTCCGAGGCTGAATCTGAAAACCCTACTGAAATATCACCAACCAACCCCATGGCTGGATCACAATACGACCCCCTCTTCACTAGTGCTATTGGAGATACATTGATAAACCCTTCTACTACTATGCCACCCATGGTAACAACAATCCCTTTAGGCATGCCTAATATAGGGGCCACTCCACCTTTAGGTATGCCCAACATAGGCCTACCTCCTATTATGGGTATGCCCAACATAGGAATCACACCCCCTCTCATTACCACAACCCAGATCCCAGGAATTCCTGGCAATATTCCTAACCCCTCTACAACCCATGTTTTACTTAGGAGCGCTGGCCCATCCCACACCACAACGGTTGGAGGACACATGCCTTCAATACCTAGCATACTCTTAGGGGCCACTGGACCACTACATTATGCTACCATTAACAGTTATGTCCCAGCCACTACATCACACCCCTTGGCCAGTCTACCATTTCTGGCAAGTTTGAATTTGCCAGACTTGGCAAGACTAACTAATGATCCTATTAGACATGACACCACTTGGCCCCCCATGCCCACAAAGCTTCCTTAGGACATCCCGAAGTTTGAAGGAAAACCTGGGGAAGATCCCCAAAACCACATAATGTCATTTCACCTATGGTGTTCATCTAACTCCATAGTGGATGACTCCATTAGACTAAGACTGTTGCAACAAATGTTCACTGGCTCTTCCTCCAAGTGGTACATTGAACAACCACATGGGACCCACCATACATTTACGTCCCTCGCCTCCACTTTCCTTTAGTTTTTTCAGCTACCTGTATGCTATGATGCAGGAGTTGAAATACTAGTGTCTTGTAGACAAAACACAGCTACCCACATCACCGACCATATCCATGAGTGGCGTAAGCGCTATAGCCTCTGCAAGATAAAACTAGACAACCGTATATTTTTGGATTGGTTTCTCAAATCACTCCTACCCCTCATAGCCAAGGATGTATCTTCTGAACGACCCCAGTCAGAAGAAGAAGCCATTCTAAAAGCCCAGCAGTTTGATCTGATCTACGCCCAGTGTGGCTACATGTATACCATTTTACCTGACGCTCTCTGCGGTGATTCCTCCCGGACTGACGCGCTGGGGGCATCCCACATCGCCGACAGCATCATTGGACAAGTTGCGTCCCACAACCAACCATTTTCCATTATGCGCAATAATAACGGCCCTGATCTTTCACGAGCCACATCTCACTCCGGAGCTACAACTTCATATGCTCCCATGGCCCACCCCCACCACACTCATGGACCCCCATGTCCACCATAATGTTATGGTCACGCACCTTCAGCCTATCCACCTCTGGTTGCACCCCCTACGTATTACCATCAGTAGGCCACACATTCTCATGTTCACTCACAAGCCCCAACGGCTTATTTCCCACCACAGGTAGTCTTTGCTGCACCACAACCTCCAATCGCTCAGAATTATCCTCCAAACAACAACAACGCTACCCCCACCAACCAAAACCCTGATCGACCACCGAAACAGGGTAAGAACCCCAATTTACGAACAAACCACCCATGTTCCATATGCGGGGTATACGACCATTATAAACACACTTGCCCCCATTTGGGGCGAGCACGCCAACTATTGTCTGATGACACCCAATGCCAAGGGTGCGTGGCACAACTAGTGCCACCTCCTCAACCACAACCCATGGTGTTGCAGAATCCTTTGCCCACAGAAGGAGTGGCGAGCACTCGTCCGTTGGATCCTCCTAAAGGAACCACAACACCACAACAACAACACACAAACCAACCGATGGATTCAAGTAGTCATCATCTCCTTATGAAGTCATCGTCTGACATGAATCTCCAAACGCGTCGAAACCAATACGCCCCAACTGCACTTAAAAGTGTTCTCCCTATGATTGAACAACCAGTTCAGAATGCACCTACATCATTCATCTCCACAGTTAGACCCGGATTATACTCGGAATCACCTATGGATTCCACATTCCAATCCATCCAACCCCCTTTGAATATAGCCGAGATATCTGATTTGTGCACCCTCTCATAGAACACACAGGTACCAAACCAATAGCCCCCTTTACTCCCTCAACCACCCTTAGTGCCAACTCATGTAGGATCCACACCAATTCATACTATCCCATTTTTATTTCCCCCTTCAGGCACCATCAGCACACCAATCATGGCTACACTTAATCTCCCAGGATTAACATTAGGACTACCTGTGTGGTACCTACCTTCCCCAACCTCTCCTCCGACACCAAATGTCATTTTACAATCGGTGCAACCCATCAATACTTCTAACCATCCACCCCTTGGTGTACCAAACATCCAGAATCGACCACCTCCAATAGTGGCCACCACATCAACATCCAATTATACTCCCCCACCACTTCGAAACACTGGGGGAAAAGGTCCACAAACCTACACCACTGGACCCACAACTCGCACCCCCCCAGCGACCCCCAAGTTGGCAAAGAATCCCCCAACAATCCGCATACCCCCCAAGTGCTCTTTGTGCAACAACATAGGCCATGCCACCCATCAATGTCCACAGTTACCAGCACTTCAAGAACACGTGAATATGTTGGATGACGACACCAACGTTCCAGTAGTAAAACTAGAACTCCCCCCTCAACCTCGTGATAAATCATTGCACACAAACCATCCTTGTGCAATATGTGGAATCTACGGCCATTATTCACATCACTACCCCGATCTCCCAGATTACAGAGCAGCACTGTACGAGTTGAATAACATCGACCTAGAGATATCCCCTCTTCTCATTGAGGAAATTCATCCCCCACCATCTTCCTCCTCGGAAGAAATTAACACCATTTACACGATTTCCACTGGATACCCCTCTGTCCGGTCAGCCCCTTCCATTGATCCCTTTGACACACATGTTCGACCCTTTCAAATCGACAAGGGAAACCACATGTCCACAACATGGGGGTAGGCCCAAAACCTTGCCTACTCATCATCATCGTGATTCTCGTCGGAGATACTGGGGGCATCCACCCCACAAGAGGAATCCCCCTTCATAATATCATCACTTCAGTATTCCACCACGGCCCATAGCCTCATGGTATACCCCCTTGCCAGTAGTTGCTCAATGACCTATTGATCCCTCTCTAAGACAACATCTGCACCACATTGACACCTCTGAGTTAGGGGGCATAATAGATCACCTTGAACCTAGGATAGGGGACATGATCAATAATTTTGAACCTTCCCCATCACATCTATCTCAGTATTCCAATGATCCCATTGTTCAAACCAACACATATGTGATCCACAATCACAAACCCCATGCACATAGCATGGGGGTAGGTCATTAACCCTACTAACTTTTTCACATGCGTGATCTCAACCATTTTTTAGGTCACATATCACTTGTATATTTGATTCAATTTGATACACCTAGTATTCTTCCCCCTCGGGTCATCATTTCCCCCACCACTGCATCCTTGGCTTGGTGGGCTCACCTTTATTTGTAGCCATTTTTTAACCTAGTTATTTCCTTTGACCATTCCGGAGTCGTTATGACCTCCGTTTTTCACACCATTTGCACCGCCGGATTCATATTTTCGTGCCCGTGATGATGCTTGAGATCATTTCTCGCTCTCACTAAAAACTTTCGGGCATTTTTTTCCATGCCCCTCGTAGCCTCGATTTACGTGCCACATTGGCCATGGTCCATTTTTGACGAGTCTTATATCGCCAGATTCAGTTTTTCGTGCTTGTGATGACGCTTGATATCATTTCTCGCTCTCACCTCTAGATCTTTCGAGCATTTTTTCCATGCCCCCTCATTGCCTCGGTTTGAGTGCCACATGGGCCGTCGTCCGTTTTTTACGAATCTTATACCACCGGAATCAATTTTCCGTGCTTGTGATGATGCTTGAGATCATTTCTCACTCTCACCTCCAGATCTTTCGAGCATTTTTTCCATGCCCCGTCGTTGCCTCGATTTGCGTGCCACATGGGCCATCGTCTGTTTCTAATGAATCTTATACAGTCGGATTCAGTTTTCCGCGCTCCTGACGATGCCTGAGATCATTTCTCACTCTCATGCCTAGATTTTTTGGGCATCTTTCACATGCCCCCTCGTTGCCTCGATTTGCGTGCCACATCGGTCGTCGTCCGTTTTTGACAAGTTTGACATCGTTGGATTCAGTTTTCCATGCTCGTGATGATGCTTGAGATCATTTCTCGCTCTCACCCCCATAATTTTTGGGCATTTTTTTTTCAAAATGCCACTCATCACCTCGGTTTGCATGCCACACTGGCCGTTGCCCATTTTTGACAATCTTTATGTCACCGGATTCAGTTTTCCGCACTCATGATGATGCTTGAGACCATTTCTCGCTGTCATTAGTACCTTTTTTGTCGGTATAGTTTTACCCCTTTTACAGGCCGAGCAATTCCTTTTATGAAAAAGGCACTTAGGGAGTTTCTGTTAAGCTCTTTTCTGACTCCTAAAACAATGAAAAGATCATCGAGCAATCTTGCTTCCTTTCATGCTCGCTAAACGTATCTGAAAGGGCGTCTACCTGGTAAAGTTTACCCCTTTTCCGGACCTTGTAGACTAATTACGAAAAAGGAATACTCTAGTCACATCGGCTAGAAGAGTTCTCCATTTGCATCATTTTATACTTTTTTGGGCCTTGGAGACTAACTTACGAAAAAGAACACCAATGGAGTCCACTTACCGCTTTCAAACTCTCTAAACATGAAAGCGACCATGAGCAATCACCATCCTGGGCTCGTAAAAACCCACAGGACGGTACTACACCACCACTGCAGAGTCTTCTTATCGTTTTCAGACTCCTTAAAAATGAAAGCACCAATGAGCACAAACAATCCTGGGCTCACAAAATCCACAGGACAGTACCATTTCAGAGTACACTTGTTTCCCTTCTTGGAGCTCATTAAAACTATGAAGAAGGACCCAATGGTGCTTCTTGGCGCCACAACAGATCATGTCTACTCATATGGCAGCTTCCCCATTTTGGTCGCCTTTGTTCAAAATATTCTGCAATATGTCACCTTGAGAATCCCTCTACAGTACCCATCAAATCGTCCCCCCCAAAGTCAATACATACCCTTTAGTCCTTAAAAGCTATGATCCCTACACCTACAAGTTAGTTCCCTATGCTGCCAGGTCAACCATATCATCATGCTCTGAACAAAGGAAGTTTGAGTCCACCCACTCTATGACCCCAGTTACTTCCCATCCCCACAAGTATGTCAGTCATACCATCAGTATTACCACACTTCAATTCTACACCTCGCGCTCCTATCAAGGAAACATCATTTCCTTGTTAGTTGTTGGTCTCCCTCTGTCGACAACAACCAAATTTATTCCAGAGGATAGACCTAGAGGTCCCTGTGTCTTGGACTCATCACCATTTATGATGATTGCCTACGAATCATTTCGAGAAGTTTCCTCAGTGCCTCTCCGAATGGTTGTTTCTCACATGCTCGACTTCAACACCTTGATCGCATCGTTGAGACTCACACAGGGTATTGGTCCTTTCAGTTATTTGTTGAAGACCCCATATACCACCTGACTCTTCCACATTTGAGAGTCTACTTATGGAAACAACCAGTTACATTTTTTCTATAGATATCTGGGTTGTGCATGGCGATAGTATTCAGATGTACCCCAGTTTTATACTCCCTCGAGTATATAGTTACATGTACTTCTCAGAGATGACTCACAGTCATTGAGTCCCTATAGATGTTGGACACCTTCAGTTTCAGCAATTCATCAACCCTTCTGATACCTTATTCAGAACGGTTGTCCCTTTATTCCAGTGTATCAGTTATTGAGATCAGTCATGTTATGATCATGATTACATCCCAAAATAGTGTCCCCTTTGGACCATTATGATGTACCAGTAGATTTTTTATGTATTATTCAGGTCCCCCTTCTTGGGACTAATTGTTATGTATATGTCTTGATACGAGCATGGGTATGCCTGCCTCGTCCATTGTCAGAGATTGTTCCTCATTCATATTGAGGCCATGTAATATTTTTTGTTTTTGCAGCTTCCAAGGGCATTGATCCAGTCTCCAACTGGTCTCTTCTCTTCCCCAAACCCCAGGAAAAAGACAAAAGAACTATGATGTCTATCGGCCATACGATGAGCTCCTGCCCTCACACATCAAGGGGCAATCTGTTAACACCCAAAAAGTGCTCACTAGCTCATTTCCTTATTCAAATAGCCCATTTGTCCACTTTTCCACCATTTGAGCCTCTAAAGCCATCAAAAGGTCACCAAAAGACCATAATACACCCCTTTTACCCCTCAAAATGAATATTTTTCCTCAAAAAGGGTCCAGAATTCCCAAAAATATTAAAAGGGAATAAAAATATTCAAAATATTCAAAAAAGGAAAAAGGAGGGAAAAAGGTACCTAAACCATGTTGGTCAATACCATTGGTTTCCTCAAAACCATAATGGTATTCCCCACCACCAAAAACTATAAAAAGGTGGTAGGGGCTGCTCACTTTCCATCCATCCATCATCCTATCCTCACGCTGTCAAAATCCCCCCTGAGACTTTTGGCCATTTTCAACATCTTGGAGAAGAGACCTTTGGAGCTTGGAGCTACTCACCCTTGGAGTTTCTCAACATCACATCCTCACCATTTTAGGTATCTTAATACAAAACATCTATTCTTTTATTTCTTGTTCTTTCCATGAATCGTTTTTAAATTTATTTGTTATATGCACATGTTAGTTTAGATTTAGATTTAATTTATAATCGTTTTTTCTTTCTATATTGAAACTGCTATCACATTGTTGATAGGTGCTCATTGCACAAAGCTTGGTTGCAAAACCAAGCCAACACTTCCGCTTGAAAATTGTTTTTTTGTCATTATTTTTTATTTTTTATCACCACAAATATTAATATTAATAAATTATTATTATTATTATATATATATAATAGTTAAATTGATATCAAAAGAGAGTTGTAATGATTTTACAACACATTATTATCAAAATGGGCTCACATTCACACAAGCGATAACACCCAAGCAGACACACTAGCAAATCTAGCCATGATGCTTCTCAAGCAGCAATTGGTTGAAAATGGGGACCACCCTTATCTTACGTGGATCACCTAGGTGTTAATTCAAATTTTAAACTATGATTTATACCCCCCTTATGTGCATGTATTACATCTCAGAGTATTTTGAATGCTCAAGCATGGGAATTGAAGGAGCCATACCTTCGCTCATGGGAGAAGGATCCCGAAGATGCACTATGCTTAAGGAAACCCTTCAACATGTTGATATGGCAGTTTGATTTGACCTACGGCATCAATCTGGGATCTTTCCTGGTTATTTGGATTGGTTCAGAACCACAAAGAACTTAATTAGGGACCTTTCGAGCTTGACTTATGTCTATCTTTGGTTGAGGGTGGATGTTAGTTTTTGTACCTGGGGAAGTGTTCCCCAAGTGACTTTTACCTAAAGTCACTTAGAAGGGGGAAAAAGGTGACCCTCACATTAAATGCACTTAATGAGACTTTATAACATTAAAGACACTTTTTGATAAATTTAAGTGGGTGAGTGAAATTAATAATTTATGAGAAATAAATGGAGCATTTAATTTCAACCATAGATCTAAATCTATCTCATCGATTGGATTTAGGGAAACCCTAGGGTTTGATCAAAAAGCATGAGGGAGGAATTTTGAACTCACTTTTGCTGATTGAAGTGAGGAGAAGAGAGAATAGAGAGAGCTAGAGACTTGGCACGATTTCCAAGGCACCAACTGAGCATTAATGAACAGTACAGATTCCTACCAAATATTTTCTTCAGTTGGCATGCATCCCAAGGTGGTCCTTTTCAGCATTATACTAGCACAAGTTTCCAAGCATTTTCTGGGCACGGGTTTCGAGGCAACCTGCACAAATTTTGAGGAGCTTTCTGGCACAAATCCCGAGGACATTGGCACAAATTTTGAGGAGGAATATTTGGGCACAGATTTCAAGATTTTGGGAACTATATTCGAGACAGGGTTCTACTGCACAGAAACTGAGACCGTACTGTACGGTACTGTCCTTTCCTGCACAAATTTCGAGGTATGGATTGGCATAGATATCGAGGCTGTTATTTGGCACTGTTTTCAAGATAAATCTGCACAGAAAAAGAGGGTTAGTACAGCATAGAAACCGAGGTAAAGGACAACACAGAAATCAAGATTACAGATTTCTCTCCTTTTTCTCAGCATGGATTTCGAGGTGATTATTTGCACAGGTTTTCAAGGTAGCTTCAGCACAGTTTTCAAGGCAGTCTTTCAGTGTATTTAATGGTGGAGATAAGTTTATGTTTTCACTGTATTGCTGTACTATAATTTTACTGAAGAAATAAAATCTCTCTCTCTCTCTTACTGGTTTTCCCCGTGGGGGTTTTTCCAGGGCACAGTTGTCGAAAATCTTGAGTCTGAAATTTTAATGGTGTGCATGTGATTTTAATTTTCTGCTTGTTAGTATGATTTTACAACATGTTTAATTGTTGAAGAAAATTTCAGAAGTAACTTTCAGCCTATGCAAAACCAGATGAAAGTGAAAACCACTGAAATGTTGACATAAACCAGCAAGCAGTAAACTCAGAAAAATTTACATGGTATCAGAGCTTGGGGGCAGAAAACAGTGATATTTTGCATACACACAGAAATTTCCAGAACTCAGTAATTTCAGTGATTTTCTTCTATTAGTAAACAACACCTAGTTGGGTTGAAGTAGAGATGGCTACAGGAATTAGGTTGGAGGATAGGCTGAATGGGACAGTGAACTTTGTGCCATGGAAGGCCATAATTTTACTGATATTAGAGGAGAATGAACTATGGGAGGAAGTGGTTAAGAATACTACAGCAAACCCGGTTCAGATTCCCGCTGCTACAGATGTAGCAACACTATCAGCCTTCAACAAGAAGGACTGTAAGGCTAGGAGGATAATCCTTGATGTAGTTAAAGACCACATAATCCCTCACATTTCAGGAAAGACTAGGGCACACTTGATGTGGACAGCTTTGACCAGTTTGTATGAGAGTGCCAATGAGAACCAGAAGATGGTTCTCAAGGAGAAACTCAAGAGTATAAAGATAAATGGAGGAGAGGGAGTCACAGCATACCTCATTAGGATATCTGCAGTTCAGGATGAACTGGCAGCGGTTGGGGAGGTGGTATCTGCTACTGAGCTTGTACGTACAACAGTGAATGGGGCTTCAAATCCCTGGGGTGCATTTGTGCAGGCCATAGTGGGTAGAGAGAACCTACCTTCTTGGGAGAGACTGTGGGATGACTTTGTGCAGGAGGAGACCAGGAGAGGTCTCGTACAGGGCAGTTCATCATAGAGTGGGGTAGATGAGGAGAATGTGGCATTGACAACAAAGGGGAAGAAGAAGAAGTGTCCCAAGAAGGGTGGGGCCAAGCAACAGCAGGGTGGGAAGAAGAAGGACTTGAGTAAAATCAAGACGTTTGGGCACTATGCTTCACAGTGTCCAAACAACAACAACAAGAAGGGACAGCAGACAGCAGCCTCAGCAGAGGTTGATGACTTTGGAGATAGGTTTCAGAGGGATTTTTCCCTATATGCTGGACAGATTGAGAGAGAGAGAGTCTCTTTAGCCACCAGCATAGATATGGATATGGAGATTGAGCATTCATTATTGGTAGGCCATCAAGCGATTCCATCCATCACTAGTACTTGGTACATTGACAACGGAGCCTCGAGCCACATGACAGGTGCTCGAGAGTTGTTCTTCGAGTTATCACCGACAGGTAGATATGTGGACGTTGTACTTGGTTACAATACCATTGTTAGAGCAGTTGGTCAGGGGACCATTACATTTCAAAGGGATTCTATGAGTCCCATGATTCTGAGGGATGTGTTGTATGTCCCTGGGCTGAAGAACAACCTTGTTTCAGTTTCTACTATTGAGGACAGGGGTCTTGGGGTGTGTTTCTTAGATGGGAGAGTGCAAGTTTTCCCCAGGACTACAAGAGTATCTACCCCCATGGACATTGGGGTTAGATGTGGAAAGTTGTACAAGCTATTGTTTCAGCCGCAGCATGCTCTAGCACACAGCAGCAACAGTGAGCTATGTGAGCTATGGCATCGGAGGATGGCCCACCTACATCACCTAGCTCTGAGATTTTTGAGGAGCATGGTTACAAGTTTACCCGAGTTCAGCACTGAGCAGAGTGATGTGTGCAGGGGGTGTGCTTTGGGAAAGTACACCAAGACTATTTTTCCAAGCAGTGACACGAGAGCAGCAGGGGTGCTTGACTTGATCCATTATGATATTTGCGGTCCTATGTCATCGGTCTCTTTGATTGGTTTTGAGTACTACATCATCTTCATTGATGACTACTCCAGGAAGACCTGGATCTACTTCTTGAGGAGCAAGAAGTCGCACCTAGTTTTGAGTGTCTTCCAAGGGTTCAAAGCCCTTGTGGAGAAGCAGGCAGGGAGGAAGATTCGGATGTTGAGATCGGACAATGGGGGTGAGTATACCTCCAAGGAGTTCGATTCTTTTTACAGACAGGAGGGTATACAGAGACAGCTGACAGTTCCCTACACTCCTGAGTAGAATGGAGTAGCAGAGAGGAAGAATAGGTCGATTATGGGAGCAGCGAGAGAAATGCTTCATGATCAGGGGTTACCGTTCTTTCTATGGGCAGAGGCATGCAGCACTGCAGAATAGGAGTCCTCACCATGCTTTGGGGAGGAAGACTCCATAGGAGATGTACACAGGCAAGAAGCCTGAGGTGAGCCATTTTCATATATTTGGTTCTTTGACTTACTCTCACGTCCCTTCTGAGAAGAGGATGAAGTTTGAGCCCACTGCTGAGAGAGGCATATTTGTGGGATATGACGAGACTTCGAAGGCTTGTCGGATTTACCTACCTAGCCAGAAGAGAGTTGTTGTTAGGCGGGAGGTGAATTTTGATGAGGAGAGAGCCTTCAGGAAGTCAAGAGAGATGGAGCAGCGGGAGCCACCACCTCCCACAACTCAGTTGACATAGGCTTCTTCGATAGAGGTTTCAGGTCCACAGGTTTCTAGAGTGACTGGATCACAGAGTACAAGCACAGCTTCTACAGGTTCAGTGGTTCAGGTGACGGGTACTTCAAGGACAGGTTCAGGTTCTGGTTCACAGGTTACAGGTTCTTCAGGCACTGGTTCATTGGTTACTGGTCCTAGGGGTGTTGGACCTTCTGCTTCTGGAAGTTCCTCAAATGAGGATAGACCAGTTTGGGAGGATCCTTCAAGGAAGAGGAAGCCTAAGTGGCTTCAAGTTACCTTGAAGGAAGTAGAGGCATTTGGTAGGCCCCCAGGAGGAGGTCAAGACAGTTGTGATGCCAAACTGGTTGGGTATAGCTCTTGTTGCGAGTCTTCATGACTCTAAGCCTTCCACATTTGAGGAGGCTTCTCAGCATTAGGTATGGAGAGATGCCATGATGGAAGAGTACCATTCCATCATGAAGAATGATGCTTGGGAGATAGTGCCGAGACCAGAAGGGAAGTCAGTTGTGACTTCCAAGTGGATTTACAAGATAAAGCATGCTGCAGATGGCAGTGTGGAGAAGTACAAGGCTCGGTTTGTGGCTTGGGGGGTTTTCACAGGTTGAGGGAGTTGACTATGATGAGACTTTTGCGCCATTTTCTCAGTATTCTTCCATCATAGCAGTGACATCTATAGTAGTAGAGATGGGATGGAAGATCCACCAGATGGATGTGAAGACAGCATTTCACAATGGTCTTCTGTAGGAGGAGGTGTACTTAGAGCAGCCACAGGGATTCGAGATTCATGGGAGAGATTCTCATGTGTGCAAGTTGAGGAAAGCCTTGTACGGACTGAAGCAAGCTCCTAGAGCTTGGTACTCGAAGATCGATGCATACTTGACTTCGATGGGCTTTCATAAGAGTGAGGCTGATCCCAACCTTTACTACATTGTGGTTGGTGGAGATCCTCTCATTCTTCTGTTATATGTTGATGACTTGTTTATCACTGGAGATGAGCATCTCATTATGCATTGCAAGAGAGACCTTGCAACTGAGTATGAGATGACTGATATTGGGCTGATGCATTACTATTTAGGGATGAAGGTTTCGCAGGAGCCTAGACATATTTTCCTGGTATAGGGGAAGTATGCAGTTGATATTCTAAAGAGATTTTGGATGGAGGATTGCAGGCCTATGTCTACACCTATGATGACCAACTGGAAGCAACTTCATGCTTCTGAGGGTAAGTTGGTGGATCCTACACTTTACTGTCAGCTCATTGGATCATTCATGTATTTGGTCAACACTAGGACAGACTTCTATTTTGCGGTGAACACTCTTAGCCAATTCATGGTGGAGCCTAGGAGTGTACATTGGACTTCCACAAAACATGTACTGAGATACCTAGCAGGTACAATGGATTATGGTTTGGACTACAGGGGTTCGGGTGGAGTCAGCTTGGTTGGTTTCACAGATTCATACTGGGTAGGTTGTGTGATGGATCGGAAGAGCACTTCCGGTTGTTGTTTTAGTTTGGGCTCGGCAACAATGTCGTGGTTCAGTCGGAAACAAAAGTTCATTGCATTGAGTTCTGCCGAGGCTGAGTATATGGAAGCCATTCAGGCTACTTGTGAGGCACTGTGGCTTTGCAAGTTATTGGTAGATTTATTTGATCAGGAGCTTAGACCTACGGTGATCTATTATGACAATCAGAGTTGCATTCAGCTCTCTGAGAATCCGGTGTTCCATGAAAAGTCAAAGCACATTGAGATCAGGTACCATTTCATCCGAGACTACATCCAGAGAGGAGCAGTTGAGTTGCTGTATATTTCCATTGATGAGCAGGTAGCAGATATCCTGACGAAATCTTTGGGGAGGGGCAAGTTTGTCTTCTTCAGAGACAAGTTGGGAGTGGCGCAGAACACCTTCCTCGGTAAGAGGGAGTGTTAGTTTTTGTACCTAGGGAAGTGTTCCCCAAGTGACTTTTTCCTAAAGTCACTTAGAAGGGGGAAAAAGGTGACCCTCACATTAAATGCACTTAATGAGACTTTATAACATTAAAGTCACTTTTTGATAAATTTAAGTGGGTGAGTGAAATTAATAATTTATGAGAAATAAATGGAGCATTTAATTTCTACCGTAGATCTAAATCTATCTCATCCATTGGATTTAGGGAAACCCTAGGGTTTGATAAAAAAGCATGAGGGAGGCATTTTGAACTCACTTTTGCTGATTGAAGTGAGGATAAGAGAGAAGAGAGAGAGCTAGAGACTTGGCACAATTTCCAAGGCACTAGCTGAGCATTAATGAATACTATGGATTCCTAGCAGAGATTTTATTCAGTTGGAATGCATCCCGAGGTGGGCCTTTTTAGCATTATACTGGCACGAGTTTCCAAGAATTTTCTGGGAATGGGTTTCGAGGCAACCTGCAGAAATTTCGAGGAGCTTACTGGCAAAAATCCTAAGGACATTGGCACTATTTTCGAGGAGGAATATTTGGGCACAGATTTTGAGATTTTGGGCACTGTTTTTGAGACAGGGTTCTACTGCACAGAAACTGAGATCGTACTATATGGTACTGTCCTTTCCTGCATAGATTTTGAGGTACGGATTGGAACAGATATCGAGGTTGTTATTTGGCACAGTTTTCAAGATAAATCTGCACAAAAAAAGAGGGTTACTACAGCATAGAAATTGAGGTAAAGGACAACACACAAATCAAGAATACGAATTTTTGTCCTTTCTCTCAACACATATTTCGAGGTGATTATTTGCACAGTTTTTCAAGGTAGCTTCAGCACAGTTTTCGAGGCAGTCTTCTAGTGCATTTAATGATGGAGATAAGTTTATGTTTTCATTGTATTACTGTACTATAATTTTACTAAAGAAATAAAATCTCTCTCTCTCTCTTACTGGTTTTCGCCATGGGGGTTTTTCCAGGGCACAGTTGCCAAAAATCCTGAGTCTGAAATTTTAATGGTGTGCATGTGATTTTAATTTTCGGCCTCTTAGTATGATTTTACAGCGTGTTTAATTGTTGAAGAAAATTTCATAAGTAACTTTCAGCGTGTGCAAAGCCGGCTGAAAGTGAAAACCACTGAAATGTTGACATAAACCAGCAAGCAGTAAAGTCAGAAAAATTTACAGTGGAGAATGTAGCATTTCAAGATTAGTGGTGTTAAGGTTGTGTCATTTTTTGGAGGTTTTTGTAGGGCTTAGTTAGAGCTTTCATGTTGATATCTCAAGTGTGCAATATGGGTATTTTTGCATCTCAAAGGAAAAACCTATGTGGGTGGAGTGGTCATTTACTTTGTTGGTCATGCTTGGTCCTGTGACGATTGGAAATATTTGCAAGTAATAGAATTTGTTCAATATGGAGTCGGGTATGCGGGCTCAAGAAATTTGGTGTGGTTTGAGGAACAAGGGCAGGGTATTCTCTAGGAATATAGATCCTACTATATTTGGTTTGAAATATTACTAGCAGAAATGGTTGTGCAGTGAGAGAAGAACTTTGGTTTGCTTCTTTTACAGTATACTAGGTATTTGATGGTGTGCTAATACTATGTTTATATGTTGATTGTGCATATCTTTCTCAATATTTTATCTCAGGTGAATACTACTTCAAGGATGGTTGTGATGGTAATGGAAGGGGATTGTAGTATGAACTTTGGAGAAGGTGCAACTATGGAGATTCTTGAACTCGTTTCACAATTTTGAGGCATGCAAGAAGATATTAGGAATTTGTAGTCAACCATGCGACACTCCAACTCGAAAATGGAGGGTCTTCTCTTAGCCATATGTGAGGTAAATGACCCTGTCACCATTCTTGATCCTCATTTTGACGATTTCTAGCAAGAAGCTCAGGTGCAAAGTTCCTAGATGGAAAAATTGTATACCTTAGTGGAAGTGAAACAGGTCTTGTTGGATGAGATTCAATCTCAACTGACTAAGAATGTTGGTTCTCGAACCATCGATGAAGCCCCATTTTCTAAACTGATGAAGATTGTTATTGAAATCACAAGTTCATCTAGTCTACATGAAGAATTTGTTAATGTATAGGATCTGTAAAGTTTGGTAGATGCTATGAAGTCCAATGCCTAAAATGAAATTACACCACCTTGCCAACTACGAGCCTCGTCGGCGTCCTATCTCCGGGAAACCTTTCTATTCACTGGCCCTCCATGCCTCTGACTCCAAGAATAATGATCCACAAAGGATCACGATGATTCACCAAAATAGATAGTAATTCTTCTGAGAGTTCTTTCAACTCTTCCAAAACTTCCCAAAATCCTCAAATCTCCAAAAATATCCTCCATGAAAGAACCTCCCTCTTCCAATCTCAAGTCCCCTATTTATCAAAAATACTCCCCAACTCCTCATACAAGATTTGGTCAAAATCAATTTAGAATTATTAAAACAAATATTATTTTGAATTGCTCAAAATAACAAGTATGGAATTAAATTAAAATACTACTAAATTTTGGGTGTAAAAGTATCCCTTTTCATGCTACCCTTAGATGCACTCATGCTAATCTTATCTAAATACATGTATGTATAAAGTCGTCTAATAGAATAGTCAACTAGAGGCTCGACTGAGTCATCAATTAAATGGTCGACTAAATGGTCAACGAGGTCGTGGTCAGCTCAACTACAATAGACAACTAAAATATGGGACGTTGTGGTTTTTGTGGACCAGATCCTCCTCATTTCAAGGAGTTTAGATATGGAGACTATAAAAGAACGACCCTATAGGTTGTGTTGATATCGAATTATAAGCATTGAAGAATTCATTGTGATGTTTTGATCATAATGCATTATGCTTAAGTGGTGTAATGGTGTATTTAGACACCACCCATCTTCTTGGAATATTGTTCCTTTTTGCTATTTTATTTTATGTTATACAGTTCATATGGAGAGGTTCCCCAACCTGGTATCAGAACTGTCAGTTTTGACCTAGCTCTGTTGTCTATGAATCGTGTTGAGTTGAATTTAGGGTTGATTGACTTTGGGCTGAAGATTTGTCGATTGATACCTCTTATTTGAACTTGGATCAAATATGTTGGATCAGAAGGATGACTTCCAAGATAGAACCTGATGTTCTAAGTGGACACAATTAAGCAATCTGGGAACTAGATATGGAGACATTGTTGAAATTTAGCAAGGGACTGTGGCAATATACTAAGGTTATTATTGCAGATCTTACTGATGTTGACAGTAAGTTTTTCATCAAGGGAAAGATGAATGAGATTGTTGGGGTCATTAAGACCTACATTTCAAGGGAGATTCACTTTCACACAAGTTGGATCGACTATCCTCATGTCATATGGAATAATCTAAAGTAATTGTTCAACAAGGTTAATGAAAGTCAAGAAATGCAGATAGAGAAAGAGTTGATCTCTTTGGACCCCCAATCTTTTGAAATGATTAAGGACTATTTGGCTCACATCAAGGAGCTATAGTTGAAATTAGGCGAATGTGGTAAGGATTTTCCAAAGAAGAATGGATAGCTCATTGAACTAGTACTGATGAATTTTAGAACACCCTATGTTGTCTTGTGGTCCTCCTTTCACACTGTTTAGATGTCACGCAATCAAGATGGTAAGGACTTCACCTTTTATACTTTATGTGATTTTTTTATTAAAGACCAACAAAAGTTGCTTGATGAAGGGAAGCTTGCTAGAAAACACTCGGCTCACTTGCTCAAAACTTGGGTCAAGAAAAATTGTAATGGATGTGGTCGTCTAGATCATATTCAACCAGAATGCATCAACCAACCTACTAAAGAAAGGACTGAAGAATTTGCATTGACAAAGAAGAATTGAAAGAAGAAAATATGTCGATATTGTGGAAAAGTTTAACATGTCGAGAAAAATTTTTAGAATAAGGTGAAGGGTTTGGAAGGAAAGTTCAAGATCCTTGAGGATAGTGCATCAACTGATCAACCAATCAATCAACTTGCTGAAAACTTTACCCTTTCTATTATCACTTCCCAAGAATTGCATTCTCATACCACTCAAACATAATGGATAGTTGATTTTAGTTATACTCATCACATGGCTAATGATGCTTCTCTATTCTCATCCTTGAGTGGAGATAAAAAATATAATATTTATGTAGCTGGTCATTATGCTCTCACAATTGTTGGAAGCAATGATATTGAATTCCAGCATGGCCAAATATCCAATGTTTATCATGTGCCTATCTTGAGTGCAAATTTGAACTGTTAGTTGCTTAACTAACACAAAATAAGAAGACCATTGAGTTTTGGTCAGATCACATTATCGTAAAGGATCTAAGGCTTGGGGGAGTGAATTTTGCCTCAATATTTATAGATGCCAAAGACAAACTTTACAAATTATGTGATTCTCCCAAACCGATTGGACCAACTCGACCAATTGCACTCATTGCTCAGACAAACGACAAAAGTTAAATTTGGCATGAATGACTTGGACATATAAACTTTTGAAGTTTGAAGATGATGGCAACAAATAATATGGTTACTAGTATCCCAAAGAATATTCCACCTAATGGATTTTGTAGAGGATGTATTCTTAGAAAGTATCATAAGGAACCCTTTGATTCTAGGAAAGCATGGCGAGAATGGAACTGACTGGAACTTGTTCACATTGATCTTTGTTCCATGAACAAACCTTCACTAGCAGGTGTAAATTATATTTTGACTTTTATTGATGATTTATCTATAGATTTTTGGGTATATTTATTGAAGAATAAGAATCATGTCTTTGAATGATTCAAGAAATTTAGGGAATTGGATGAAAAGCAATGTGGTTTCCTGTGAGGAACCTGCAACAATTAATTAATGAAAATACATGAGATAGCAGTAATAACAGAACTCAAAATCACTTGTATTGATCATAGGCCACTTCGAGGGGGAAACCTCCTTTGAGAAATCTCAATACAAATAAATTCACTATAATATCCCGAATTTTGACTGATTATGTTTACGTTATATATTGGGCGTAAGCCCCAATGCATATGATTTATTTATGATATACTTATATTTGGGCAGGAACCTTGACTGATGCAGATTTATTGTTATGTACTGGGCATGAAAACCCTTATGTACTTGGTTGGTGGTTATCATGAGATATGGGTATAAACACTAAAATAATGAGATGTTCTTTGATTATACTGTGCAAAGTTGTAATTTCCATTGTTAGGAATTTTATTAAAATGGCAATTTTTCACTTTTTTTCCTAGTTAGACCTTTCACTAGTTTTGAGCTCTCGGTCCCCAGATTGCTCCAATTGCTCCCAAATATTCTGAGAAGTTATATTGATGATTTTAGAACATAAATATGTGTTTTAGGGATGATTTTAGTCCTTTAAAATACTTCTTCAAATCCTCTTTCAATTCTGGCCAATGTAGGGAACTTTACTAGTAATTTCCCTTTGACTAGTATTGGTCTCTAGGTCTCAAATTGACTCCAAATGCCTTCAAATATTCAAGGAAGGTGTATGAATGATATTAGGACTTGAATATGATTTTCAAGGATGAGATATGTCCACCAAAATACCTCTGCAAACTCTATTAATATTCTGGACCAAGTATGCAATTTTACTAGTAATTTGGGGTTCAAATCCCTGTGGGGTAAGTATTGAAAATGGCTTCCCAAATGCCTCCAAACCCACTTAAATTTCTGAAAATAGATAGGGGATGTATCAAGTATGTTATTAAGGTCTCATTTGAATCATTACATTATTATTATCTCAGTTCCAACCCTCTCCCATTCAGCTGCAAAAATCACCAATTCAACCCTTGGGGAAATGACACTATTTCTGCTCCCAATGCAATTAAACTGAGTAGAAATACTTCAAATGATCAATTTGTTGATGTATATGTAACTTCAGAATGTATTTCACATATATGTATATTGTATTCCTATAGAGATGGTATTATTCCTCTATAAGGAAGTGTCGTCATTTATATTGTAAATGTCGTAACTTATTCTTGATGGGTTATTAGACCATCTTGTTGGGTTCGGCCCTGTATAAGTCATGTGGGTCAAAGGGTTATTAGACCACCCTATTGGGGGTCGGCCCAGTTAGCATTATGTTATGTGGTAAAGTTCGAGCCTACATGAGTTAGGTAAAAGGCAAGTCAAGTCAAGTATAAATAGAGTGCGGGAGGCACTCTATTTGCTCACTCACTTCTCACACATGCACTCAAGGAGGAGTGGCGCACTTATGGAGGAGGAGGATCTGCTGCTAGGTTATGTCTATCTCTCATGGTTGGTTGTATCATTGCTCTATCTATCTCTGAGGAAGTTATTGGGGTTTTTCACCTTTATGGTTTTCCCCAAGTAAATATTTGTGTCTCTTGTGTGCTTGCATTATTGTCTCCATGATTGATATGTTGTAGATATGTTGTACATGTTGTTCTCTCAGTTAAGATCCTAGATCAGATTGAAGTAAATTCTGAAAATTCAACACAAGTACAGTACATGAAACTTGTAAAATACATCCATGGCAGTATATTAGTCATAAATGTATAAGATAACAATCCATTCATTCGAAATCATCAACATTATCATGCTATACATCAATGTAGCGGGGAAATGGCATTGTTTTTTCATTAAAAATGGGATTCATACATTTCTACTTGGAATTTAGACCTGAAACTTTTTGGAGATGAATAAAAGATTATTTATGTCATATTAAAAAATAAATGGGGCATTAGAAGCTCCCCCAAAGAGTACAATATCTCATCAAAAATTCCCTCCCTCAAGGATCAAGAAAATGCCATCAAAACTGGAAATGGTTGAGAGAATGTGTTGCAATAGAAGAAACCATGAGTTTCCCTGTAGATTACACCTGCAAATAAAGACTCCATTAAATATCCAAATGAAAGTTCTGAATGGCCTTTCCAATTACCAACTTGGATGGGAATCTTTCACCCTCGAAATTGGCTAAGGCAAGAAACTAGTCATCCACTAGCTCTCCCTCTACACAAATGCAATCACAAATTCTACAAATGATAAAAAGATGGTTTCATTATTTGTTCTTGACATTTATAAAGCTATAATTTCCTCCATGGGTCGAATTCCTTCCAAGAGACTCATGCCAACTCAAGTTGGAAGAGATTCCAAAGAACGCCACTTGTACAACAATTCCTAGTCTCCTACTTCCACCAAATCACATGTGGAAGCATCTTAGCTTCCCTAACACCCTTGAGCGCCCACTTGGAGTCTATTTTTAGCCCTGAAATGTTATATATATCATATGTCATCCTTCAGGTCTGATTTGTGTCATAGGTGTCATAGAATCTTCATCATTGTTGTCATAGAGCTAGGGAATCTAGCCCAAGTGTCTCACTAGCTCCAAATTGCCTCTTCCTCTTCCATGGGAGTTACTCTTCCTCTATATTTCGACCTCATTGACTCATGCCAAGTATTATTGACCTTATAACTCATCCCAAGAACATTAGGCTTCCCATGGATTCAAAATTGCAAGAAGAGGATGCCATGTGGCACATAAATTCTAGCTTGTGTGGGTCCCACTTCCTCCATGTGTCTTCATGATCAAATGCCACTTTTAATTTCACTTGTATATATTTATTTATCTCCTTTATTAAATATTTATGCCATCCTAATGTTACAACATCATTCATTATCCCCATTATTCCAAATCCCAAAGCTTCCACTCCAAACTTAGGAAACTAGTAATTTTCCTTCTTGGCAATTATTTGACCTTTAGCATCAATTTGACAAACTCTAATGAATAGGGCTAATTTTCTTAGGCCATTGTGACCCAATGCCAAATTTGGGACATGAGAAATCCTCCCTTCCCAATATTGCTTGTCCTCAAGCAATTCCAAACATGGGTGTTGAAGAACCTGCTTTCTGTATAATTCTCTGAAGTTGCCATTGAATTGCCCAACCTTGAGTCTTTGAGTTTCCATGAAGATTTTAGAGAGGAACCACCATGCTTGCTGCTGCACTACTCTGATAAAAAACACTTTATTAAGTGGGAAATCCATCTCCCATACTGCTTGTTTCCCCCCAAAAATTGAAACCAATGAGATAAAAATTATTCCAGGGTCCCATTGCTTGTATTGCACCCCAACAATTAAGAGTGCTCTCCAACCCACACCATTAGATAAGAGGATTCTTGGATCCCATTTTCTTGTATGCATTCTTCCAAACATCATGAGTACAAAATATATATCATCAAAGTACATAACACCATAATGAAAATGTACATCAAGGAGATGCTTCATCAAAGAATCATGAAAGTGCTTATACCTCAAAGCAAGTAGACCACCATTTTCTAAGTGTATACAATCTTCAAGTGACCCATCAAATCTGCTCCAATGACATAGGTGAGGATCCCATGTCCTATAATTTTGCTCCAAAAGGATGTGATATGCATGAAAATATTCAGCCATGTATTCTTTCATCCAAGAAGTGAATGAAGAATCTCCACTAAAATCTGAACCAAATAATGAGCAAAGAAAACAAGGAGACTTCAAAGGACTCAACGAAGTCTCACCCATACATCCATGAATGTGAGAATAATAAATATATATCAAAGTATGTGGCTGCCAACAAAAATGTTCTCCAATCATAAATTTATTCACTCAAGTGTTGGATGAAGTTCCTCCAACATCAAATGAACCAAGTGTTGAGCAAGAAAAACCATGATTCTTCAAGTGACTCAAATGCATATCATAGGTGCATCCAGGTTGATGTGCATCATCATAAAGTAAAAAAGGATGTTGCTGAAAATGTGAATAAGAATGTGCTCCAACCATATCATCATAAAAAATAAATATAGGAGTTCCATACTCCTCATGTGGCACCATCAAAAAGAACCCTTTCACCCATTCTTCATTGAAACTAATGATGAAAAACATGGAATTGTAGGATGTAGGATAATTAACTAGCTCACCCAAATGATCAAAAAGTGCAGAAGTTTCATCATGGAAAGGATCCATATGGTTAGTATCATGCAGCTCCTTCAAAAGTGTGAAACCTTTGTTGTAGATTAGTTCCAATGTAGAGGAATCATGCTCTTCTTTAAAAATTGCATAACCTTCATCAAGAGACAATTCAAGTTCCTCTTCCACCACATCAAGTGTTTGGATCTCTTCAAGTTCATCTTCAAACACATTAAGCACATTCAAATTTCCACATTTCTCATGATCCACCATGTCATGACAATCCTCCAAACAATCTACCATTTGACAATCTGAAACATAGGAGGAAAAACAAGTATCTTGCAACTTTTCAAGAAGTTGCTCATTTTGAATTGTGAGATTATGAATATCATCATTATTCTTCAAGTATGCATCATGTAACAATTCATTAAGTTCAAACAAATGGTTTCCATCAAAAAGCAAAGACATGAAATTACCTTTGATGTGGCACATTGCTCTTTGAATCTTCTCCATGTCTTCGAGGAAGGATGTTTCCTCCAATGAAGTAGCTCTCCAACAAGAATTTGACACCAATGCTTGAGTGTCATGGAGAATGTTGAGGGACTCTTGTATCTTATTTTCATTCATCTTTAAGGACCCTTCAATAAAATGAGTCTCTTGCAAATGAACCTCCTCATCTTCTTCAATTTTACTTGGACCAACTTCATGAAGCTCAAGTGTTGATGGGGAAGTTGATCTTGGTTCTTCTTCAACTACTACAAGGTCTTCATTATCATGCTTAATGGAACTTGGGCTTGCAACAACACTTTCAAAAGTGATCTCTATGTCACCAGCATAGAGGTGTGAGCACCCATCAGTAGGTACTCCTTCATAGTTTAAGCATCCATCGGTAGATGCTCTTTGGTTCATGTATAAGCTAGAAGGTGTCTCGAAATGATCTTCCATATTTTCAATAGAATATTCTTCATGATCTTGTGATGTATCTTCCTTTTTCTCCTTCAATCAAGCTAATGCATTTTTACCCTTGTTTTCCTTAGGATCAATATCTTTGGAATCTCTTTTTGAAGAATTCCCAAAAGTTCTCCTCAAGTAGGACATCATTTCACCCATACATATATGATACTCTCTCCAAGATTCTTTACAAGAAGGGCATACAACTTTATTTACTAACTCCACATATTCATGTTTGGGCCTATTTGCAAAAATATGTTCAGCATAGTACTCAAAAGACATGGCATTTTGTGTATTTTTGCTCAAAGCAAGATATTCTTGATATGATTGATATTGTTGGGGAAAGGTTTTATATTTTGCTCTCCATCTTTGTAAATCATCCATAGCATTATCCTATGGTGGTGTGACATCCTCATATTTATCATACATAGGGTCAGAATCATAATCTTCATTCCTCTTGAAATTGTAAGAAGTGTTGCATGATGGCACCTCTTCCTCATACCATTCACATTCTCTTTCATATTGTTCATAAGCATCTGCATATTCCTCATAAGAATTGTACTCATAGGATTAATCATAATAGTAATACATGGCTGCAACTTATTCTTCAATGTATGATATTAACTCACAGGTGCAAGTACCATGCTCTGATACCACTGTAGTGTTGATGTATATGTAACTTTGGAATGTATTTCACATATATTTATATTGTATTCCTATAGAGATGGTATTATTCCTCTATAAGGAAGTGTCGTCAATTATATTGTAAGTGTCGTAACTTATACTTGATGGGTTATTAGACCACCTTGTTTGGGGTCGGCCCTGTATAAGTCATGTGGGTCAAAGGGTTATTAGACCACCCTATTGGGGGTCAGCCATGTGGGTCAAAGGGTTATTAGACCACCCTATTGGGGGTCGGCCCACTCAGCATTATGTTATGTGGTTAAGTTCGAGCCTACATGAGTTAGGTAAAAAGGCAAGTCAAGTCAAGTATAAATAGAGTGTGGGAGGCACTCTATTTGCTCACACTCACTTCTCACACATGCACTCAAGGAGGAGTGGCGCACTTATGGAGGAGGATCTGCTGCTAGGTTATGGCTATCTCTCTTGGTTGGTTGTATCATTGCTCTATCTATCTCTGAGGAAGTTATTGGGGTTTTTCACCTTTATGGTTTTCCCCAAGTAAATCTTTGAGTCTCTTGTGTGCTTGCATTATTGTCTCCATGATTGATATGCTATAGATATGTTGTACATGTTGTTCTCTCAGTTAATATCCTAGATAAGATTGAAGTAAATTCTGAAAAATTTAACATGGTATCAAAGCTAGCCTGAAAGAAGGCATGATATAGCATGTATGACACTTGTTGCACTTACGATGCTAGGGCTTGATATAGCAAAAACCAGTCATCGTAGCACTTTCGATATAAATACGTTTTGGCGAAGTTTTCGGATCTAAAATTGTTACAGGACGAATATTAAATATCCAGGTACCTTGTGTCCAAAGGAAAACCTCTAATTCATTGTACTTTGTGATTTATGATCTGTGCAATATAGGGTTTCTGCCTCTTCCAGATCTGAGTCAAAATCAGGTGACCTTGGGAAAAAGGTCATAACTTGGGATAGGAAGCTCCAAATGAAATTTCGTAAAAAGTGACAGGTATTACACAGTATGTACTATCTCAAAAAACTTTTTCAGAAGCCGAAGGTGAACCAGTGATACGTGGCACACCGTACAAGTTCGCTCTCATGTATTATCCCATAAACAGGTCACGTTGCGACACTTGGCACAACTCTCTCTCAGAGAATCCAATTGAGGTCAGAACTGTCAGGATGGAAAGATAATAGGCCGAGCTATCTCAGGAAATATTTTCAGAGGCTGAAGTTGAAACAGTGACACGTGGCACGCCGTACAAGTTCGCTCCCCTGTATTATCCCAAAACAGGTCACGTTGCGACATTTGGCATAACTCTCTCTCAGAAAATCCAATTGAGGTCAGACCTGTCAGGATGGAAAGCTAACAGGTCAGGCTATCTTAGGAAACGTTTTCAGACCTTGGGGATCAAAAATTTCAGAGTTACACCAGAAACAATCAGGTACATATTTCTGTCAAAACAGAATTATTTTTTGGTACCTTCATTCATGGCTTCCGGAATTTAGGGCTTCGGAGAAAGTTGGAATTTTTGTAATCGGAGACCACGGCTGGATGCTACTCATCAAAATAGAAATTTAGAGACCAAGATCAGAATTTTTGGTTGGGAAAAAGGCCGGGTTTGATCAAACCCTAGTTTGGGACTTTGATCAGAAAAGTGGAAAATTAGGGCTTCTGTAAAAATAGGAATTTTTGAAATCTGTGACCACGGCTGGAAGCTCCTCAGAAAAATAGAAGCTTAGAGATTTGGTTCAAACCTTTTGATTGGGAAGAAGAGTGGGCTTCATCAAACCCCAGTTTAGGGTCACGTCCAGTGAATCCAAAAGTTTCAAAGGCAAAATTGAGGAGTGAAACTTTGCAGTTTTCAAATTCTGAATATACCAGTTTGACCAGCTCATCAAGGCGCATATTTCTATCCTTTCAGAAGTTTGAAATTCAAAGTTTGAATTTTTGGGGTTTCTCTGACAAACCCATATCCAGCTCCAGGTCCAGTTCTTGCAAATCAAGTGGATTGGGTTAATCCTAGAAGAAGATGGATTGGTCACCTGCATAAGTGAAGGAGTTCCTGTTTCAGAGGGAGATGAGGCTAAGGCCTTACATAAGAAGATTACAAGCGATCTCGACAGGTATGACTCATCGAGGTATGTTTTGAGATTTGTTCATGATTAAGTTTATGGTATGTTTGTCTTCATGTTATTACGGTTAGTACAATCTTGATTTTAGATTTGTCGTATCACCTTAACAAAATTATGAATGCATGATAGAAGATATTCATTGGTTAGGGTGTTGACACTTATGATTGTACTAATGCATTATGGTGTTGTATGAGGTTTATGTTGTCTACTAACATGAAAGGTACACCAAGAAATACAAATCATGTTCCAGTCCAAGAACATATGATCATGATAACATGAGGACAAAGATTCATCCATTGTCATGGATCTCATAGAAGATCCATTTACGAGGTATGTATAACTTGGTTTTGTAATAGTTAACCTATGAGATATACAGGTTACTAGCACAAGTCATTGAAGAAGAACAAGAAGACATCATGTGAGTATGCTAGACATAAATAGCTAGCATGCTAATCCAGGTATGTTTTTCCTATATCAAGCTAGAATCCTACCTTGTGTTAGGATCTTATACTAATGTGTTGTTGATAATGATTATTCACGAAGAGTCATAGGTTTGAATAATCATGGTTGTATGCATATTATGTTTCTTACCATAATTGATGATATGACTAACCAGAAGAATCATGAAGGAACCAGAAGAATCATGAAGGTATAGCTTTGAATAATCACAAGTTTTATGCATATTATATCTCTTATCTTGATTGATGATTCAACTAACCCGAAGAGTCATAGGTGTGAGTAATTACAGGTTTAGACATGTTATGTTTCTTATGATTTGACTAACCACAAGAATCTTACATAAACCTTGAATGCTAATGCTTATTATTTTCTGTTTGAAATGATCATGATTATACATGCTTGAGATTATTGTGTTTTAATAGTATACTAATGAATGTATGATTTTATATGAGATCACAAGGATAACTCAATCATGATACTAATAAGCATGCATAGGGACCAAGGATGAATATGAGTTCAAGAACAGGTAATTCAGGAAGCAAAGATCAAGAGGGAGCACACTCCAGTTGCTCCTGCAAGAAAGCAAAGGAACACACTCCAGTTGTTCCTGCAAGAAAGAAAAGGAGCACACTTCAGTAGTTTCTGCAAGGATGCAGATATTCAGAGGGAGTTGTCCATCTCTCTACATTCCACAAACAGAAAGGTGTAGAAGAAGCTACTGCAGATTAGGACTCCAGCAGCTCCTGCAAGAAAGCAAAGACTCGGAGGGAGTCCACCTAATGAACAAACAAAGATAAGTATTTCAATTATCATTTCTTGCATATGTGTTTGTTTAAATAAAATTGTTCAATGATGTATATGCTCATGTTCCTAGACTTAGGATATATATTGTGCATATTAGAATAGTTGCATTGATGAACAGTATACTACTAATATACATGGGTAAGTGGCCTATGGCACTATACAACATTCCATTGCTACTTATCTAGAATGAAACCTCTTTGCTGACATGTTGGGATTTGTGCACACTCTTAACAATGTTCTGGTAGAGATTGGAAGGCATCTAGAAAGTTACGGAATATGGATAAATGTTGTATTGAAGCATTGGCTAAGATAATTGCATGACTGTATGGCATATTTCTTTACGTGTAAGAATTTGTTCTGAAAACTATGAGATGTTTTCTAATCATGCAATTTAACTTGTTGTGTAGGAAAGATCGTATGCCATCTCCTACAAAAGAAGAACTACAACATTTTGTTCCAGCAACAAAGATATCTATTGAAGATATTGAAGATATTGAAGTTCCCAGGATCTGGGATGAAGAAATGAAATGCCATGATCCGTCGATCATGAAGAATGATGTTTGGGATGTAATCCCAAGACATGAAGGGAAGTTTGCTATGACTTCCAAATGGAACTATCAGATCAAGCATGTTGCAGATGGCAGCATTGAGAAATATAAAAGTGATGAAATAGAAGATACACCAGATGGATTCAAGACAACTTCCTTGAATGGTGTAGTTGAAGAAGAAGTGTATGTAGAGCAGCCACTTGGTTCTGAGACTCATGATAGGAAATCATATATGTGCAGAACTTGGTATGGTGAAGATAGATTGATTGCCGACATGCAGCGGAAGCTTACTACCGAGTTCGAGATGAAGAACTTGGGGATGGTGCACTATTTGTTTTTGGCATGGAGGTGTGGCAGAGTGCAGATAGAATCTTCCTTGGACAAGGGAAGTATGCAGTAGATATCCCAAAGAGGTTCGGGATGATGGATTGCAAAGCCATGGCCACACCTATGGCATCAAATATGAAGCTTCTATGTGATGCTTCATCTAAGCCAATTGATGTCTCTATGTATCGCCAGATGATTAGGTCCTTGATGTACCTGACGAACACGAGACCCGACATTTGCTTTGCTGTGAACACATTGAGCCAGTTCCTGACAGATCCGAGGAATGTTCACCTAGTTGTTGTAAAGCATATTTTGAGTTACCTGAAGGGTACAATGGATTATGGGCTCAGGTATGAGGTGAATCAAAAGTTTAACCTGCAGGGTTATGTTGATTCAGATTGGGCTGGCAGTGCTGCAGATAGGAAGAGCACATCTGGGTGCTGCTTCAGTATGGGATCAGGTGTGATCTCTTGGTTTAGCAAGAAGCAGTCCTGCGTAGCACTGAGTACAGCTGAAGCAGAGTATGTTGCAGCATGTTCAGCTAGTTGTGAGGCAGTATGGCTACGGAAGCTACTGTCTGATTTATTTGATATCCCGCTATCTTCTGTGATAACCAGAGTTGTGTGAAGCTATCCGAGAACCCAGTGTTTCATGACAGGTCGAAACACATAGAGATCAAATATCACTATATCAGGGATATGGTGCAGAGAGGAGCTGTGAAGCTCCTGTATGTTGCGACGGACGAGCAGATAGCAGATGTGCTGACGAAGCCACTAGCCAGGGTGAAGTTCGAGTACTTCAGAGAGAGGCTTGGCATTCTTCAGATCGAGGACACTTCGAGGAAGAAGTGATGGACACATTTGCTTAAGCCATTCCAAGCATGTTGGAAAGGGGATCCTTCACATGGCTATGGATGTAAGCGCTGGATGATGAGCATCAGGATGATGTTTTGGTTTCTGCTTGGATATGATTAGTTGGATCATTATATTTATGTATGCACGCATCATGTTGGATGCTGGATATGATCAGTTGGATCATTTATGTATGTATGCATCATGTTGGATGCTGGATATGATCAATTGGATCATTCATATATGTACGGATCATGTTGGATGTTGATGGATACATTGTGTGGATCATGTATCTTTGTATGATCAGGTAGATCATGTATGCTGATAGATACATTATGTGGATCATTTATCTTTGTATGATCAGGTGGATCATGTATGTTGATGGATACATTGTGTGGATCATGTATCTTTGTATGATCAGGTAGATCATGTATGCTGATGGATACATTGTGTGGATCATGTACCTATGGATGTATCAGATGGATACTTGGTGTGCATCAGATGGCTGCATTGTATGATCAGGATGATTGTGGATGACGAGCTTCTCCAGATGACATGCAGCAGGATGTTGCAGTGATGATGATCAGGATGATCATGTGTACATCAGGATGATGTTTGATGAGTATCAGATGATACTTTGTGGTCGTGGATCAGGTTGTGCAAGTAAGCATGTAATTTGTGCCCTGGGAGATTTGCAGATGGTCTTTCGAGGTTTTGCCTATGGCATGTAATTCGGTGCCCTGGGACATCTGGCAAATGCTCTTGCGAGGTTTTGCCATGACCACATGTAATTTTCTCTTGGGAGATCTGGACAGGATGAAAAAGGCCTCAGATGCTTCAGCCAGGTTTTGTGGTGGACCACATGTAATGTGCTCCTGGGAGATCCGATAGGTAGAGCTGTGTGCTCGTAACAGCCTGGGATGCTTCAGCCAGGTTTTGTGGTGAGATCACATGTAATGTGCTCCTGGGAGATCCGACAGGTAGAGCCGCGTGCTCGTAACAGCCTGGGATGCTTCAGCCAGGTTTTGTGATGGGTCACATGTAATGTGCTCCTGGGAGATCCTACAGGTAGAGCTGTGTGCTCGTAATAGCCTGGGATGCTGCAGCCAGGTTTTGTGACGCACATAATAAGTCCTGAGGATTCCACAGTATGGCCAGTGATGATGAAGACCTGCAGGTGGTGGGCCTACATCCAGTATGAAAAAGGACTGGCTATGTAGAACTTCCTATGACGAGTAGATTCAGAGATTGATTGAGATAGCAGCAGCAGTGACGATGATGATGACTCGATGACGATTATCCAGTGATGATGATCCAGAAAAGATGACTTGTGCTAGAAGAACTGTGCTGAGAAATACCTTCCTAGTTAAGAGGGAGTGTTGATGTATATGTAACTTCGGAATGTATTTCACATATATTTATATTGTATTCCTATAGAGATGGTATTATTCCTCTATAAGGAAGTGTCGTCAATTATATTGTAAGTGTCGTAACTTATACTTGATGGGTTATTAGACCACCTTGTTTGGGGTCGGCCCTGTATAAGTCATGTGGGTCAAAGGGTTATTAGACCACCCTATTGGGGGTCGGCCATGTGGGTCAAAGGGTTATTAGACCACCCTATTGGGGGTCGGCCCACTCAGCATTATGTTATGTGGTTAAGTTCGAGCCTACATGAGTTAGGTAAAAAGGCAAGTCAAGTCAAGTATAAATAGAGTGTGGGAGGCACTCTATTTGCTCACACTCACTTCTCACACATGCACTCAAGGAGGAGTGGCGCACTTACGGAGGAGGATCTGCTGCTAGGTTATGGCTATCTCTCTTGGTTGGTTGTATCATTGCTCTATCTATCTCTGAGGAAGTTATTGGGGTTTTTCACCTTTATGGTTTTCCCCAAGTAAATCTTTGTGTCTCTTGTGTGCTTGCATTATTGTCTCCATGATTGATATGCTATAGATATGCTGTACATGTTGTTCTCTCAGTTAAGATCCTAGATAAGATTGAAGTAAATTCTGAAAAATTTAACATGTAGTGTCCCTTGTTAGGAATTTTATTAGAATGACAATTTTTCACTTTTTTTCCTAGTTAGACCTTTGACTAGTTTTGAGCTCTAGGTCCCCAAATTGCTCCAATTGCTCCCAAATATTCTGATAAGGTATATGGATGATGTTAGAACATAAATATGTGTTTCATGTATTCTTTTATACCTTTAAAATAATTCTGCAAATCCTCTTTCAATTCTGGCCAATGTAGGGAACCTTACTAGTAATTTCCCTTTGACTAGTATTGGTCTCTAGGTCTCAAATTGACTCCAAATGCCTTCGAATATTCAAGGAAGGTGTATGAATGATATTAGGAATTGAATATGATTTTCAGGGATGAGATATGGTCACCAAAATACCTCTGCAAACTCTATTAATATTCTGGACCAAGTATGCAATTTTACTAGTAATTTGGGGTTCAAATCCCTGTGGGGTAAGTATTGAAAATGGCTTCCCAAATGCCTCCAAACCCACTCAAATTTCTGAACAGATGTGGGGAATGTCTCAAGGATGTTATTAAGGTTTAATTTGAATAATTAATTTATTATTATCTCTGTTCCAACCCTCTCCCATTCAACTGCAAAAATCACTAATTCGACCCTTGGGGAAATGGCACTATTTCTTCTCCCAATGCAATTAAATTGAGTAAAAATACTTCAAATGCTCAAGTACAGTACATGAAAATTTTAAAATACATCCATGGAATTATATTAATCATAAATGTATCATATAACCATCCATTCATTCGAAATCATCAGCATTATCATGCTATACATCAATGTAGTGGGGAAATGGCACTGTTCTTTCATTAAAAATGAGATTCATACATTTGTACTTGGAATTTCAACCTGAAATTTTTTGGAGATGAATAAAAGAGTATTTAATTCATATTGAAAAATAAATGTGGCATTAGAAGCTCCCCCAAATAGTACAATAGCTCACCAAAAACGCCCTCCCCCAAGGATCAAGAAAATGCCATCAAACCTGGAAATGGCTGAGAGAATGTGCTGCAATAGAAGAAACCATGAGCTGACCTGTAGCTTACACCTGCAAATAAATAATCCATTAAATATCCAAATGAAAGGTCTAAATGTCCTTTCCAATTACCAACTTGGATGGGAATCTTTCACCCTCGAAATTGGCTAAGGCAAGAAACTAGTCATCCACTAGCTCTCCCTCTACACAAATGCAATTGCAAATTCTACAAATGATCAAAATATGGTTTCATTATTTTTTCTTGACATTTATAAAGTTCTAATGCCCTCCATGGGTCGAATTCCTTCCAAGAAACTCATTCCAACTCAAGTTGGGAAGAGATTCCAAAGAACACCACTTGTACAACAATTCCTAGTCTCCTACTTCCACCAAATCACATGTGGAAGCATCTTAGCTGCCCTAACACCCTTTAGAGCCCACTTGGAGTCTATGTTTAGCCCTGACATGTCATATATGTCATATTCCATCCTTCAGGTCTAATTTGTGTCATAGGTGTCATAGCATCTTCATCATTGTTGTCATAGAGCTAATGAATCTAGCCCAAGTGTCTCACTAGCTCCAAATTGCCTCTTCCTCTTCCATGGGAGTTACTCTTCCTCTATATTTCAACCTAATTGACTCATGCCAAGTATTATTGACCTTATAACTCATCCCAAGAACATTAGGCTTCCCATGGATTCGAAATTGCAAGAAGAGGATGCAATGTGGCACATAAATTCTAGCTTGTGTGGGTCCCACTTCCTCCATGTGTCTTCATGATCAAATGCCACTTTGATTTTCACTTGTATATATTTATTTATCTCCTTTATTAAATATTTATTCCATCATAATGTTCCAACATCATTTATTATCCCCATTATTCCAAATCCCAAAGCTTCCACCCCAAACCTAGGAAACTAGTAATTTTCCTCCTTGGCAATTATTTGACCTTTAGCATCAATTTGACAAACTCTAATGAATAGGGCCAATTTTATTAGGCCATTGTGACCCAATGCCAAATTTGGGACATGACAAGAGTCTTATTATGCATGACTGACCCTTACGATGTGTTGAGCGTAAGCTCTGGAGCACATGGATGACCTATGTGCTAGGCATAAGCCCCGATGCACATAGAGGATTTTTATTATGTACTGGGTGTAAGCCTCGATGTACATAGAATGTTGGGCATAATCCCTGGAGCACTCCAAGATGGATAATAAATACCGGATCCGAGGCCATTTGTATATTCTAGGTGTGCTTCACAACCACATTCTAGTACTAGTGTTGAGCAAGAGGCTTTGGAATTGCACTAGTGTAACACCCATGTGAGAATGTTGAGTTGAAAGCTTTGAAGAGCACTCGGGGTTACTAGATCTTAAAAGTGTTGAGTCAGGAAGACTCTGAATAGCACTTCTATTTTCAACACATTTATTTAAATTGGTTAAATGAATCATGTTTCTATCTATCATCAAGTACTGCGGGAGCTACCATGTTAAACGAGGGAATCCAACATGCAAGGGAGAGACCTAGAGGTGCCTATCCAAGCCTACCAAAAGACCGTCCAAAGAGTTGGACCTTGTCCTTAATTTTAAAAGAAGTATCATGAGAGATACATAAATAGATAAAAGTAAATTACCATAAATTAAGTATAGAATGACTAAGAATTGTCTTATGTGAATGACATGCATAAAGGTCTCAAAGTTAATATTATTATTAAAAGTATTAATAATAATGTTATTATTATTTATTTATAAAATATATATATTGCATAGAGTTTACGCATAGAATGGCTACCACATTCTCATACTATTAATATGTATTATTAATAGTATTGTTAAATGTTAAGTATAATATATAACTATTATTATTATTATTATGTAAGAATTAACTTAAAGTCACTTCTAGTTAAAACAAATAAAAGTCCTAGTTTAACAAGGACTAGATATTTAGTAAAATATCTTTTAAAGATGTTATCTTAATTAAAGAAACTAATTAATTATTCAAAAAACTATATTTCAAGGCTCCCCTATTTAAAAGAGGGCAGATCCCAAGGGAGGGGGATCATCTTTTTCATTATCATTCTCTTATGGTAATAAAAGAGAATTTAGCTACAAGAACTGTGGCAGTCTCACATAAATTTTCCAGATCTGATTCAGCAGTTCATCCTAGGGCCTCTACTTCTCTTATTGCATGTTGGAACCAACTCGGGGGGATCCAGTTAGAAGCAGGAAACGGTCTAAGGGTCATGGTTGGGAGGAACATGATAGTCCCAAAGTTATCCAGTTAAAAGATCATTCTACAGGTCAGCCAAGTCCATAAAGCTTTCTGCATTAACTATTGTTGAGTGTGCAGGTTCTGCAGAGGAGTATCCAGCTTCAAATAATCAGGTATGAATTATCAACTACCTATTTCAAATCCAGATAGATTTAGGAACTTAAGGTAGGAATTATCATGCAACATTGTTTCACTAATCCCTATCAATCTATTTCTTCCATAGAGCAAGGGCCAATCGACATAGGCTCTCTGGGTTAAGTTTTTATGTTTTTCTTTTATGTTCATTAGAAATTATTATTTCTGTTTTAAATAGGAATCTAATCTAAACCACCTAATGGTCTAGCAGGGCTAGACTAGCTAGCCTGTGCTAGACACCAAGGTCAACAGATAAACCTAGGAAAAAAACCCAACTCGATACCTAAACTGATGCCTGCGTTGCTGAAGGACTGATATATTTAAATTGCATTTTATTTCTGAAAAGTTATACTGTATTTCAAATTTAAATTATAAATTGGGTCATTTCATTTTTTTTATAGCTTTTACCATTGTTTTCAGAATTCAGTTTTCTTTCCCCAACTAAAAATCAAACTTAAATAAATTCGAGTAAACGAACTGAACCACAGTATATTATCCTACATAATATTTTCTTGGAACTCAACCCTTTTAAAACGTAGATGCAAGTATCGAATCCATCCTACCATTCTGTTAAACATAGAGAAAAATCGCAAATAGGGATGGAGGCATTTCTTTAAATAAATTACATTATTTTAAATCCTCGGGTCTTATCAATTGCACCCTACAGTATCGAGACCCAGCTTTAAAAAGAAATCTAGATTCGGCCATCAAAGCCCTTATCAACAGCAGTAAAACTTCATTACACAGTGTTCACGCTTTCTATCACCAGTGATTTCACATCAAAACTATTACCTACGAATTTAGCTGTACATTGCCATTAAACTAGTCTGCCTACCAAACCGAAAACACAAGAGTACGCATACAATGCGATTTCTCTACCTTTAGGTTCTAGAAGTTTAAACATCTTATCAGTCTATCATTTAATCTGGGTAAGGGATTGTTGATGCCTCGATTGTGCAGGTTAGATGCAAAAGGTGCTGGAATGTTCCAAGACACTCAACAGAGGAAGAAAACCCAAGTTGAAAGGCTTCGAAAGACCCTGCGCAAGGGCAGTTCTATCCCCAACTTGTTTGGTGTGGTGATCCCCCACGGATATTAGGCCTCTGCTGGCACTCTAATAGTAGATGAGTTGACCTATAAGATCAGTTTCCCAGTCAAGGAAAACCAAGGTGTGGATATGATAATACAAAGCTAACCCAACCTATTTTAGAAAAGGAAAACTAGTCTAAGTCAGTCCTATTCTAAAATGAAAGCTTGTTTATGTGCAAATTGGTCCTGAGATATGATTAAACAAGTAATTGAACAGCTTAAACAAAAATGTCTTTAGTTGTGTTACTTGTTAACTTAAATTATTATCGGTTAATGAAAATTAAATGACAATCTTTCAACTATTCAGGCTTATTCAAGATCCAGTCTGTAATCACTCTTCTAATTTAAAAATTAACAATGATTATATAAATTTATATGCACCGAATCATTTGCAGAAATAAAACATGAAAGTACTTGTATTGAAAAAACTCAATGAAGTACTCAAAAACATGAACCAGTCATATAGAGAAATCAACACAACAAATTCATATATTAACAAATGTTTAGCAAAAGATCAAATACATATCAGATGGCAATTTGAAGCATAAATCAGGAATTCTCAAAGAAATTTGGGGAATAACAGAAGATAGATTAAAAGATAACTTTACTGTATGAAGAGGTGTTGTATAGAAATTACAAAAATCTCTGCTTAACAGAGTATCTCCAGTCCAGTCTCTTGCTGACTTACAACTCAAAAATTACCAACCCCTAACTATGAGAGGTATCCTTCTTTAAATAATTACAATAGAGTCCAAAAATGGAGATCCCTAGACAACAAAGATTACAAAATCGGATCAAAACTACAAATCCAAGAAATCCTGCCATTTCTCATATATGTCTAACAACTCATCTATATTTGAGAATCTGACAGATTCTAAAGCTAACTAAACATTGCACACATTGTTCTCCATGTCATGTTTCGCCATCTTGTGCCAAGTGCGAAGATACATACGAATCTTGCCTTCCATGCCAACCGGCTCTCTAACCAAATCATTCACATCCTAAATGTTGACTTATTCAATATCTTGAATCCTCTGTGTGAACTCCACACACCTGCTCTTGAGCTCTTCAAGTCTGCATTTTGGCGGCAAAGCTTCTAGGATAGGGGTCAATAATGGTAAGCCTAGAACATGCATAATGTTGTCAACTGCATACCATTGCCTGGTGCAGATATCTTTTGATTTATTGATAGTCTCTTTAGCTGTTTCATTATAATCGAGCTAAGTATTTAGAGAGGCTTTGACCTTCTTAAACTGGAAACTGCTGAGGATTGGGATATATTTTGGTGCATTCTTAACATACCCCTGCCACTCACTGATTTCCTCTTGAGCCTTAAAATCTCGGAGTCTCTTCTCCTTTTGTTCTTCAAGGGTGGAGGACATCTTGGAAAAATTAATGAAATTTTCCCTGATTTCATCCAAAGCAATGTATACTTTCTCCAAAAGATTATAATGATCCTAATTCACCTTGAGGGCCAGATTCTTAAAATCATAGGGTGTAAACTTGAGAAAACTTGAGGAGGCTACACTTGTAGTTGCATCCTCAGCCTGCTTTTCCAAGGAAGCTATATTTTCAACATCAATGGAATGTTGAGATTGTGAGAGACTGAGTTCAGTGAGAAGAGTAGTATTATGTTGCTCTAGGTCTTGCAACATACTTGCCCAAGTTTTCCTGAGGTCAACCACATCAGTAGAATGTTGTTTTTTAGCTTCGGTAAATTCCTCTTTTAGGTTTTTGATCTCTTCATCCCTAAGTTCAACTTCCCTGTCCAAACCCTGGACCAAATCCCAATTAGAATTGGAAAAGGCTCCTAAGGCTGCTGCTGCTTCAATTGCTTCAATTCTTGGATTAATTGTCCTGGGAGCCCATATTACTTGAACTGGTTTAGGTGCTTCCAAACCATCTTGAACTTGACCTCTTTTCCTGGTCTTTCTTATCACTATCTTATCATCCTTGCTATAGAGGTAATTCCTAAGGGAAACTATATCTTCATCTGTGTATTCAACCATTGACTGTGTGGAAGTAGAAGTGACACTAATTGTTGAGATCAGTGAAGGTGTTTGGGTAATAACAGGGGTAGGAATAGGTATGGTGACTTGAGTAGTAACTGACGATGTAATGATAGCTTGAGGAATTGACAAAGCTGGATCTGGGGAAGGGATTGAGACAAAGGCTTCAGATAATGGAACCTGAGTATCAACATTAGCTTCTGGAAATGGAAGTTGACTATGAGCTTTGGTGGGTGAAGATGGTGAGGAAATCTTAGAAGATACATCAGTAGTGGTTGTTGATAAATTGACTATGGGTGACTGCAGAGGGATAGCCGAATGCTGGACTTTTGCAGCAATAGACAATGGAATTGGTAAAGGGGCTGAGTTTTCGGGTGATGGGATAGTAGTGTCATTGAGGGTGTCGAACATGTGTGATAAGGAAAATGGAAGTGTTCCCCCTAAAGGAACAGTAGAGGCTGGTTGGACAGATGGTAGCGTAAATGCTGATGATGCAATGCCAGGAGCATCATTAAATTCTGACACTAATTGCTCAGGGAAGGACTGATCCATATCAGTACTATCCAATAGTTCAGTGATAGTCTTAGGATCTTCAGTGACTTCTTCTGTTACAAGCACCAGAGGAGGTGGGACCACTTCTTCATCATAGTCTATTATGTCAACTATAGAAACCTATGAGGAAGAAGGCAGGACTTTCTGCCTCTTAGCAGGGCTAGCTTGAGTTATGACCAGATCATCATCTTCTTGAGTTTCTTCAGTAGAGATTTGAGCATTTGATGCAATTGGTGGTTGAATGTCAACTATAGGCTCTAGAGGTTCTAGCAATTGAGTCTTTAACATCGATGTCAATTGTACCATTTGCTGCTGGGATTCACGAGCTGACTGTAGCATCATTTTAGCTTCTTCACTAGCTTTATCTTGAGATGGTTCCCCTAGAGGAGCTTTACCTTTGTTTCCATCAGCGAATGTAATCATGAGAGGAGTATTAGCCTTCTAAGCTTCTTTCTCTTCTTTGTTTCTTCTTGCTTGTTCAATGATATTGAGCTGCATGGCCCTGTAACTCATAACTCAAACCTGAAGTTCATTCTAGTACTTTAAAATGTCCTACTGTTCTTGTAATTATTTTTCCCTAGCTAGAACCTGTGATAATGTGTCCACCCCTTGGTATATGAAGTCATCTGGAACTAACTCATGTGCATAATCTATTTTCATATCTACTTCCTTGAGGTGCGCATCCAGGAACTTCTTGGAGTCATGTTTCCTTTTCGGGCAGTACCTAATCTCAAGGAAGCTATCTGGTCACCTAGAACTGTAGCCCAAGTTGAAGTTGGGATAACCAGATGATCAAGATTGAGAGGAAACCTAGGACAACCTTTCTTCCTAGGACCTATGAGTTTCTTATACATGCCATCAATGACAGTTTGAAAAGAAACTTCCTGTATTACCATCCTGTCCGGGACAATCCTGGGAAGCAGGTGCACCATGTCACTTCCCCAAATTCTGATGTATGAAAAATACTCACCTACATACTAATCACCCATGGTGTTGATGAAAGTATTAGCATCTTCTGAGAATGCAGGTGGTTGTTTCCTGAAGATCTTGAAATAAATGGTTCCCATGAAGTGGTCACAAATGTCATATAACAAAGGTGAAAAATTATCTTCCCACGGTGCCGGATGATAAATGTGTACGGGAGGGTCTGAAGGGGTCCAATTCCAACCCAAGTTAGGATACTGGAACTCTGAGCAAAAAACATCAAGTACATATGTAGATATGAAAAAGGGTGGTTTCTTATGAGCTGGAGCCTTTTGATATTCATGAATGGCATTCTTTAGTTCAGTCGACAGGACAGAGGCCCATGGGAAAGACTCACCAGTGAGTAGCACATGATGTGCTATAGGTGCCCATTCTGCTTTGAAAAGAGAACAATTTGGTAGACCAAAAAGCCTACAGAGCATGGTTGCCAGTAAAGAGTAGGGTTCCTTAAACCAGATGATGGGATAAAGGTTATCACCCTTAGGGACAAAAGCGTTTGGCTTAAGCATCCATGACCTAATCATCTCGTTAAAGTTAAACCGGGTTTTGGATGATTGTATAAAATCGGGGGAGAGGATCTGCACATGTGGTTTCAGAGCAAAAGCTCGGACAAAAGCCTCTGGGCGAAAATGAGTTAATTCGCACCCTGTGCTATCGTTAAAACAACGGTCTTTAACACTGGCATTCTCAATTATCCATTTTACAACATCCGTGTAAGGTAGGATAGCAGGGCGCACAGCAATAACATGAATTTGGGAGGCCCTAATTCTCTCGTACATTGGTCTATTGTTCTCAATATGAGAAAGGTCGTCATTATCAAAAATGGCATATATTTTCGACCAATCTATCTGGTATGTCCCAATGACTCGCTCACTGGTGTCGGAGAGCAAACCAAAATTAGGGTCTTTGATCAGGGGATCTCTGAGTTGAGTTTCAGAACATGTACCTTTTGACATGGCGAAAGAACTTGCAATTTCTGATCAATAAGAAAAATTAAAATCAAAATCAATCCATAAATAGCAAAATTGTAGACTAGTAGTATAAGGATGACAGTGAGCTTACCGAAATGGAAAACAAACAGAAAAACGGTGCTTGATACGCAATCCACGGTAAAAGCAACAGTGCGACGAAGTAATTCTTCAAAAGTAAAATGGTAAAAATAAAATAGGAAAAACCCTATTTATTATATTTACTAGATTAAAAGATAACAATGTGATCAGAATAAACGAATGGCTGAGATTAACCAAAGCGGGATGCGGGGTCGCGCGAAAGTTTTATTCACAAATTTTATTAAGGGATCCCGAAAGATGCAACCCGACAATTGCGGGTTGCGGGTTGCGGGGTTGAGCAAACAACAAAGGACGAAAATAATTCCCGAAAGCCGAAAGCTGCAATTGCGGGTTTTGGGTTTCGGGAATGACCAGAATCGAAAAAAGAGAAACGCGTTCGCGAAAGCCACAACCTGACACTTGCGGGTTGCAGGTTTTGGGAATGACACACTCATAAACCGAAAACAACTTCCTGAAAGTCGCAACCTGACAGTTGCGGGTTGCGGGTTTTGGGAACACGCAACAAAATAAATAAAAAGACAGAGCTCGAAAGCCGAAAGCCACAATTGTGGGTTTTCGGGTTTCGGGATGATAATTTCCCGAGATTATTACAAGACAAACCCGCAACCCGCAACCATTGGGTTGCGGGTTTCGGGTTGGCCAAAATCAAAAATTGTAAAACAAACACCCCGCAACCCAAAATTGTCGGGTTGCGGGTTTCAGGTTGATTAAGAAAAGGGTAAAATACTCAAAATTTGAGGATTTTAACAAACCAGGCAGTTAGAGATCATTCGGAAAAAGGGAAACATGCAAGACAAAAGTATGGGTGAGAGATCTAAACAAGTGAAAACCCAAATTCTAATATTTACAGAGTACACTTACCAAAATACCTTTGTGTTTATTCAAAATGGGGGTTCCCGTGCTTCAGCTAAGCATGGGATCTGTTGTGGCCACAACAAATGGTGACTAGCTGGGAAGAACCAGTTATCTCTGCAATGAAATTCAGCTAAATGAAACATGTTAGCCACATCACTTTTTCAACTTGAATTTTTCCAAAAATTGATCACAAGAGAGACAGTTAACGAGCATGGATCATGAGATTAATAAATCCCCATATATGATCATGTTAAGAATAATGCAAATCTGATAAGGGGGTTGAAGAAACAACTGAGATCCTTCACCTTTATGTAATCATGGAGAAGCAGCTTGTGTTGAACCTAGGCACATAATTAAAAATGATCTTGGATATCCTAATTACACATCACCTTGATTTTGAAATTTTATTTACATGTAGCAATTCACGAGATTCCCTTTTTTCTTTTTTCTTTTTATATTTTTATTTATATATATATATATATATTTGATTAAAAGAAGAGACTGTGTATATAAGACCACTGCCCTGACTTGGTGATCAGATATAAGCAGTACCATTCACAAGCATAATTCAGAAACTGATCAAGCCAGCTCGATAAAGAGACTCCTTGTCTTCCAGTTGCAATACTGAAAGCAACTACCATGGCTTGGTTACCATATTGTGATAGCTTCAGTCCAAATTAAACCCATGATTATGGTAGGGATGGCTTGCATTAAGACCCCCTATCCCTATATACACGAGCATCTTAAAAAAGGAGCAAACCAAATTTTATTAGGTTGAGAATTACAAGGCACTACCATGTCTTGGTGACCATATATTAGTAGTGTTACTCACCAATGCTTTGCTGATCATGAATGGATCGACCTGTGATAGGATCTTCCAACTCCCAGTAAAACTGAAAGTCATCTTCCAAGTGTGGTGGCTTGATGTGAAGATGTCATTCTGCTTAGCACCTATGAACCTAATGGGCTGGCTTGATAGCAAGACCTCCCACATTGTAATTTACATTTATTAAGAGATTTATTACCAAGGTGATTGTAAAAGGATCCAGAGCAGAACAAGCATGGAAGGTTATTATGATATGTAGCTTGAACCATGAAACATGAGACAATGGAGACTCTGTTATTCTCCAGACCCCAATTAAATAGATAAGACATGTGTAAGATAATGACCATTGTGGAGAGATATCAATTTAGGGTTCTGCAATCATTAGCTGTATGCTCTTTGTTGAACAACCTTTGATACAGGACAAAATTATGGCTGGCAGACAGTTATAAAACCCAAGCTGAAATCATCACCAAGAGAGAAAATCGTCAATGAGTATAATCAAATGTGTGGAGTTTAAAGCAAACAAAGGAGAACAAAGGAGACAATCCAATCAAAAAAAGAAATAGCAAAACAAACCTATGTACAAGTACATCATCCTGATCAAACAAAATACTTTTTGAGGAGTGAAACATTCACTGGATAAGTTTCCACAACTCCTTCCAATGTCTGTAATTGAACAGTACCAGGACCCATCTTTTCTGTAACAATGAAAGGTCCCAGCCAGAGGCGTTGAAACTTGGTATACTGGTTCTTATCTTTGTGTTGTTTTTCCCATCTTAAAACCAAGTCTCCAACAGAAAATTCTCTATCAGATGAAGATTTTTCATCAAACCATCTTTTCACCATCTGCTGATGATGACATAACTTGTTTCTATCCACTTCTCGATCTTCCTCCAATTTAAGTAGGGTATTAATTCTCTGCTGGAGGGGAGAAGAATCATCTTCTTGGACAGACTAGACTAACTGTAGTAGGAAGAATGGCTTCTTTGCCATACACTAGACAGTAAGGAGAATTTCCAATTGCTGCCTTTGGAGTAATCCAATCTGCCCAAAGAGCATTATTGAGCTGTGTATGCCAATCTCTATGGTGAGAGGCCACAGTCTTCTTCAGAATGTTGATCAAATTTTTGTTCGAAGACTCAGCCTACCCATTACCCTGTGGGTAGTAATTGGCAAAAAATTTGAGTTTCATCCCCTTTTCAAAAGCATATTCAGTTATGTCAATCAAGGAAAAATAGGATGCATTATCAAAAACTAGGAATTCTGGAGTACCAAATCGTGAGAGTATATGACTGTATAGGAAAGAAATGACTTGGATGGCATTACATTGCTTAAGTGGGACTGCCTCCACCCATCTGGTGAAGTAGTAAGTTGTTGTGAGAATGTATTTGTGTTGGAGGGATGAGGTAGGATTTATTGTTAGATTTTCAGAATTTACTTCAATCTAATCTAGGATCTTAACTGAGAGAACAACATGTACAGCATATCAATCATGGAGACAATAATGCGAGCACACAAGAGACACACAGATTTACTTGGGGAAAACCATAAAGGTGAAAAACCCTAATTTCCTCAGAGATAGATAGAGCAATGATACAACCAACCAAGAGAGATAGACATAACCTAGCAGCAGATCCTCCTCCTCCATAAGTGCGCCACTCCTCCTTGAGTGCATGAGTGAGCAAATAGAGTGCCTCCCGCACTCTATTTATACTTGACTTGACTTGCCTTTTTACCTAACTCATGTAGGCTCGAACTTAACCACATAACATAAAGTTGACTGGGCCGACCCCCAATAGGGTGGTCTAATAACCCTTTGACCCACATGGCCGACCCCCAATAGGGTGGTCTAATAACCCTTCGACCCACATGACTTATACAGGGCCGACCCCAAATAAGGTGGTCTAATAACCCATCAAGTATAAGTTACGACACTTACAATATAAATGATGACACTTCCGTATAGAGAAATAATAACATCTCTATAAGAATGAAATATACATATATGTGAAATACATTCTGAATTTACATATACATCATCACTCCCTCTTAACTAGGAAGATATTTCTCAGCATAGTTCTTCTAGCACAAGTCATCTTCCTTGGATCATCGTCACTGGATAATCGTCATTGAGTCATCATCATCGTCACTGCTACTGCTATCTCAATCAATCTCTGAATCTACTCGTCATAGGAAGTTCTACAGAGCCAGTCCTTTTTCATACTGGATGTAGGCCCACCACCTGTAGGTATTCATCATCACTGGCCATACTGTGGAATCCTCAGGACTTATTACATGCGTCACAAAACCTTGAAAGAGCATCCCAGGATGTTACGGGTACACAACTCCGACCTGTAGGATCTCCCAAGGCGCTATTACATGTGACCCCACCACAAAACCTCGAAAGAGCATCCCAGGATGTTACGGGTACACAACTCCAACCTGAAGGATCTCCCAGGGCACAAATTACATGTGGTCACCACAAAACCTAGCAAGAGCATCTCAGGATGTTACGGGTACACAACTCCGACCTGAAATCTCCCAGGGTACAAATTACATGTGGTCATGGCAAAACCTCGAAAGAGCATCTCAGGATGTTATGGGTACACAACTCCGACATGAAATCTCCCAGGGCCCAAATTACATGCCATAGGACAAAACCTCGCAAGAGCATCCCAGGATGTTACAGGTACACAACTCCGACCTGAAAGATCTCCCAGGGCACAAATTACATGTCCTCCCAGAGCAATGTCTCGAAAGAGCATCCCAGGCTGTTACGGGTACACAACTCCGACCTATAGGATCTCCCAGACATGCTCCTTTGCACAACCTGATCCACAGCCACAAGGTATCATCCTGATACTCACCATACATCAACCTGATGTACACATGATCATCCTGATCATCATCACTACAACGTCCTGCTGCATGTCATCTGGAGCAACATCCTGAAGCTCATCATCCATGATCATCCTGATCATCACTGCAACATCCTGCTGCATGATCCACCAGATCATCAATGCATCTACCTGATGCATACCAAGTATCTACCTGATACATATCATCATACGTGATCCTTCTAATCATACAATGTATCCACCTAATACAAATACATGATACATATCACCATACATGATCCACCTAATCATACAATGTATCCACGTAATACATATACTCATACATGATCCTTCTGATCATACAATGTATCCACCTGATACAAATACATGATACATATCACCATACATGATCCACCTAATCATACAATGTATCCACCTGATACATATACAGATACATGGTCCAAGCATCCAACATGATGCATATACAAAATACATACACATGATCCAACTGATCATATCTAGCATCCAACATGATGCGTACATACATACATAAAAATGATCCAACTGATCATATCCAAGCAGAAACCAGAACATCATCCTGATGCTCATCATCCAGCGCTTACATCCACAGCCATGTGAAGGATCCTCCTTCCAACATGCTTGGAATGGCTTCAGCAAAAGTGTCCATCACTTCTTCCTCGAAGTGTCCTCGATCTGAAGAACGCCAAGCCTCTCTCTGAAGTACTCGAACTTCACTCTGGCTAGTGGCTTCGTCAGCACATCTGCAATCTGCTCGTCCGTCGCAACATGCAGAAGCTTCACAGCTCCTCTCTGCACCATATCCCTGATATAGTGATATTTGATCTCTATGTGTTTCGACCTGTCATGAAACACTGGGTTCTCGGACAGCTTCACACAACTCTGGTTATCACAGAAGATACCAGTAGCCTCCAACGGGAGATCAAATAACTCAGATAGTAGCTTCCGTAGCCATACTGCCTCACAACTAGCTGAACAGGCTGCAACATACTCTGCCTCAGTTGTACTCAGTGCTACGTAGGACTGCTTCCTGCTAAACCAAGAGATCACACCTGATCCCATACTGAAGCAACACCCAGATGTGCTCTTCCTGTCTGCAACACTGTCAGCCCAATCTGAATCAACATAACCCTGCAGGTTAAACTTTTGATTCGCTTCATACTTGAGCCCAAAATCTGATGTACCCTTCAGGTAATTCTTTACAGCAACCAGGTGAACACTCCTCGGATATGTCAGGAACTGAATCAATGTGTTCACAGCAAAGCAAATATCTGGTCTAGTGTTCATCAGGTACATCAAGGATCCAATCATCTGACGATACATAGAGACATCAACCGGCTCAGATGAAGCATCACATAGAAGCTTCAGATTTGATGCCATAGGTGTGGCCATGGCCTTGCAATCCATCATTCCGAACCTCTTCAGGATCTCTACTGCATACTTCCCTTGTCCAAGGAAGATTCCTTCTGCACTCTGCCACACCTCCATGCCAAAAACAAATAGTGCATCATCCCCAAGTTCTTCATCTCGAACTCGGTAGTAAGCTTCCACTGCCTGTCGGCAATCAATCTATCTTCACCATACCAAGTTCTGCACATATATGATTTCCTATCATGTGTCTCAGAACCAAGTGGCTGCTCCACATACACTTCTTCTTGAACTACACAATTCAAGGAAGCTGTCTTGAATCCATCTGGTGTATCTTCTATTTCATCACTTTTATATTTCTCTATGCTTCCATCTGCAACATGCTTGATCTGATAGTTCCATTTGGAAGTCACAACAGACTTCCCTTCAGCTCTTGGGACTGCATCCCAAACATTGTTCTCCATGATCGACGGATCATGGCATTCTTCTCGTATCCTGGGAACTTCAATATCTTCAATAGATAATTTTGTTGCTGAACAAATGTTGTAGTTCTTCTGTTGTAGGTGATGGCATACAATCTTTCCTACACAACAAGTTAAATTGCATGATTAGAAAACATCTCATAGTTTTCAGAACAAATTCTTACACATAAATAAATATGTCATACAGTCATGCAATTATCTTAGCCAATGCTTCAATACAACATTTATCCATATTCCGTAACTTTCTAGATGCCTTCCAATCTCTACCAGAACATTGTTCAGAGTGTGCACAACTCCCAACATGTCAGCAAAGAGGTTTCATTCTAGATAAGTAGCAATGGAATGTTGTACAGTGCCATAGGCCACTTTCCCATGTATATTAGTAGTATAGTGTTCATCAATGCAACTATTCTAATATGCACAATACATAACCTAAGTCTAGGAACATGAGCATATACATCATTGAACAATTTTATTTAAACAGACAAATATGCAAGAAATTAAAATACTTATCTTTGTTTGTTCGTTGGGTGGACTCCCTCTGAGTCTTTGCTTCCTTACAAGAGCTACTGGAGTCCTAATCTGAAGTAGCTTCTTCTACACCTTTCTGTTGTGGAAAGATGATCAACTCCCTCTGAATATCTGCATCCTTGCAGAAACTACTGAAGTGTGTTCCTTTGCTTTCTTGCAGGAACAACTGGAGTGTGCTCCCTCTTGATCTTTGCTTCCTGGATTACCTGTTCTTGAACTCATATTCATCCTTGGTCCCTATGCATGCTTATTAGTATCATGATTGTGCTATCCTTGTGATCTCATATAAAATCATACATTCATTAGTATACTATTAAAACACAATAATCTCAAGCATGTATAGTCATGATCATTTCAAACAGAAAATAATAAGCATTAGCATTCAAGGTTTATGTAGGATTCTTATGGTTAGTCAAATCATAAGAAACATAACATGTCTAAACCTGTAATTACTCAAACCTATGACTCTTCAGGTTAGTTGAATCATCAATCAAGATAAGAGATATAATATGCATAAAACCTGTGATTATTCAAACCTATACCTTCATGATTCTTCTGGTTAGTCATATCATCAATTATGGTAAAAAACATAATATGCATACATCCATGACTTATTCAAACCTATGAATAATCATTATCAAACAACACAACAGTATAAGATCCTAACACAAGGTAGGATTCTATCTTGATATAGGAAAAACATACCTGGATTAGCATGCTAGCTAGTTATGTCTAACATACTCACATGATGTCTTCTTGTTCTTCTTCGGTGACTTGTGCTAATAACCTGCATATCTCATAAGTTAACCATTGTAGAAACAAGTTATACATACCTCGAAAGTAGATCTTCTATGTGATCCATGACAATGGATGAATCCTTGTCTTCATGTCACCATGATCATACATTCTTGAAGAAGAACATGATTTGTCTTTCTTGGTGTACCTTTCATGTTAGTAGACAACATAAACCTCATACAACACCATAATGCATTAGTATAATCATAAGTGTCAACACCCTAACCAATGAATATCTTCTATTATGCATTCATAATTTTGTTAAGGTGATATGACAAATCTAAAATCAAGATTGTACTAACTGTAATAACATGAAGACAAACATATCATAAACTTAATCATGAACAAATATCGAAACATACCTCGATGAGACATACCTGTCGAGATCGCTTGTAATATTCTTATGTAAGGCCTTAGCCTCATCTCCCTCTGAAACAGGAACTTCTTTACTTATGTAGGTGACCAATCCATCTTCTTCTAGGATTAACCCAATCCACTTGATTTGCAAGAACTGGACCTCGAGCTGGATATGGGTTTGTCAGAGAAACCCCAAAAATTCAAACTTTGAATTTCAAACTTCTAACAGGATAGAAATATGTGCCTTGATGAGCTGATCAAGCTGGTATATTCAGAATTTGAAAACTGCAGAGTTTCACTCCTCAATTTTGCCTTTGAAACTTCCGGATTCACTGGATGTGACCCTGAAGTAGGGTTTGATGAAGTCCACTCTTCTGCCCAATCAAAATGTTTGATCCAAATCTCTAAGCTTCTATTTTTCTGAGGAGCTTCCAGTCGTGGTCACAGATTTCAAAAATTCCCATTTTTACAGAAGCCCTAATTTTCCACTTTTCTGATCAAAGTCCCGAACTAGGGTCTAATCAAGCCCGGCCTTCTGCCCAACCAAAAATTTTGATCTTGGTCTCTAAATTTCTATTTTGATGAGTAGCATCCATCCGTGTTCTCCGATTACAAAAATTCCAACTTTCTCCGAAGCCCTAAATTCCGGAAGCCATGAATGAAGGTACTAAAAAATAATTCTGTTTTGACAGAAATATGTACCTGATTGTTTCTGGTGTACCTCCAAAATTTTTAATCCAAAGGTTCTGAAAAAGTTTCTTGAGATAGCCTGACCTGTTATTTTTCCATCCTGACAGGTCTGACCTCAATTGGATTCTCTGAGAGAGAGTTATGCCAAATGTCGCAACGTGGCCTGTTTTGGGGTAATACAGGAGAGCGAACTTGTACGGCGTTCCACGTGTCACTATTTAAACTTCGGCCTCTGAAAACTTTTCCTGAGATATCTCGGCCTGTTATCTTTCCATCCTGATAGGTCTGACCTCAATTGGATTCTCTGAGAGAGAGTTATTCCAAGTGTCGCAACGTGACCTGTTTATGGGATAATACATAATAGCAAACTTGTACGGCGTTCCACGTGTCACTGGTTCAGCTTCGGCCTCTGCAAATTTTTTCTGAGACAGTACAGTCTGTATAATACCTGTCAATTTTTACGAAATTTCATTTGGAGCTTCCTAGCCCAAGTTATGACCTTTTTCCCAAGGTCACCTGATTTTGACTCAGATCTGGAAGAGACAGAAACCCTATATTGCACAAATCACAAATCACAAAGTACAACAAATTAGAGGTTTTCCTTTGGACACAAGGTACCTGGAGATTTAATCTTCGTCTTGTAACAATTTCAGATCCGAAAACTTCACCAAAACGGATTTATAGCTAAAGTGCTACGATGACTGGTTTTTGCTATATCAAGCCCTAGCATCGTAAGTGCAACAAGTGTCATACATGCCATATCATGCCTTCTTTCAGGATAGCTCTGATACCATGTTAGATTTTCAGAATTTACTTCAATATGATCTAGGATCTTAACTGAGAGAACAACATGTACAGCATATCAATCATGGAGACAATAATGCGAGCACACAAGAGACACCCAGATTTACTTGGGGAAAACCATAAAGGTGAAAAACCACAATAACTTCCTCAGAGATAGATAGAGCAATGATACAACCAACCAAGAGAGATAGAAATAACCTAGCAGCAGATCCTCCTCCTCCATAAGTGCTCCACTCCTCCTTGAGTGCATGAGTGAGAAGTGAGTGAGCAAATAGAGTGCCTCCCGCACTCTATTTATACTTGACTTGACTTGCCTTTTTACCTGACTCATGTAGGATCAAACTTAACCACATAACATAATGCTGACTGGGCCGACCCCCAATAGGGTGGTCTAATAACCCTTTGACCCACATGGCCGACCCCCAATAGGGTGGTCTAATAACCCTTCGAACCACATGACTTATACAAGGCCGAACCCAAACAAGGTGGTCTAATAACCCATCAAGTATAAGTTACGACACTTACAATATAAATGACGACACTTCCGTATAGAGGAATAATAACATCTCTATAGGAATGAAATATACATATCTGTGAAATACATTCCGAAGTTACATATACATCGACATTTATGGGCCTTACAAAATCCAGCCCCCATTGCTGAAATGGAAACTGAACAGTGACTGGTTGCAGAGGGAAAGCAAGTTTGTTGAACTTCCCTGTGCATTTCTACCATGGTTTACACCTCCTTACATAGGCATAACCATATTTAAACAACGTAGGCCAATAATACCCAGCTCTAAGAATCTTATGAGCTGTTGTCTCGCCTGCAAAATTGACCTCCAGCTGGTCCTGCATGAGATTGGAATAAGATGTCATCAGTTTCATGTTTTTCTAAACACCTAAGAAAAACCCCATCATAGTTTTTCCTAAACAGAACTTCATTAATAAACTGATAAGGTGCAGCCTTTAATTTCAAGGCTCTTCATTTCTTAAAGTTGAAGGTTGCAGGAGCAAACCCATTATTCAGGAAGAATTTGATATGATCATACCATTCTGATGTCTGGGTATCAATAGCATTAACATAACCTGTAGGAATATCTTCTTCCTGTTCCCATTCAACTTGCTGCTACAGGGGATCGTTAGATTGAGCAGTAAGAAGGCAAAGGCCTTGTCCTTTGACAATTTTGACTGGCCTTATTTCCAAATCATACTCTTGTAGAGCGGTCATCCAGTGGGCTCTTTTTTTGCCCAACTCCTTCTGGATCAACACATTTGTAATAGCAGAATACGGGACAATGGCCTTTGTTTGAGATTTTAACAAATAAGGCCTGTAATGTTTGACAGACTTGTAAACTGCGTAGGCTTGTTTGTCAATTTGTGAATAATTGAGCTGTGCACCCTTGAAGGTTGAACTCATGAAAGAGATTGGGATCTCTATATCGCTGTCCTGTTTCTGTGTCAAAACAGCTGCATAGGAGAAATCAATGGCGAAAGTGTAGAGAATAAAATCTTTATCAAAATCCGGGGACATGAGAGCAGGAGCTTCAGCAATAGCCTTATGAATTTCCACAAATGCATCCTTTTGTTCCTGTGACCATGTGAACTGTACATCTTCCTTAACTAAATGTTGTAAAGGTTTAACTATCTGAGCAAAATTAGGTACAAACCTGTGTACAAAGTTGATCTTACCCAATAAGGACTGCATTGCTTTACGCGAACCTGGTAAGTCGACTTTTGAAATCGCGTATGTGCGTTCCATGTCGATGATCATACCTTCTTTTGAAATGATTCAGCCCAACAACTTTCCTTCTGTGACTGCAAAAATTGATTTCTTGGGGTTCAAGGAAATGCCAAATTTCCTGCAACGTTCGAAAACCTGCTTAAGAGCAAATAAGTGTTCATGTCGTTTTTTTGAAAATATGGTAATATCATCTAAATAAACCACGACAGAATTATGTGTTAAACCTCGGAAAGCTATATCCATAGCTCTCTGAAAAGTGGCTCCTGCATTAATTAAATTGAAAGGCATTCGCCTATAGGAGAAGGTGCCCCAGGGGGTTCTGAAAGCTGTCTTTAATTGGTCATCTGGGGCAACCATAACCTGGTTTTACCCAGAAAAGCCATCTAGAAGAGAAAACATTTATGACCCTGCTACCTTTTGGAGAATCTGTTCCATGGGTGGAACAAGGTAGTTATCCTTTTCTGAGGCCCTGTTCAAATTCCTGAAATTGACACACAATCGGATTTCACCACTTTTCTTGCGTACAGGCACCAAATTGGCTATCCACTATGTATGCCTCACCGGAAAAATAATTCGAGCTGTGAGTAGCTTTTCCAGTTCTTTTTTCACAAAAGGCTCTAAACTGGGATGCATTTTTTCGCAGTTACAGTTGATACGGCTTAACTTCCGACTTCATAGGTATATTATGGTAAATGACACTAGTGTCAAACATTTTCAATTCGTCATATGTCCAGGCGAAGACATCTTTATATTCTTTACACAGTTTAATGATAGCCCGCCTTTCTTCTGGGGTGCAATCAATTCCTAAATTGATGAAATGGGGTTCTTGCTCGGTCCTTAGATTGACTTGCTCGTAATTAAGTGAAGAGCTCTGTGTTTTACAATTGGTTTTGTGTCTGAACTTGTCTTGCAAATCGTAAAACCTCTCCAAATTGATCACAGAATTTGGGATGACATTCGAGGAATCGGAGAGAGGCTTTTCATGTTCATCCTCATCTATAGCCATATCCTGGAATGTGTCTTGGTTTGTCAAAAAATCAAGTATCTGCTGATCATCATCGAATACCTTCCAGTTTGTCACATTATCTGGTATGGAAGGCATATACATCAGTTCTATTGAGAATGTTTGAGGAGATAGGCCCTTTGGTGGAATCAATCTGGAAGTTGTATTTGCCAACAAGTCAGCATCGAAATTCTGAGACCTAGGAACTGAATTAATAATGAATGCAATAAAAGAGCTGGTAAGATCTCTTACCAATTTCTGATAATTCAACAGGCGGGGGGAAAAGCAATGTATCGTATTCCTCACCTGTTTCACAATAATTTTTGAATCTCTAGAGAAATGAATGATTTGTACTTTCAAGTCAATAGCCTTTTTCAGTCCCTGTATCAAGGCCTCATAATCATCCACATTGTTAGTACAATCAAACTCTAATCTACATGTAATCATAGTTTTTGTCCCTTTTGGATCTATGAGAACACTGCACCAGCTCCATCCTTAGATTTAGAGCCGTCAAAAAACAATGTCCAAGCAATGGGATCTAATCTAAAATTTGTATTTACATCAAAAACATTATGTACAATTTCTCCTGAGAATGGTACAGAAGTGAGATGAGTTACCTGAGATTCATTCTGTGCATTCTTTTGTGGTGAAATATCAGCTGATAAGTTCCCGAAAAAGGTATCAAAGGTAAAGTGTTCAATGTGTGTGTTAAAATAACCCACAGGCTCACTTAATTCATTCAAGTTTGTGACTGTCTGTTTCATGAAAGGCTCCCTACTTATCTTGATCTTGCTTGGATGACCATTGTAGGGTAACCACAAATGGGACCAATCAGTAGCAAAATAACCTTTTAGCTTTTCTGACCAGTCTCTACTAAGCCACATACCATATGCTTCTGGAATATTAGCAATGACTATGTCAATCATTTGATGGATCCGAGGATTAGCTGATAATGTAATTAAGACATTTCTGAGCCTTCCTACTACTCTGACTTTTGATCTGTCAAGTTGTACTATATGAGTAGGGCAAGGTTCCCATGTGGCATTCAACTTTATGCAGACAGAAAGAGGCATCACATTTGATGAGGAACCAGAGTCTATCAGGCAGTTATGCACGTTTCGGTTGAAAATCTCAAAGGTAAGCAGAAAAGGAGGTGTCCTTCTACTACCAGACTTTTGATCATCTGGTTTAGTGAAAGAGTTAAGGCTATTATTCTGCAATTCTCTTGGCTGTTTGACCACCATGATTTTGGGCAAAGTATCCCTCATTGAAGGGATTTTCAATAATTCAAACAAAGAGATGTTTGCCTTCACTCTTTTAAGATCTTTAACTAAATTGTACTCCATCTCAGGGATGACTGTATCCTTGTGAGGGTCATTCTTGCCTTTATTAGGAACTCATGCGGAGGATGAAGGTTCCTAAGGGGGTTGAGGTTTAGACCTTGTGTTATAAGGATGTTGGACATTAAACACAGTCTCATGTTCTTCTTCTTCTTCAAACATAGGAAGCTCTGAAAAGTAACCTACAGTGTTGATTTGTGGATCCTCATGCTCATCATCTTCTTCCTCAAGTGGTTGTGGGTCTGGATCAGTTTGATCATCGGGGACTTCAGGGTTTGTTTTGAGATTCTGCTCCTAAGGCTCTAAAGATAGAATAAATTTCTTCATTCGTGAGGCCTTCTGTTGGATTAGGAGGTGGTGAATTCGGTGGAGGTTGATAAGGTCTCCTAAAAGGTGGCCTCACAAAAACTCTATTTTGGTTTTGATTTTCATTGTTAGTTCTTTTCAAATCTACCATCTTGTTTGACATTTTCTGGATGAGCTTTTTCATGTCAGTTATGTCGAATGGATCCTTGCTTTGTGCAGTGGGTTTAGGAACACTATCATTCCTTTTCCTGGAAGTTGAAGGTTGTTCTTCTGAGATTTCCGGATTGTCCTTGAGACAAAAAAATTCCTTCTCAACTTGTATTGCTTCAGCAAACACTTCCAGCAAAGTTCCCTTTTGTGCTCGTTTCACCCACATTGAAATTGAAGTAGGTAGGCCTTTTTCATAGTAGGTTATCAACAATTCTTCAACAGGAAGAAGGTTGATAGTAATTCTATTCTTTAAGTATGAGAACCTTTGGTTGAAATATTTAACCCTTTCTTTCCCTTTGATTTTCATGGAGGATAATTCCAAAACAAGATCCTATGGTGTTTTGTCATCTCCAAAATTTTGGATGAATAATTTCTCAAACTAATCCCAAGAAACAATAGACCTTGGTGGCAAGGAAAAATACCATACAGTTGCTTTTCCTTCAAAAGTATAAGGAAAGAGTCTGCAGACCACATCCTCGTGAATGACACTTCTAAGCCTAATAGCCTGCATGAAGGTTTTAACATGATCTAGGGTAGGTGATTTGTCATCTGGGTTAAACTTGGGTAACCACTTCTCAGGGTTCTTGGGTAGCCTATGTTGGTCTCCAAGTACCCATACTGCATCTTGGTCGAGCCATGGTCTGTTTTGGCCTTCTACAGCCATTGGTGGTTCTTCTTCTTCTTCTTCTTCTGACGAAGAGATTGAAGAATGTTCACAGTCTGAGGAAGAGGATGAAGGAGGAGATGGTGGTGGTCCACCAATCTCAAGTTTTGGCTGATCTTGTGTTTCCTGAAAAAGTTGACCAAGGTTGTATTCAGGGGAACCTGATTCGCCAACCAGTTCTTGATTTTCAGGTTGTGGATTAATTGTCTGCTAATGTTCAATATTTTGATCAGTTGTCTGTTGGATAATTGGATCACTGATCTGTGAAACTGTGTCTTGTTGAGGTTCTTGATTATTGGCCTGCAAAAAGTTTTCTAAATTGATCGTTGGAAAACCACATCCTCGTTGATCAGCACGTCTTTGTTTGGCCCTAGTGACCCTATCGGCTGATGTTTTCAATATCTGCTCTAGTGAGAGGGTTCCTCTGGTAGGTGATACAATACAGATATTCCCTGTTTTTTCCTGTTGTGTTGCAGATACAACAAGTGCAACAATTTGTTGAGTAGGTGTAGCAGGGACAACCGTGGGTTGAGCAGGTGTAACAGGGACAACCATTGGTTGTGACTCTGTTGGTTGTTCAAATGTTGAAGCCCTTGATTGGCTTCGAGTTTGAACCGTTGAAGCACTTGCTGGAGAAGGTTTTTTAGTGGATTTTTTAAGCATGTTGCACTATTAGCCCTCCTTCTAGCGCCATTTGTTGATGCCTCAGTTGTGCAGGTTAGATGCAAAAGGTGTTGGAATGTTCCAAGACACTCAACAGAGGAAGAAAACCCAAGTTGAAAGGCTTTGAAAGACCCTACGCAAGGGCAGTTCTATCCCCAACCTGTTTGGTGTGGTGATCCCGCACGGATATTAGGCCCACACTGGCACTCTAAGAGTAGATGAATTGACCTATAAGATCAGTTTTCCATTCAAGGAAAACCAAGGTGTGGATATGATAATACAAAGCTAATCCAACCTATTTTAGAAAAGGGAAACTAGTCTAAGTCAGTCCTATTTGTTAGTTTTTCATAATTTACTTCAATCTGATCTACGATCTTAACTGAAAGAACAACATGTGCATCATATCTACAGCATATCAATCATGGACACAATAATGCAAGCACACAAGAGACATAGAGTTTACTTGGGGAAAACCATAAAGGTGAAAAACCCCAATAACTTCCTCAGATATAGATAGAGCAATGATACAACCCAACCATAAGAGATAGACATCTCCTAGCAGTAGCTTCTCCTCCTCCACAAGTGCACCACTCTCCAAAGAGTGTGTGTGAGAATAGAATGATAAAATAGAGTGCCTCCCGCACTCTATTTATACTTGACTTGACTTTCCTAATAACCTTTACTAGGTCGGCCTCAACTTAACCACATAACACAATGCTAACTGGGCCAACACCTAATAGGGTGGTCTAATAACCCTTTGACCCACATGGCCGACCCCCACTAGGGTGGTCTAATAACCCTTCGACCCACATGACTTATACAGGGCCGACCCCAACAAGGTGATCTAATAACCCATCAAGTATAACTTACTACACTTCCACATAGAAGAATAATAACATCTCTATAGGAATACAAACACTTCTGTATAGAGGAATAATAACATCTCTATAGGAATACAATATACATATATGTGAAATACATTCCGAAGTTACATATACATCAACACTCCCTCTTAACTGGGAAGGTATTTCTCAACACAGGTCTTCTAGCAGAAGTTTTCTTCTCTAGATCATCGTCATCGAATCATCGTCATCATCACTGTTGTTGCTATCTCAATCAATCTATGAATCTACTCGTCATAGGAAGTTCTACAGAGCCAGTCCTTTTTCATACTGGATGTAGGCCCACCACCTGCAAGTCTTCATCATCACTGGCCATACTGTGGAATCCTTAGGACTTATTACGTGCATCACAAAACCTTAAAAGAGTCTCTTGACTAGCAAGAACCCTAAAGAGCATCTGAGGCCTTTTTCATCTTGTCCAGATATCCAGGACTTATTACATGTGACTGTCACAAAATATTAAAAGAGTCTCTTGACTAGCAAGAACCCTAAAGAGCATCTGAGGCCTTTTTCATCCTGTCCAGATCTCCAGGACTTATTACATGTGACCCCCACCACAAAACCTTAAAAGAGTGTCTTGCCAAGCAAGAACCCTAAAGAGCATCTGAGGCCTTTTTCTGTTAGGATATTTAGACACTTAGGAGTTAGTTAAGATCAACTTGTGTAATAGATCCGTTAGGGATAGTGTGTTTCTTTAGTATGCATTTGTAAATACTTAATCCGACGGTCATGATATGTTCCCGACATAGAGTGATCCGACGGCTCAATTTCTCTTAGATAAAACCTAACCTTGATCCGTGGCTTAACACCCGATTGGTCCATGATCTCCATTTAAAGAGCATGGAGGGTCATTGTTTAGTTGATCGATTATGAGAAGCTCATTTGTAACTTTCTTTCTTTGCATAATAAATTGTCCCGTAGAAGCTATTTGGCCGGGACCGTGGAGTGTTTCCCTCAAGAGCGTTTAAACCACGTCAAAACATCGGTGTGTTGATCTGTGATATGTTTGTGTGAAGTGGTTGTTCTTGGTGTTCGGTATTTTGGTAGTACCCGAACATGGTATCAGAGCTTTTATGAAGTGTCGCTTCCGGTTATGATAAAGATCTTGAACTGCTGTTGTCGAAACTTGAAAGGGTTTCTAGTTCTGGTATTTCTATGCATTTTTGGGCTATGGGAGGTGTTCCATTGCATCCGGAGCGTCGTTTCCATTGGTAAATAGTTTTCGTTTGATCGAAAACGGTTCCCGGTTGCTCCAGAAACGCGTATTTCATTAGATCTAAAGGTATAATGTTACAATGACGCATTTTTTATTTTTTGTTCTTAAAAGAAAAAAAATCTCATATTTTATCATTTTTTTTACTGTTAGATTTTTTTTTGGTTTCAGTTTGTTGCTTTCCCTTCTGCATATGCTCTTTTCCGTACACCTTGAGCGATCTCAGCAAATCAGAAACAGAAAGGGAAAGGGTTTTTCTCGGTTGCATATGCTCTTTGCCGTGCACCTTGCGCGATCTCGACAAATCAGAAACAGAGAGAAAACGTAGACTTTTCGGGAAAGCTAACAAGATCTAAGTCCACAAGTGTGGAAAAGTTTTTTTTTGTTTCGATTTATGGTGTATTTTGCAGGAAAAAGGGCAAGCACGCAAACCGAGCAACAAGAGTTACAAAAAAAAAAAAAAAAACCCTTCGTCATTCCCATATTTTACATACCTTTTAATCTAGCTCACTTGGTTCAAAGTTGCTTTATTCCTTAATAAGTCTTGAGTTCAAATCTTAGAAAGTTACTTTTAAAAGAAAAAGTGCATGCAATTTCTATTTTCAAGTTATTTTATTGTAAAAGTGCATCTCACTTAAATAATAAAAAATAAAAATACAAGTGAGTCACTTAAGTTTTGTTTATTATTGTTGCACTATTTAAAAGTAATATCATTGTAAAAGTGAAATCACTTATTTTACAAAAGTGGTTCACTTAAAGCAACTTTCTTGTAAAGTGATTGTCAAAAGGTTCATCTTGGGAAGAGGGGGGTTCCTTTTTTTTTTGCTGGACATTCTCTAGCTGGCACGTCACTATTGGGGACATCTTCAACAGTTTCTTTGTTCAAGCATAACTTCATCATACAGAGTCAGTTTTCAGTGCCGTTTTTTTTTTAAATCGCCTATTTTTTTTAGCTCTTCACATTCAGACTATTGGTTTCTACTTTTACAGCCATTAATTTACAAATATTGCCGCCCCTTATGATATTCTACTTAACAGTTCCAACTATTTCTCATGGAAATCTTGTATGGAGGATGTTCTACGAAGTAGGGAACTTTTCAGAATTACCTCAGGGAAATAAAAAGAACCCACTCATGATGATAAGAAAATAAAATGGAAAAATAGATGTGATGAAGCTCATGGATTGATTGGGATGTTAATCTCTACTGATTTGTGATTCCACGTATCTGGAATTGATGAACCTAATGCTGTTTGGAACAAGTTGGAATCTGTGTTTGGTAAATACAATGAAATTCGAGGTCACCAACTCAAAAATGAGTGGATTTCTTTAAATCCAAGTGACTTTTCATGCATTCAAGATTATTTATCTAAGTACAAAACTCTTAAGCTCTTATGTGCAGAATGTAAGATTGAGAGGGAAGACAAACAATGCATTTATCATATTCTTTCCAAACTTGGACCTGCATATTCTGTTTTTGTATCTACATTTTACTCCATGAAAGCATCCTTGAATGCAGCTAGCTATCAAGAGCCTAGTCTTGAATCCTTTTGTGATTCATTGATTAGGGAACAAGATAAACTCATTCATCTTGGCATTAGAGAGATTTTGAGGTCAAAAAAGGGCCTCCTAAGAGATGTACTACAAAAATATGAGATATATTAAAATATTATGAATTGGGGGTTTTATGGGGTAGGTATATATGACAAGTCACCTCCCACACTTTTTTCTATGCACAATATAAATAACCATGGTTGAGTTACTTTTCAAAATTCACTAGAAATAAAATTAATAAAATAAGTCTACATTGATGTGACTAAGATTCATTGTAAATTCCCAAAAATGTATTGTCATTTAACATTTATTTGTCTTGAACTTGCAAATGAAATTAAATAATAAAAAACATTTTTAAGAGTTTTTTTTTAAATTTTATGTTGACTTTTTATATTTAGTACTTTTCTCATGAATTTAATAATGTAATTTAATTGAGAATTTATTTACATGTAAAATGTCAATAATATTATTATAATCCACACTGCATTATTATTATTATTATTATTATTTATTAAATCTATTATTATTCTTTATTAGTTTGACATTATGTTATTAAATAGAATGGAGTGAATATATAATTTAAAATTAAAAACATAAAAATGATAATATATTATTTTATAAAAAAATGTGAAAGGACTTTCTTTATGAATTAAGAGTACTTCACTTGAAAATGACAATAATATTATTTTATGTGAAAGTGTGAAAAGACATTCATTATGAGTACTTTACTTTATGACTTAAAAGTACTTACGCCACTACCTTGGTTAACTATGTGTTTTCATCCACCATAGAAAATTTGACAAATAAGCATTCTTAACTCATGCAATGACACCTCACCAAGGGGGATGATGTCATCTACTAGAATGTGATTGGTTGTATTTTATAGTACATTTTCTTTGTTTTGAGGCCCTTTTTTGATCTCAAAATTTCTCTAATGGAATAATCAACAATGCAGATACATCTAGGAAAGCCTTAATGTCCTAACAGAAAGAAAAGTCCAAGCCTTCCAAGAAACAAAATTTTTGCAATAATAAGTCAAACAAGGATCCCAAACCCTCTCAGTTAGCTCCTTCTTTAAAAAATGACAAAGGATCCAAGCCAAAAGGAAAGAAGACTGAGCGTCATTGCAACTATTGCGGGAAAGATAATCATGATGAATCTAAGTGTTTCAAGAAGATGGCAGACTTGGAAGCAGCAATGAAGAAGCACCACATCAGCCTAGATTCACCTTCAGAATCTGCCTCTCATGGACATGCACTTTGTGCTTCTGTTTATTCTTATAATGCATCTTCTTCTTCTACTTCAAATGAATGGCTCATTGATTATGGAGCATCTTATCATATGGCTAAGGATCAAGCCATCTTTTCTACTATGCATGAATGTAACACCAAACAAATATTTCTTGGTGATGATAGATCTCTAAGTGTTGTAGGAGCTGGAACAGTTCCAGTAGATAATGGTCATTTTAGTGATGTACTATGTGTTCCAAGAATTTTCTACAATTGGTTATCAGTCTATCAAATCATTCATTCTAGTGAAGGTAAAACTGTGACCTTTACACCTCACCAAGTTGTAATCAAGGATTTTAAAGATCCTCAACAGGTCCTAGCTACCGGAATTGTTGATGATATTACCAGGTTGTACAAGTTTAACAACTTTGGGTCATCACCTTTCCCTTCATTTTTTGTTGCTCATAGTGATAACTTGAGCAAACTTTGGCATGAGCAATTTGGTCACTTAAATTATCGCTCATTGCAACAACTATGTAAAGAAAATATGGTGACAGGTCTTCCGATGGTATCTTGCAGGGATGGTGTTTGCTCCGATTGTGTACTCGAAAAACATCATCAGGACAGTTTTGACAAACGTGCCTCTTGGCATGCCTTGGTTCCCTTGGAGCTTGTGCATAGTGACTTGTGTGGTCCTCTTCCATCTGCTTCCTTTTCTGGTTTCAAATATTTCTTAACTTTCATTGATGATTACACCAGACGCACTTGGGTTTATTTCCTAAAACTTAAGAGCGAAGTATTTAACATGTTCTTGGCCTACAAGGCCCTTGTGGAAAAACAATCTGGTCATCAAATTATTAAGTTAAGATCTGACAATGGAGGAGAATATGTTAACAATAAGTTCACTACTTTCTACACTGAACAAGGCATCCAACAACAGCACACTGTTCCATATACACCACAACAAAATGGTGTAGCTGAGCAGAAGAACCGCACTTTAAAAGAAATGGCTAATTGTATGATCCAATCTAAGGGACTAAGTCTTCAATTTTGGGATGAAGCCATTAATTGTGCAAATTACATAGTTAATCGCACCCCCACTAAAGCATTACAAGGTATAAAACTGGAAGAATCATGGAGTAAAACTAAACCTGATGTAAGTCACTTTCGTGTGTTTGGTAGTGAAGCATGGGCTCACATTCCGGATGAAAAACAAAAAGCATTGTTGCCTAAAAGTGAAAAGTGTATATTTGTTGGATATTCTAAAGATGTAAAAGGTTATATACTTGTTCAACCACTTTCTCATGATATAATCATTAGAATAGATGTTAAATTTGATGAAAATCTCTTAGCCTCTGAGCCTAACTCGGCGATTGTGCCATCTTTGGCCTGCGAGCCTGATTTGGCATTTGTGCCTTCCTCTTCTTCTTCCAACTTCCTTGACAAGTTTCCAACTCCAGTTTCTGATGATGATAGTGAGGATGAAAATCCACCTCCACCTGCTCATGTTCCTCTAGTTGCACCAGCACAAGTGCTTCCTCGATTGGTCCGTTCAACATGTGAAGCAGCTGGTGATCTTGCCGGTGATCCTAGAGATCAACATCGAACACATTCTCAGTTTCAGCGAGCCTCTTCTCTTTTGGCTCAAGTTTCCAAGAATCATGATCCAGAAACTTTTGCAGAAGCTTCAGGGAATCCAGATTGGGATGCAGCCATGAATGAAGAATATCGTTCCTTAATGGCGAACGATACTTGGGGATCTTGTACGTCTTCCAAAAGGAAGAAAACTTGTCAGATGTAAATGGGTCTACATAACTAAGTATGTATCAGATGGAAGTGTTGAAAGACTTAAGGCAAGGTTAGTTGCCAAAGGTTTTTCCCAAGTTGAAGGGATTGACTACAATGAAACTTTTGCTTCTGTCGCAAAAATGAACTCCATCCACCTTGTTCTTTCCCTTGCAGCCTTACACAACTGGGAAGTCCATTAAATGGATTTCAATTCTGCCTTCTTACATGGTCATTTACAGGAGGAAATTTACATGGAACAACCTCCTCGCTATGTTCAGAATAACTCTAGCCTTGTCTGCTGCCTTAAGAAATCCTTATATGGCCTTAAGCAAGCTCCTAGAGCTTGGTATGCCAAAATGGATAACTTTCTCCTTGACACTGGTTTTTCTAGATGCCATTCTGACCCCAATGTCTATACCAAGAAAGTAGGAAACCATCTCATCATACTTGTTCTCTATGTTGATGACCTTATTCTTACTGGTAGTGACCCTAAGCTTATAACCCATGTGAAATCCAGTCTTAAACAAAATTTTGAAATGTCAGACTTAGGACATTTGCATTATTTTCTTGGTCTCCAAGTCCTTCAAACCAAAGAAGGAATCTTTCTTTCTCAGTCTAAGTATGCTTGTGACCTTGTTTGTCGCTTTCACATGGAAGATTGTACACCAGCCCCTTCTCCCTTCCAGTCTAGGGTCAACTTTCTGCCACTTGTACTTCACCTGAAGTCGATGCCACCTTGTATCGTCAGCTTATTGGTAGTCTCTTATACTTGACTCATTCCCGTCCTGACCTTTCCTTTGCCGTTGGTCGTGTTGCCCGTTATATGCAGACACCTCATGAAAGTCACTGGAAAGCAGCTAAAAGAATACTTCGATATATTCGAGGTACAGTTCAGTTTGGGATTCATTACAGTACAAGGGGGAACCTTTGTTGGTTGGTTTCACTGATTCAAATTGGGCCGGCGATCCTGATGATCGAAAGTCTACTGCAGGTTATGTTTTCAGTCTGGGATTTGGACCTATTACTTGGGCTTGTAAGAAACAACAAGCTCTTGCTCTTTCTTCAGCAAAGGCAAAATATCGAGCAGTAGTTAATGCCACTCAGAAATCTTTATGGCTTCGACAGATCCTTTCAGAGTTTGGATTTGAGCAGCAGTAGCCTACTCCACTTTGGTGCGACAATCAAAGTGCCATCAAGCTTTCCAAAGATCCAGTTCTACATCAACATAGCAAACACATTGAGCTACATATGCACTTCATAAGAAATCTTGTTCATGATCATGTTCTTGAAGTGCTCTTTTGCCCTACAGATGATCAAGTTGCAGACATCTTCACCAAGTCTCTTACAGAAGCGAAGTTTTCTAAACTTCGATCTATGTTAGGAGTTCAGGAACTTGTCATTAAAGGGGGATAGGCTCTAATGCCTCCTTCCTTCTCCTAATAGTGTCACTTTTGTAAATCATTCAATCCTATCCCAAGTTGTTCTTAAGGGGGGATGTTAGGATATTTAAACACTTAGGAGTTAGTTAAGATCAACTTGTGTAATAGATCCGTTAGGGTTAGTGTGTTTCTTTAGTATGCATTTGTAAATACTTAATCCGACGGTCACGATATGTTCCCAACATAGAGTGATCCGATGGCTCAACTTCTCTTAGATCAAACTTAACCTTGATCCGTGGCTTAACACCCGATTGGTCCATGATCTCTATTTAAAGAGCATGGAGGGTCATTGTTTAGTTGATCGATTATGAGAATCTCATTTCTAACTTTATTTCTTAGCTCAATAAATTGTTCCATAGAAGCTATTTGGTCGGGGCCATGGAGTGTTTCCCTCGAGAGGGTTTAAACCATGTCAAAACATCGGTGTGTTGATCTGTGATCTGTTTGTGTGAAGTGGTTTCTCTTGGTGTTTGGTCCTTTGGTAGTACCCAAACATTTTCATCCTGTCCAGATCTCCAGGACTTATTACATGTGGTCATGGAAATGCCTCGAAAGAGCATCTAAGGCCTTTTTCATCCTGTCCAGATCTCCCAGGTCTACTTATATGCCATCCCAGAGCAATGCCTCAAAAGAGTATATGAGGCCTTTTTCATCTTGTCCAGATCTCCTAGGTCTACTTACATGCTCATCTGCACAACCTATTCCACAGCCACAGAGTATCAACCTGATACTCACCATACATAATCCTGATGTACACATGATCATCCTGATCATCATCACTGCATCGTCCTGATGCATGATATTTGGAGCAACATCCTGAAGCTCATCATCCATGATCATCCTAATCATACAATGCATCTACATGTTGCATACCAAGTATCTACTTGATACATATCAGCATACATGATCCACCTGATCATACAATGTATCCACCTAATACATAGATAGATACATGATCCACGTGATCACACAATGTATCTACCTGGTACATATCAACATACATGATCTACCTGATCATACAACGTATCCACCTGATACATATACAGATACATGGTCCAAGCATCCAACATGATGCATATACAAAATACATACAAATGATCCAACTGATCATATCCAGCATCCAACATGATGCATGCATACATAAATGATCCAACTGATCATATCTAGCATCCAACATGATGCATACACACATAAATGATCCAACTGATCATATCCAACATCCAACATGATGCATACATACATAAATGATCCAACTGATCATATCCAGCATCCAACATGATGCATACATACATAAATGATCCAACTGATCATACAGAGCAGAAACCAGAACATCATCCTGATGCTCATCATCCAGCGCTTACATCCATAGCCATGTGAAGGATCGTCCTTCCACCATGCTTGGAATGGCTTCAGAAAAATGTCTCCATCACTTCTTCCTCGAAGTGTCGTCGATCTAAAGAACACTAAGCCTCTCTCTAAAGTACTCGAACTTCACTCTGGCTAGTGGCTTCGTCAGCACATCTGCAATCTACTCATCCGTCGCAACATACAGGAGCTTCATTGCTCCTCTCTGCACCATATCCCTGATATAGTGGTATTTGATCTCTATGTGTTTCGACCTATTGTGGAACACCGGGTTCTCAGACAGCTTCACACAACTCTGGTTGTCACAAAAGATACCAGTAACCTCCAGCGGTAGATCAAATAACTCAGACAGTAGCTTCTGAAGCCATACTGCCTCACAACTAGCCGACCAAGCTGCAACATACTCTGCTTCGGCTGTACTCAGGGCTATGCAGGACTGCTTCCTGCTAAACCAAGAGATCACACCTGATCCCATACTGAAGCAGCACCCAGATGTGCTCTTCCTATCTGCAGCACTACCTGCCCAGTCTGAATCAACATAACCCTGCAAGTTAAACTTTTGATTCGCATCATACTTGAGCCCATAATCAATCATACCCTTCAGGTACCTCAAAATATGCTTTATAGCAACTAGATGAACATCTCTCGGATCCGTCGGGAACTAGCTCAATGTGTTCACCGCAAAGAAAATATCTGGTCTCGTGTTCATTAGGTATATAGTGGACCCAATCATCTGACGATACATAGTGACATCAACTGGCTCAGATGAAGCATCACACAAAAACTTCAGGTTCAATGCCATACGTGTGGCCATGGCCTTATAGTCTATCATCCTGAATCTCTTCAGGATCTCTACTGCATACTTCCCTTGTCCAAGGAAGATCCCATCTACACTCTGCCACACCTCTCTGCCTAGAAAATAGTGCATCATCCCCAAGTCCTTCATCGCGAACTCGATAGCAAGCTTCTGTTGCGTGTCGGCAATCAATCTATCCTCACCTGTAACAAGCAGGTTATCCGCATACAAAAGTAGTATCACTGGATTTCCTTCCTCAACCTTGTAGTAAAGGTTGGAATCCGCTTTACTCTTGGTAAAGCCCAAACTGGATAGAAATCCATCTATCCTGCCATACCAGGTCCTGGGTGCCTGTCTCAAACCATACAGGTATTTCTTCAGTTTGCACACATGTTACTCTCGGTCATGTGTCTCAAACCCGAGTGGCTGCTCCACATACACTTCCTCTTCAACTACACCATTCAAGAAGGTAGTCTTGACATCCATTTGGTGTATCTTCCATTTCATCACGGCATCCAGAGCAAGTACTGATATGATGGAAGTGTACCTAGCTACAGGAGCAAAATTTTCTTCATAGTTGATTCCTTCTTTTTGGGAGAAGCCATGAGCTACAAACCTCGTTTTGTATTTCTGCATGCTACCATCTGCAGCATGCTTGATCTTATGGATCCATTTGGAAGTCACAGCAGACTTCCCTTTAGGTCTTGGGACTGCATCCCAAACATCATTCTTCATGATCGACTGATCATGGCATTCTTCCATTACTTCATCCTAGATCCTGCGAACTTCAATATCTTCAATATCTTCAATAGATATCTTTGTTGCTGGAACAAATGTTGTAGTCCTTCTTTTGTAGGTGAAGGTATATGATCTTTCCTACAAAACAAGTTAAATTGCATGATTAGAAACATCTCATAGTATTCAGAACAAATTCTTACACATAAAGAAATGTGTCATACAGTCATGCAATTATTTTAGCCAATGCTTCAATACAACATTCATCCATATCTTGTAACTTTCTAGATGCCTTCCAATCTCTACCAGAACATTGTTAAGAGTTTGCACTACTCCCAACATGTCAGCAAAGAGGTTTCATTCTAGATAAGTAGCAATGGAATGTTGTACAGTGCCATAGTCCACTTACCCATCACATGCATATTAGTAGTATACTGTTCATTAATGCAATTATTCTAATATGTATAATACACACCCTAAGTCTAGGAACATGAGCATATACATCATTGAACAATATTATTTAAACAAACAAATATGCAAGAAATTGCAATTTAAATACTTATCTTTGTTTGCTTGTTGTAAGGTGGACTCCCTCTTAGTCTTTGCTTCCTTTCTGCAACTCCATTCTGATGTAGATTGTGAGAAGTGGTCAACTCCCTCTAAATATCTACATCCTTGTAGAACCTACTGAAGTGTGCTCCCTCTTGATATTTGCTTCCTGGATTACCTGTCCTTGAACTTATATCCATCCTTAATCACTATGCATGCTTATTAGTATCATCAATGTGTTATCCTCGAGGTCTCATACATGATCACACATTCATTAGTATAATCTTAATACTACCAAAACACAATAATCTTAAACATATATAGTAATGATCATTTTAAACACAGATAATAAACATTAGTATTCAAGGTTTATATAGGACTCTTCTGGTTAGTCATATCATCAATTAAAGTAAGAAACATAATATGCCTAAACCCGTGATTACTCAAACCTATACTTTCATGACTCTTCTAGTTAGTCATATCATCAATTAAGGTAAGAAACATAATATGCATACACCCATGTTTATTCAAACCTATGAATAATCATTATCAATCATGCCATGTACACTTATATAAGAGATCCTATCACAAGGTAGGATTCTAACTTGATATAGGAAAAACATACCTGGATTAGTATGTTAGCTAGTTATGTCTAACATACCCACATGATGTCTTCTTGTTCTCTTCAATGACTTGTGCTAGTAACTTGCATATCTCATAGGTTAACCATTATAGAACCAAGTTATACATACCTCGTTAAATAGATCTTCTAAGTGATCCATGACAATGGATGAATCTTTGTCTTCATGTCAACCTGATCATATGTTCTTGAAATAGAACATGATTTGTCTTTCTTGGTGTACCTTTCATGTTAGTGGACAACATAAACCTCATACAACACCATAATGCATTAGTACAATCATAAGTGTCAACACCCTACTCAATGAATATCTTCTATCATGCATTCATAATTTTATTAAGGCGATACGACAAGTCTAAAATTAACCAAGATTGTACTAACCGTAATAATATGAAGACAAACATATCATAAACTTAATTATGAACAAAATTCGAAACATACCTATATGAGTCATACCAGTCGAGATTGCTTGTAATCTTATGTAAGGCCTCAGCCTCATCTCCCTCTGAAACAGGAACTTCTTCACTTATGCAGGTGACCAATCCATTCTCTTCTAGGATTAACCCAATCCACTTGATTTGCAGGAACTGGATCTGGAGCTGGATTAGGGTTTGTCATAGAAACCTAAAAATTCAAACTTTGAATTTCAAACTTCTCAAAGGATAGAAATATGTGCCTTGATGAGTTGATCAAGCCGGTATATTCAGAATTTGAAAACTGCAAAGTTTCACCCCTCAAATTTGCCTTTGAAACTTTTGGATTCACTAGACGTGACCCCGAACTAAGGTTTGATAAATCCCACCCTTATTCCCAATCAAAAGGTTCGATCCAATGCTCTAAGATTCTATTTTTCTGAGGAGCTTCCAACCGCGGTCATAGATTTCAAAAATTTCCATTTTTGCAGAAGCCCTAATTTTCCACTTTTCCGATCAAAGTCCCGAACTAGGGTCTGATCAATCCCGGCCTTCTGTCCAACAAAAAATTCAGATCTTAGTCTCCAAATTTTGATTTTGATGAGCAGCATTCAGCCATGGTCTCCGATTACAAAAATTCCAACTTTCTCCGAAACCTTAAATTCTCGAAGCCATGAATGAAGGTGCTCAAAAATAATTCTGTTTTGACAGAAATATGTACCTAATTTTTTCTAGTGTAACTCCGAACTTTCCAATCCATAGGGTCTAAAACCTCTACCTGTGGTATCCCTACCTGTCATCTTCCCAACCCCACAGTTCTAGCCTCAATTGGATTCTCTGAGAGAGAGTTATTCCAAGTGTCGCAACGTGACCTGTTTATGGAATAAAATAGGAGAGCGAACTTGTACGGCGTGCCACGTGTCATTGGTTCAGTTTCGGCATCTAAAAAAGTTACCTGAGAAAGTACAGTCCGTGCAATACCTGTCACTTTTTATGAAATTTCATTTGGATCTTCCTAGCCCAAGTTATGACCTTTGTGCCTAGGTCACCTGTTTATGACTCAGATCTAGAAGAGGCAGAAACCCTAGATTGTACAGATCATAAAACACAAAGTACAACGAATTAGAAGTTTTCCTTTGGACACAAGGTACATGGGGATATGATCTTCGACCTGTAAACGTTTTCGATCTGAAAGCTTTTCCAAAATGGATTTATAGCGAAAGTGATACGATGACTGTTTTTTGCTATATCAAGCCCTAGCATCGCAAGTGCAACAAGTGTCATACATGCCATACCATGCCTTCTTTCAGGCTAGCTCTAATTCCATGTTATTTTTTCAGAATTTAGTTCAATCTGATCTAGGAACTTAACTGAGAGAACAACATGTACAACATATCTACAGCATATCAATCATGGACACAATAATGCAAGCACACAAGAGACACATAGTTTACTTGGGGAAAACCATAAAGGTGAAAAACCCCAATAACTTCCTCAGATATAGATAGAGCAATGATACAACCCAAGCATAAGAGATAGACATCTCCTAGCAATAGCTTCTCCTCCTCCACAAGTGCGCCACTCTCCAAAGAGTGTGTGTGAGAATAGAATGATAAAATAGAGTTCTTCCCGCACTCTATTTATACTTGACTTGACTTGCCTAATAACCTTTACTAGCTCGGCCTCAACTTAACCACATAACACAATGCTGACTAGGCCGACACCCAATAGGGTGGTCTAATAACCCTTTGACCCACATGGCCGACCCCCACTAGGGTGGTCTAATAACCCTTCGACCCACATGACTTATATAGGGTCGACCCCAACAAGGTGGTCTAATAACCCATCAAGTATAAGTTACGACACTTACAATATAAATGACGACACTTCCGTATAGAGGAATAATAACATCTCTATAGGAATACAATATACATATATGTGAAATACATTCCGAAGTTACATATACATCAACACTATTCTAAAATGAAAGCTTGTTTATGTGCAGATTGGTCTTGAGATATGATTAAACAAGTAATTGAACAGCTTAAACAAAAATGTCTTTAGTTGTGTTACTTGTTAACTTAAATTATTATCAGTTAATGAAAATTAAATGACAATCTTTCAAGTATTCAGGCTTATTCAAGATCCAGTCTATAATCACTCTGCTAATTTAAAAATTAACAATGATTATATAAATTTATATGCACCGAATCATTTGCAGAAATAACACATGAAAGTACTTGTATTGAAAAAACTCAATGAAGTACTCAAAAACATGAACCAGTCATATAGAGAAATCAACACAACAAATTCATATATTAACAAATGTTTAGCAAAAGATCATATTCATATCAGATGACAATTTGAAGCATAAATTAGGAATTCTCAAAGAAATTTGGGGAATAACAGAAGATAGATTAAAAGATAACTTTACTGTATGAAGAGGTCTTGTACAGAAATTACAAAAATCTTTGCTTAACAGAGTATCTCCAGTCCAGTCTCCTGCTGACTTACAACTCCAAATTACCAACCCCTAACTACGAGAGGTATCCTTCTTTAAATAATTACAATAGAGTCCAAAAATGGAGATCCCTAGAAAATAGAGATTATAAAATCGGATCAAAACTACATATCTAAGAAATCCTGCCATTTCTCATATATGTCTAACAACTCATCTATATTTGAGAAACTGATAGATTCTAAAGCTAACTTAACATTGCACACATTATTCTCCATGTCATGTTTCGCCAGCTTGTGCCAAGTGCAAAGATACATACGAATATTGCCTTGCATGACAACCGGTTCTCTAACCAAATCATCCACGTCCTAAATGCTGACTTGTTCAAGATCCTGAATCCTCTGTGCGAACTCCACACGCCTTCTCTCGAGCTCTTCAAGTTTGCATTTTGGCGGCAAAGCTTCTAGGATAGGGGTCATTAATGGTAAGCCTAGAACATGCATAATGTTGTCAATTGCATACCATCGCCTGGTGCAGATATCTTTTGATTTATTGATAGTCTCTTCAGCTGTTTCATTATAATCGAGCCAAGTATTTAGAGAGGCTTTGACCTTCTTAAACTGGAAACAGCTGAGGATTGGGATATATTTTGGTGCATTCTTAACATACCCATGCCACTCACTGATTTCCTCCTGAGCCTTAAAAGCTCGGAGTCTCTTCTCCTTTTGTTCTTCAAGGGTGGAGGACATCTTGGAAAAATTAATGAAATTTTCCCTGATTTCATCCAAAGCAATGTATACTTTCTCCAAAAGCTTATGATGATCCTGATTCACCTTAAGGGCCAGATTCTTAAAATCACAGGGTGTAAACTTGAGAAAAATTGAGGAGGCTACACTTACAGTTGCATCCTCAGCCTGCTTTTCCAAGGAAGCTATTTTTTCAACATCAATGGAATGCTGAGCTTGTGAGAGACTGAGTTCAGTGAGAAGAGTAGCATTCTGTTGCTCTAGGTCTTGCAACTTACTTGCCCAAGTTTTCCTAAGGTCAGCCACATCAGTAGAATGTTTTTTTTAGCTTCGGCCAATTCCTTTTCAGGTTTTTTATCTCTTCATTCCTGAGGTCAACTTCCCCATCCAAACCCTGGACCGAATCCCAATTAGCATTGGCAAAGGATCCTAAGGCTGCTGCTACTTCAATTGCTTCAATTCTTGGATTATTGGTCCTGGGAGCCCATATTACTTGAACTAGTTTAGGTGCTTCCAAACCATCTTGACCTTGACCTCTTTTCTTGGTCTTTCTTATCACTGTCTTATCATCCTTGCTATAGAAGTAATTCCCAAGGGGAACTATATCTTCATCTCTGTATTCAACCATTGACTGTGTGGAAGTAGAAGTGACACTAACTATTGAGATCAGTGAAGGTGTTTGGGTAATAACAGGGGTAGGAATAGGTATGGTGACTTGAGTAGTAACTGAAGATGTAATGATAGCTTGAGGAACTAACAAAGCTGGATCTGGGGAAGGGATTGAGACAAAGGCTTCAGATAATGGAACCTGAGTATCAAAATTAGCTTCTGGAAATGGAAGTTGACTATGAGCTTTGGTGGGTGAAGATGGTGAGGAAATATTAGAAGATACATCAGTAGTGGTTGTTGATAAATTGACTATGGGTGACTACAGAGGGACAGCCGAAGGGTAGACTTCTGCAGCAATAGACAATGGAATTGGTAAAGGGACTGAGTTTTTGGGTGATGGGATAGTAGTGTCATTGAGGGTGTTGAACAAGTGTGATAAGGAAAATGGAAGTATTCCCCCTAAAGGCACAGTAGAGGCTTGTTGGACAGTTGGCAGCGTAAATGCTGATGATGCAATGCCGGGAGTAGCAATTAAATTCTAATAATGATTGCTCAGGGAAGGATTGATCCATATCAATACTATCCAACAGTTCAGTGGCAGTATTAGGATTTTCAGTGACTTCTTCTGTTACTGGAACCGGAGGAGGTGGGACCACTTCTTCATCATAGTCTATTATGTCAACTGTAAAAACCTATGAGGAAGAAGGCAAGACTTTCTCCTCTTACCAGGGCTAGCCTGAGTTATGACCAAATCATCATCTTCTTGAGTTTCTTTAGTAGAGATTTGAGCATTTGATGCCATTGGTGGCTAAATGTTGACTACATGCTTTGGAGGTTCTAGAAATTCAGTCTTTAACATCGATGTCAATTGTACCATCTACTGTTGGGATTCATGAGCTGACTGTAGCATCATTTTACCTTCTTCACTAGCTTTCTCTTGAGATGGTTCCCCTAGAGGAGCTTTACCTTTGTTTCCATCAGGGAATGTAATCATGAGACGATTATTAGCCTTTTGAGCTTCTTTCTCTTCTTTGTCTCTTCTTTCTTGTTCAATGATACTGAACTGCATGGCCCTGTAACTCAGAACTCCAACCTTAAGTTCCTTCTGGTACTTTAAAATGTCCTACTGTTCTTGTAAGCCTTTTACCCTAGCTAGAACCTATGAGAATGTGTCCACCCATTGGTATATGAAGTCATCTGGAACTAACTCATGTGCATAATCTATTTTCATATGTACTTGCTTGAGTTGTGCATCTAGGAACTTCTTGGAGTCATGTTTCCTTTTCGGGGCAGTACCTAATCTCAAGGCAGTTATCTGGTCACCTAGAACTGTAGCCCAAGTTGAAGTTAGGATAACCAGCTGACCAAGTTTGAGAGGAAACATAGGCCAACCTTTATTCCTGGGACATCTGAGTTTCTTATACATGCCATTAGTGACAGTTTGAAAAGAAACTTCCTGTATTACCATCCTATCCGGGACAATCCTGGGAAGCAGGTGCACCGTGTCACTTCCCCAAATCCTGATGTATGAAAAATACTCACCTACATACCAATCACCCATGGTGTTGATGAAACTCTTAGCATCTTCTAAGAATGCAGGTGGTTGTTGCCTAAAGATCTTGAAATAAATGGTGCCCATGAAGTGGTCACAAATGTCATATAACAAAGGTGAAAAATTCTCTTCCCACAGTGTCGAATGATAAATGTGTACAGGAGGGTCTGAAGGGTTCCAATTCCAACCCAAGTTAGGATATTGGAACTCTGAGCAAAAAACATCAAGGACATATGCAGATAGGAAAAAGGGTGGTTTCTTATGAGCTGGAGCCTTTTGATATTCATGAATGGCATTCTTTAGTTCAGCCGACAGGATAGAGGCCCATGGGAAAGGCTCACCAGTGAGTAGCGCATGATGTGTTATAGGTGCCCATTCTGCTTTGAAAAGAGAACAATTGGTAGACCAAAAATCCTGCAGAGCATGGCTACCAGTAAAGAGTAGGGTTCCTTAAACCAGATGATGGGATAAAGGTTATCATCCTTAGGCACAAAAGTATTTGGCTTAAGCATCCATGACCTAATCATCTCATTAAAGTTAAACCGGGTTTTGGACGACTGTATAAAATTGGGGGAGAGGGTCTGCACATGTGGTTTCAGAGCAAAAGCTCGGACAAAAACCTCTGGGCGAAAATGATTTAATTGGAACCCCGTGCTATCGTTAAAACAATGGTGTTTAACACTGGCATTCTCAATTATCCATTTTATAGCATCTGTGTAAGGCAGGATAGCAGGGCGCGTAGCAATAGCATGAATTTGGGAGGCCCTAATTCTCTCGTACACTGATCTATCATTCTCAATATGAGAAAGGTCGTCATTATCGAAAATGGCGTATATTTTCGACCAATCTATCTTGTATGTCTCAGTGACTTGCTCACTGGTGTCGGAGAGCAAACCAAAATTAGGGTCTTTGATAAGGGGATCTCTGAGTGGCATTTTAGAACGTGTACCTTTCGACATGGAGAAAGAACTTGCAATTTATGATCAATAAGAAAAATCAAAATCAAAATCAATCCATAAATAGAAAAATTGCAGACTGGTAGTATAAGGATGACAGTGAGCTTACCTGAAATAGAAAACAAACGAAAAAACGGCACCTGATATGCAATCCACGGTAAAAACAACAGTGCGACGGAGTAATTCTTCAAAAGTAAAATGGTAAAAATAAAATAGGAAAAACCCTATTGATTATATTTACCAGATTGAAAGATAACCGTGCGATCAAAATAAACGAATGGCTGAGATTAACCGAAGCGGGATGCGGGGTCGCATGAAATTTTTATTCACAAAGTTTATTAAGGGATCCTGAAAACCACAACTCAACAATTGCAGGTTGCGGGTTGTGGGGTCGAGCAAACTACAAAGGCAAAAAAGAATTCCCGAAAGCCGAAAGCCGCAATTGCGGGTTTCAGGTTTCGGGAATGACCAGAATCGAAAAAAGAAAAACATGTTCCCGAAAGCCGCAACCGGACACTTGTGGGTTGCGGGTTTCAGGAATGACACACTCGTAAACCAAAAACAACTTCCCAAAAGCCGCAACTCGACAATTGCGGGTTGCGGGTTTCGGGAACATGCAACAAAATAAATAAAAATGCAGAGCTCGAAAGCCGAAAGCTGCAATTGTGGGTTTTCGGGTTTTGGGCTGATAATTTCCTGATATTATTACAAGACGAGCCCACAACCCGCAACCGTCGGGTTGCGGGTTTCGGGTTGGCCAAAATCCATAACTGTGAAAGAAACACCCCGCAACCCAAAATTGTCGGGTTGCGGGTTTCGGGTCTCCTAACTTGTCGGGTTTCGGGTTGATTAAAAAAAGGGTAAAATACTCAAAATTTGAGGATTTTGACAAACCAGACAGTTAGAGATCATCCGAAAAAAGGGAAACATGCAGGACAAAAGTATGGGTGAGAGATCTAAACAAGTGAAAACCCAAATTCTGATATTTACAGAATACACTTACCAAAATACCTTTGTGTTTATTCAAAATGGGGGTTCCCGTGCTTCAGCTAAGCATGGGATCTGTTATGGCCACAACAGGGATAGGTTCCCAAAAACAAAATGAAAGATAACCCAAAATGTAGGTTTAGATAATCACCAAACATAAACATTACATCTCTTCTACACCTTTAAAACCTCAAGTCTACAAACATTTATTACGTTTCATCAAAACCCTGAAGGGAATCACTTCCAACACAAGAATCAAATCTACATCAAAACGAAGACAATACATTATCATGTACAAACTGAAGACACTCTTTTACTAGGTTCAAACATAGGTCAAAGGATCAAATCCCACTACCTTTATATCCACTTTTTATTAAACTGTTGAAATCCCCAGAAGAGTAGTATGAGGAGCAAAGCATATTTTCTCCCTCAGTCAAACATGTAAACCAACGTATTCCCCAACAAGGGTTATGTTATTTCTTTTCTTACCTACGAATGTTAAATAGAAACTAGAAAACACTGAGGTCTGTGTACATCAAGTTTTACTAGGTCACCCTAAGATGGTAACTACCCAACACGATAGGCAGAGTTTATTCTTCGGTCAAAACATAATGACAAAGCTACAATCTTAGCTTCTCATTTAGAAAACAGCAAATTGAAATCCTTCATAACAGGGCATTAGAGAAAACATAGAAGTCAAACTTGGTAAAGACACCATCCATACACATTCAATAGAAAATGCAGAGGTAAAAACATTTAAAAGGTATTCATGAATGTCCAATAGAAAAACGCAGGCGACGCAATCCAGTAAGCAGTATTTTCCTTTCAAAACCCCAAGTTTCAATGTAGGTATTATTTTCCCATTACAAAACCTTAAAAGTCTCCATAGAGCCGAATGGCCAAACACCCACATGCAACCAAAAAACTTCCAGGGTTATCCCCATTGAAACAAATTATTACATCTAACAATCGGTCAAGCCAAAGGAGACCCTACAGGAACATCAAGTATGTTACAGTGAGCCCAAAGGGAATCACGAAGTCCCACATAGCCATGATAAACAATACATCCCGCCATAGGTGCGATAGGGAGGAGTGAGGGACGGTGAGACCTGAACTTACCTTTCGTATGACAACAAATGCCAAAGAGAACTGGTCATCTAGTTAGAAATCCACACAGAAGAAACCACAACCAGCCACCTGACAGTAAAACATGCAAACGTGAAGTTAAACCCTGAACTGAAAACGATTAAATGTTGGTTAAAAGTAGAGAGGAAAATATCTTAGGTGAATGAGGAATTACCTGGGCATCATCGCATTGTCTCTTCGCCCCCTTACTTAGCGAACCTCTGGTGCACTGACCATGAGAGGAGATCAGGTCAGGGCACAAACCACCCAGACGCAACAGGGAAGTGCTCATAGCCAAATGAACTACGAACATAACGATCGCTGGTGTAAAAAACCAGGTAGAAACCCTCCTGCCCAGCTGGCACAAAAGGCCACATGCAATTCGTATGTTGTAGTTATTACTACCACCAACCTCCTTTATTATTTTGATGTTTTCCCCACGCACAATAGTGGAGAGTCATAAGGGTGTCAACATAATGGGAGTATACAAAACAATACCACAAGGATTTAAAAACCCTAGCCTTCAAACTTTAATATTATGCCTTGCTAGGACTTGGAGGTAGGATAACTAAGGGAGAAGCTTTACATAAATGCACCTACAAAAACATTGTTACAATACATTAGCAATTTGCAAAGTAAGTCAGGAACTCCAAAGCTCACTCTTACCTCTCGGCAGCTCTTCCAGGGGTACATCTTTCAACCTCAAAGTTTCCCCAAGTGTTTCAAAAGTCCATCGTGCCTGAAGATACCAATTAGAAATTTTATAAACTCAATATGCATCGAGATCTTAAAAGTAAAAAAGAGGATTTTAAATATTACTCTAGCATTTGTAAAAATGTCATAGGGTTACATCATCTACCTTACCGCATCACTTCCGCAGAAACAAAAGAAATACAACTAATGAGACTATCTTGCTTAGAAGCCATAAACTCTTATTGTCACAAAACAAGTACCAATGCAACTTCCCAGTACTAAAGTTAATTTATAATACATCATCTATTTTAGGTTTTATTTGCAGTAAGGGAAAAATTTTAAATTTTTACTATTTACGGGATATTACATTCACGGTGCCTTCATTGGCCTCAACACACACTTATATACTAAGTTTATGCCCAATACTATGGGTCAATACCATGGGACATATAATACTATGGGATGACTTACAAAGCATATGTGTCCAATACTATGGACCAATACCATGGGCTAATACAAACTATGGATCAAGAATACTACGGGACGACTTACAAAGCATATGCGTCCAACAACAATATACTAACAAAGTAAACAAGAGGGTTGACACAAGTTCCTAACATCCCTTCTCCCTTAGAAAAAGCTTTGTCCTCAAAGATTTAGATGTGGAAATTGATGCAAAATCTGAAGGAGTGGTTCCCATGTAGCATCCTCGGGTTGCATTCCGGGCCACTGACGCCTTTTGAGTTTCAGGGAGGATTGCTTGGAAGGCTGTACATGAAGAATAACCATATCAGTTGCGTGAAAAGTGTGCCCAGAACGGTGTTGATTGGCTTGTTGTTTCAATCAAATTTTTGCCATGTGAAGATTGTCCTACAGAATGAGAAGAATCTAATCGCGGTTTCGAAGAACCGAGTCAATTTCCTGAACTGGGGAGCTACTGAGGGTGTATGGAAGAAGAACTGGCGGTGCCTGTCCATAGACTGCTTCATATGGTGTCCTTTTAGATGTGGTATTGTACCATTGGAGCGCTTCTAGGAAATCCATAGAAATAGTTGTCCAAATCTATGTAGGGATGGGAAAGGGTTCGAGCAGTCCCGAAAGGAGTGTTGTTTCACCCTTGTTGAACTGGCAAGTATCATAGTCAACCACCATCTGTTGAATTGTCATTTTCAGTCCCTACCAAAAGAAATTACATTGTTCCCGGTCATACGTTTTGAGGAACCCAGAGTGCCCTGCCGATGAAGAAGCATGGAGTTCATAGAAGAGATAGCCTTGTTGAACAGATTGCAACCAATTTGGAACAAGCAAAGAAAACATTGTAAGAGAAACCGGGTCATCAAATGTGAGAGAAGGAGAATCTGCCACCATATTGTCCCTACCCTTCTTGTAAGTGATCGCATAGGCAAAACCCATGTGTTGGATAACCCATTTCAGGTGTTCTGGGGAGGAGACCCGTTGTTCCAGGAAATTTTCCAGACTCTGGAGATCGGTCTTGATGCAGAAATAATTCCCTAACAAGTATGGCTGCCACTTTTGTATTGCATGCAAAATAGACAGCATTTCCTGCTGAGATGCAGATGCAGCTAAATTATTACTGGAAAGGTCTCTTGAAGGCGACAAGCCCACTGGTTGAGCAAAGACACCTGCATATCTATCCAAGGAAGTAGTGGAGACCGTTGATGGGTGCATCTAAATGGAATGGAGTTCAGTGATGACACCATGTGAATTCTTCTTAAGGATCTTTTCTAGGCGATGTGAACTGATGATGCAGAGAGACCCTTGTTGTAAGCTCGTAAATTTGTGTTGTTTCCCATTGACTGAAAACTGCATCCAAAGTTCAGCAAAATCCCATAAGATGGGGCCAAGTGTGCGTAACCATTGAACGCCCAAAACTACATCGCATCCTCCTAGGGACAAGGAAAACATGTAATGACACAGGTTATAATCTTATAGAGAGATACACACATTGTGACACTTCCCCTTGCAAGGTAAGGTGCCCCCATTGGAAACCATGACTTCAAAGTTGGAGCAAGGATGGACAAAACAATCATCCTGTTTGGCGATCCGAGGGTCAATGAAGTTATGAGTGATACTAGAATCAATGAGTATTGTAAGAGGAAGCTTCTTGTAGTAAACCCTGACCCACATTGTTTGGGGGGGTGGTGCCGCTGGATAAAGCATGGAGAGATATCTCTGGTTGGTCGTCCTGTGATGGGGGGTCAATAGGAGGCTCCTGAATGTCAACCTGATCATCCATTGTATCTGGAGCTTCTTCACCAATTTTAGAGGTAGGCGGACAATCCATATCCAAGAGATAGAGCTTTTGTTGAACACATTTATGTCCCCGAGTGAATTTCTCATCACAATTATAACAAAGCCCTTTTTCTTTGTGTGCCTGCATATTTGTTTCAGACAAATGCTTGATAGTTGGTTGAGGAGCTGGCGGGATGGGAGGTCGTTCAGAACCCATATTTCAGAAGGGAAAAAAAGTAGGTTTGGAGTGTTGTTGGGCTGCAATCTTGTCTTTTGCCATCTTAACCAACCCCATGGCTTCCATAATTGTGCTGGGACAGAACATTTTAACCTCTTAGAAGATTTCAGCCTTAAGACCACTGATAAAATAACTCTTGTAGAATTCACCAGACAATCCTTCTGTGTGATTGGTTAGTTTCTCAAATTGAGTCTGATACAGTGCCAATTTAGCGAAGTTTAGTGAGGGCTCCTGTGAAGTCATCAAAAGCACTAGGACCAAATCATTGCAAAAGGAGCTGGCAAAAATCTGGCCATTTTGGCTCTTCATGAGCCTTGATGTACCAAGGGTACCATTGAAGAGATTCCTATTCCAAATGAAATGATGCAAGTGGAACTTTGTTGACATCAAAAGTATTATGCAAATTGAAATGCTGTTCTACACGATAGATCCATCCAGTCGGATCAGTGCCATTGAAGCGAGGAAAATCAAGCTTCGGACCATGGAAATTGCTGGAAGAAGAGAACCCATTGTCTGATGAAGACTCGGATTGTTGTTTGTTGTTCATGGCTGAATGCTCAAGATGGAGGCCGAGAAATTTTCCATCCAAATCCTGGAGTTTGGTTTGGATGGTTGCAAGTGCTTCCTCCATGGTTTTTGCTCCTGAGCAGGTGAAAAGAATGGGAAAATTTGTCAGAGAGGGACAAAGAAGTAGAAATAGTGAATGAACACGGTAGCAAAATTTGGATGCAAGTGGGTGAAAATTGAAGAAGTTATGGGAAACCCTAAAAATAGACAAATGTGAGATTTCTGGCTTTGGGAAGTAGAATTTGGGATAGGGTCCTCAAGAATGAAATATACAGAATGAGATTGCAAGGGTGTCTGGGAAGTTTCAGGTGAAAAGGAGTTAAAACAAGGGATATATGGTGAAAAAATAGAACTTTTTTTTCAGAAATGGATCTACAATGGCACGGAAGGGATCAGAACAATTGGATCTGCAGTGGCGCGGAAGGGATCGGCAACAGATGGATCTAAAACGGCACTGAATGGATCGAAAATGGCTGGATCTGAAACGACTGTCAGCATAGATCTGACATGGCTGTATCTGGAACGGTTTTTAGAATGGATCTGAAATGACTTGATCTGAAACAACTCAGAATGGATTTGAAATGGCGCGGAAGTGATCGGTAACAGTTCAGCTAAAAATAGATATAGACTCCAGGTATGTTCGGCTTCCTAATGGTTCAGGGGTTTCACTCGGCCACCAATGTTGTCTGATGGCTTGCATATTGGGGCAGTACCCCTCACTCCACGGCTCAGGTAAAACTGATAACCGCTTTGCAACAAATGACAGCTCTTGGTTTACCTCACGGGTGGGAACTAGTCAATCAGGTAGGGGTCGTTGCCCTTTTCGCTGGCAAGTCCTCTCAATGGGCCAGCTACTTTGGGGTTCCTGTGGTACTCCTCACAATGCGTTTTACAGCATACGCCCAAGTACTTCCCATAGTTAAGAAGATAGGGATTATTCCCAGATCCAAACTTGCAACAGATGCGAAAAAAAAAATTTGGTAGAAATTCCACCCAACGAGCCCAAGAAAATGCTATGATACCATATGTGAGGAACTTGCAACAATTAATTAATGAAAATACATAAGATAGCAGTAATAACATAACTCAGAATCGTTTTTATTGATCGCAGACCACTTCGAGGGGGGAAACCTCCTTTGAGCAAGCTCAATACAAATAACTTTGTGGTGCCTTCATTGGCCTCAACACACACTTATATACTAAGTCTATGCCCAATACTATGGGTCAATACCATGGGACATATAATACTATGGAATGACTTACAAAGCATATGCATCCAACAACAATATACTAACAAATTAAAGAGAAGGGTTGACACGAGTTCCTAACATTGCCCATTCAAATGTTTAAGATCATACAATGGTGGTGAATATGTGAGTCGACATTTTGAATAATATCTCTTGCAAAATGGAATTTATTTACAATGATATGTCCCTCACACCCCTCAACATAATGGAGTCATGGAGTGGAAGAATCAGACTTCTGTATAAATGACTGATACCTACTACAAACCAAATACCTCTCGATGTAATTTTGGGCAGAAGTTGTTTATGCTCAAACTATATTCTGAACCTTGTTTCAACTAGAGTTGTTAGCAACATGACTCTAGTTGAGAAGTGGAATGGAAAGAAACCATCTGTGGGACACCTTAGAACCTTTGGATGTGTTGTTTGGTCATATGTCAACGATAATTATAGGAATAAATTGGATGCAAAGAGTCATGCTTGCATCATAATGGGCTATTCAGATGAGTCAAAATACTCTGTACTATTTGAACTTGTCAAACGATACATCATTTTGAGCAAAAATGTGATCTTTGATGAGAATATTTCAGGTAATAAGTTGTTGAATTCTTCCTATGGTCTATTGCATAGTGATCAATTTGATATTCTTGAGGAATTTCAATTGGTTGTACCCTTATATAGAGTTTTGACTTGGCTAATGAATTCTAATCCTAGGTCAATTGGTAGTTAGTCTACCCTAACTGGAGATGTTGACACACTAACTCATTCATTTGATAATAAGCAACCTGAAGCACCACTAACTTGTTTACCTTGATGAGATGCTAAAAAAATTGAAGTTGTTGGATTAAATGTTGGATATAGCATTGGTCAGCACAGCCATAGCAAAAAATAGCATGGAAATCTTGCATTGATGGCACGTGTTCTTGAAACCTGTGATCCTAACCCTTATGTTTATGCTCAAGGAGTTCCTGAACGAAAAATTCTATGGCTACTGAAAGGGATTCCTTGAAGAAGAACCAGACTTGGGAACTTGTTCCTCGACCACAAGGAAAGAATGTTATGAATTGTCGATGGATCTATAAGACCAAGTTTACTTCCGATGGTGTTGTTGAATGACATAAGGATCATTTGGTCACTAATGGATTCTCTCAGCAAGAAGGCATCAACTAGACTAAAACCTTTTCCCATGTTGCAAAGACGATATTTGTTAAACTGATCCTTTCCCTTGATGCTTGTTTTGGATGGGAACTTCTTCAAATGGACATTAAGAGTTCCTTTCTTCAGGGATACTTTTTTGAAGAAATTCATATCACTACAACAAAATAACCCTTTAGGGGTGGTTTTGTCTTGCGGGGGTCTTGGTAAAACCCCCCTAAAAGTTTTTTCAGACCTTTGGAGGCGGTCTTTTAAAGCCGCCCCTAAAAGTCATGGAAATTGGACTTTTGGGGGCAATTTTTTTAAAACCACCCCCAAAAGTCCTGAAATTTGACTTTTGGGGGCGGTTTGTCAAAAACCCCCCTAAAATTCATGAGAATTGAACTTTTTGGAGGCAGTTCTTTTGGATCCCCCCTTGAAAGTCATGAGAATTGAACTTTTGGAGGCGATTGTTTGAACCCCCCCCTAAAAGCCCAATTCTCATAACTTTTGGGGGCGGTTTGTCAAATGCCCCCCGTAAAAGTCATGAGAATTGAAATTTTGGAAGCGATTTTTTTGAAACCCCCCTTAAAAGTCATGAGAATGGAACTTTTGGAGGCGGTTGTTTGAAACCCCCCCCCCTAAAAGCCCAATTCTCATAACGTTTGGGGGCGATTTGTCAAAACCCCCCCTAAAATTCATTAGAATTGAACTTTGGGAGGTGGTTTGTTTCGAAACCCCCTTAAAAGTCATGAGAATTGAACTTTTGGAGGCGATTGTTTGAAAAGCCCCCATAACAGCCCAATTCTCAAGACTTTTGGGGGCGGTTCTAAACAGACCCCCCCCTAAAGGTTTTTTTGAAGGAGGTTATTTAAACCCCCCAAAAGTCATGAGAATTCTCATGACTTTTGGGGGGGGGTTTAAAGAACCGCCTTAAAAAACACCTTTAGGGGGGGTATTTTTAGAACCTCCCCCAAAATTCACAAGAATTCTCATGAATTTTAGGGGGTTTTTAAATAACCCCCTTTAAAAACACCTTTAGGGGGGGGGTTTAAATAACCGACTTCAAAAACACCTTTAGGGGGGGTATTTTTAGAACCTCCCCCAAAATTCCTCATCGTTAATTTCTTGGTTGATATTTCATGTAGTGAACAAATTACTTAGTTGATAGATTATATAGTGAACAAATTACTTGGTAATTACTAACATATATTAATGATTTTTGCATTGTATACAAAGAATGCATTGAGTACTTTGAACTTCATGGATAAATAGCTCAAGTGGGTGAGTGCTTTGAGTTTCATTCATGAGGGAGGGATGGCAACTTCCAGGGGGCTCAAGAAGCCCCATGGTTGGTGGAAAAAATCATAGGGAATCATGCCCTATTCTACAATAGTTAGCCATGAGGTTCCTCTCTCAAGTTACTTCATCCTCTTGTTGTGAGAAGAACTAGAGAACATATGGGAATTTTTACAGTTTGAAAAAGAGCAGGCTTCAACAATATAGGGATGAGGAAAAGGTTAGATGTTAAGGTTAGGCACGAGGTGAGGGGGTTAGAGGTTTACACTTCCAAGATGCATGAATTCATTGAATGGGTCAAGTGTGACAAGTGCATGAGTCATTTACATGCATTGGTTGTGTTAGGTCAGTGTCTTAGTGGTATTATTTATGGTGGCCATTTCAATATTTGTAACATTGAGGATGGTTCTCGTGGCCTAGACCATTTCTTATGAACTAAACTTAGGGTCTAATTCCATGTTAATTTTCCATGGGGTTGATGGTCCATGCATGTTAACCTAGATTACCACATAAGAATCTCTAGCCTACATGTGAGATCATCATGATCATCATTGTCATCATCATCACTGTCATTGTTGTTGTTGGTTTGTCCATGCAGGTTATGTAAACCAACAAGCCAACCATGGTGTTAACACCCAAATTAACCCCCAAGGTTGTGGGAGAGGGCAAGTCGGGGTAACCACTAACCAACTTTGGACTAATGATACTGACCCAGCACAGTCAGATAGGGCTCTCTCTACAAACACATGAAAACTGGAAATAATCAAAGGTGTCAACGATGAAAACATACACCAACATTCATTTCTTAAGATAATCATTCAAACACATTTAGGAGGTTAGATTCTTGGTAGAACAGATCGGCTTTAAAGATTGTTGGTTGGAAAACAACATGGATTTCTATTGGGCCAATGGAGTCAAATTAAACAAAACATGAACATCATTGACAAACTTTGCAGATGTATTCATGCAGGGGCAAGGTAGCCACCAGCTCACAGTAAAAAAGCTTTTAGTTGGTGAATTAGACGAGAAATGAACAGTCCATCAATATAAAGCATGGTAAACATGAATTCTATATCGACTTTAGCAGAAAATAGTAGTGGAATGCTTGGTATGATCTGAATAGAGCATAATTTCTATGAATTCCATTCAAATACTACACTGAACCAAACATGAATAAGCAATTACAAAATGGATTGACAAAGAAAGGAACACAATTCACATGGGAAAAAGAAAGAACAGACTACAAGACCAATGACAGAGGAATCCCTGATAAAAAAACCTGCTTGGCTCTATCAACTTTATTCAAGAAAACTCAAAATGTCTTACACAGAGCAATATACAATTCTCCAAAAAGTTTTCAACCCTTCTTCTTTCAATTACATAGCATATATAGTTGTCTAGGGCCTCCTTCCCGACTCATTAGGACCAGAAAATAGTTACAACAAAAATGACACCTCATCAAGACATATTCGCCATTATCAAAACGGGTGAACATGCCTAACTGTTTTCTTTCACATTTACCCGTCTTTTTACTAAATGACAACTAATCATCAGGACAAAAACAAAAGATAGTAAAGTAGTTGCACCAGCTGACCATTCCCAATAGCCACCTCAAAAAATATTACAAATTACTTTAGAAATAAAAATGTTTCGGAAGTCTTTAAAAATAACAGCAACTCTTTTGAAAAATAAAGAAACCTAATGGCTATTGTGCATGATGGAGTGTGTATTTCATATTTCCATATCTTTCTACGGTGGTCCACAGCTCAGTAGACGGGAGGTCATAGTCCACCATTTCCTTCACCCTGATCCTTATCTCAATGTGATCAGAATAAAAACTGGAGTGAGTCTCTCACCAATAGCGATCAATCTGTCCAGGATTTCGAAGTCTTCCACGATATTTTCCATCAGAATTTTTCCGGTGAGTAGATGGCTCAGACGTTGGAATTTGGCATGATCTATTCTCATATTCCAAAGCAATTTTTTATATGTGGATTGCGAAATCAACACTTGATTTCCATCCCAAAACGCCGGTAACCCCATCTCGACCATCTTTCCAAATTGTCCTTTGAACTCTACGGCGTGCTTTTTCATTTCCTCGACCATGGCCTCCACACCTTCCACCTGTGCATGCTTCCCTAGAACCCTTCTTGCCGCAGCCGTTGCTGAGATCTGGTTTCCAATGCCCAAAGTTGTCCTTTCCTCCTCTGACAATCCATTTAGAAAATTAATAGCATTTTGTGCTGTCTCCTTGGGTCTTCAGCTTAGAGTTTTACTTATAGCCACACAACTTGTGAAAGCATCACTAATTGTTTTATCTTTTATTCTCATAAACTCCAGGTATGGACTAAAGTCTTCAGCTACTTTAATAATCCGATCCCAGACTAGATGTTTACATCCTTGCATAGTAGCCTGGCCTATAACTTGATGAGCAAGCCTTTTATTAACTTCCCCTAGATCATCGTATTTCTCTTGCAGGGCTCTTGTTTCTTCTTCTGTTTTCTTGCTCTCCTCTTCCAACCTCTGAGTTTTTTCCCTCAATTCTTTGATCTCAACATCTTTCAAACTGACATGGCACAAAGCCTACACCAAGCTATTCACACTATCTTTGTCTCCATTTTGATTCGTATTGGAAGGCCGCATGTCCAAATTGGACAAGTTACTTTTTAAATCGTCAAGCTGTTTTTCCAAGCTTATTCTCTCCTTTTCCCAATTGTCTTCTTTAGCAGCAAACTTTAACAACTCTGCTTTACAGTCCCTCAATTCTTTAGATAAGGTATCCTTTTCTATCTCTAGATTTGTTTCTTCCGGAGCCTGGATTAGCTGTATATTTGGGATCTTTGCCACTTTCTGTAGTTTCGGAATGAGGTTATCTTTCTCTACCAACATCTGTTTATTGGTTTTGCCTCTGTCGCCTCTTCCAACTAGTTCGGCTTCTAGCTTCTTGACCTTCTGTTGATGAGCTCTGTTTTCTAATATTTTCTGTTTCAATTGGCCTTCTAACTTTTTGACAGCAACCTCCAAATTATTGGCTTTCAGCGATGCTCCTACGAAATCCTCATATATGCCTTCTCCGATCTGCTTATGAAACTGGATTTTATCCGACACTGAAATTTTCTTCCAATTGACCCTTACTTCGGTCGCCTTATTCTCTGTACATATCGCCAGGTTTAAAGTGTTTCTTTTCGAGTCTCTGCTGGTCATATAGCCCCCGGACTGTTGGCATCAGATTAAAAATATTTTGGAAAGAGGCTTGTTTGTTTTTCCCATTGTTAGGAACCCATGTCTTTACTTTGTTAGTATATTGTTGTTCGACGCATATGCTTTGTAAGTCGTCCCGTAGTATTTGTTGATCCATAGTTTATGTTATTGTTGTTGGCGCATATGCTTTGTAAGTTTTCCATAGTTTTGTTGATCCATAGTTTGTATTGGCCCATGGTTTTGACCCGTAATAATTGTTGATCTATATTTTGTATTGGACCATGTTTTGTATTGACACATGGTATTGACCCCTGGTATTGGCACCTAGACTTAGTATATAAGTGTGTGTTGAGGCCTATGAAGGCACCGTGAAGTTAATTGTATTGATCTTTCTCAAAGGAGGTTGCCTCCTCAAACTGGCCCGTGATCAATATAAAAGTGATTCTGAGTTTTGTTATTTCTAATATCTCATGTATTTGCATTAATTAATTATTGCAGGTTCTTCACATCTAGTATCAGAGCACTTTCTTGGGCTTGTTGGGTGGAATTTGTGCCAATTTTGTTTTTCACATCTGTTGCAGCTTCGGATTTGGGAATAATCCCTATCCACTTAACTGTGGGAAGTACTTGGGAATAAGCCCTAAAACTCATTGTGAGGAGTACCACAGGAACCCCAAAGTACCTAGCCCATTGAGAGGACCTACCAGTGAAATTGGCAACGACCCCTACCTGATTGACTAGATCCCACCCATGAGGTAAACCAAGAGCTGTCGTTTGTGGCAAAGCGGTTATTAGTTTTACCTGAGCCGTTGAGTGAGGGGTACTGCCCCAATATGTAAGCCGTCAGACACCATTGGTGGCAGAGTGAAACACCTGAACTGTTAGGAAGCTGTACATACTTGGGGTCCATATCTATTTTCAGCTGAACTATTGTTGATCACTTCTGCTCCAGATCCAGCGGTTTCAGATCAATTCCAAAAGTCGTTCCAGATCCAGTCACCATTTCAGATCCAGCCGTTTTCGATCCCTTCCATGCCATTACAGATCCATCTGTTGCGGATCCCTTCCGCACCGCTGTTGCTGATTTATTTCTGGAAAAAAAAAAAAGGGAGTATAAAATTCTATTTTTCAGCCATATCTCTCTTGTTTCAACTCTATTTTCCCTTAAAATTCACTGACATCCCTGCAATCCCATTCTACATATTTCATTCCTGAAGACCCTATCCCAAATTCCACTTCCCAAGACCAGAAATCCCACATTTGTCTATTTTTAGAGTTTTCCATAACTTCTTCAATTTTCACCTGATTGCCTTCAAATTTTACCATAGAGTTCGCGCTTCTGAAATCCCCATTTTTTGCTTCCCTGTCCCTCAGAAAGTGTTGAAAACCTAGTCAAACCCCAATTACCCCTCCGAGTTTTTCCCAAATCCAAATTTCCCCTTACTAAATAAGCTTGTGTTTGTGTTTTTCTATCCATTCCCCCCCCCCAAAAAAAAAAAAAAAAAAATTCCTAGTTATGATTGTCACTCGCACAGGAGCAAAAACCATGGAGGAAGCACTTGTAGCCATCCAAACCAAACTCCAAGATCTGGATGAAAAATTTCTCAGCCTCCATCTTCAGCATTCAGCTATGAACAATAACCGACAACCAGAATCTTCTGCAGCCATTGGGTTCTCTTCTTCCAACAATTTTCATGGACCGAAGCTCGATTTTCCTCGCTTCAATGGTACTGATCCGACTGGATGGATATACCGAGCAGAACAATATTTCAGTTTGCATAATACTTTTTATGTCCAGAAAGTTCCACTTGCATCCTTTCATTTGGAACAGAAAGCCCTTCAATGGTACCGTTGGTACATCAAAGCTCATCCCGAGCCAAACTGGACAGATTTTTGCCAACTCCTTTTGCCACGATTTGGTCCTAGTGCTTTTGATGACTTCACAGGATCACTCACTAAACTTCACCAAATTCGCACAGTGAGAAAGTATCAGAAAGAATTTGAGAAACTGGCTAATCACATAGAAGGATTGTCTGATGAATTCTACAGGAGTTGTCTTATCAATGGTCTTAAGGATGAAATCCGCTCAGAAGTCAAAATGTTCTATCCCAACACAATGATGGAAGTCCTAGGGTTTGCTAAGTTGGAAGAGGACAAGATCGTAGCTCAACAACGCTCCAAACCCACCTTTGTTCCCTTCAAAAATATGGGTTCCCAATGACCTCCCATCATGCTTGCTCCTCGAACAACTCCTATCAAGCATTTGTCTGAAACAGAGATGCAAGCACGCCGAGAAAAAGGGCTTTGTTATAATTGTGATGAGAAATTCACTCGGGGACATAGATGTGTTCAACAAAAGCTCTATCTCTTGGATGTGGAATCTCCGCCTGCCTCAGAACTTGGTGAAGAAGCTCCAGATACAATAGATGTTTAGGTTGATATTCAGCACCAGCTCGTTGACACCCCATCTCAAGACGACCCACCTGAGATCTCTCTCCATGCTGTAACTGGCGTCACCACCCCACAAACAATGCGGGTCAGGGGATACTTCAAGAAGCTCCCTCTTACCATACTCATTGATTCTGGTAGCACTCATAACTTCATTGACCCTCGGATTGCCAAATAGGCTGATTTTTTTGTCCATCCTTATTCCAACTTTGAATTCATGGTTGCCAATGGGGGCACCTTACCTTGCAAGGGGAAGTGTCATAATGTTCGTATCTCTATGGAAGATTATAACCTGCGCTCTGACATGTTTTCCTTGTCCTTAGGTGGATGTGATGTAGTTTTGGGTGTTCAATGGTTACACACACTTGGCCCCATCTTATGGGATTTTGATGAACTTTGGATGCAGTTTTCATTCAATAGGACACAACACAAATTTATGGGCTTACAACCAAGGTCTCTCTACATCATCAGTTCACATCGCTTGGAAAATATCCTTAAGAAGAATTCACATGGTGTCATTGCTCAGCTTCATTCCCTTCAGATGCACCCACCATGTTCGGGTACACAGGGTACTACCAAAGGACCGAACACCAAAAGCAACCACTTCACACAAACAGATCACATATCAACACACCGATGTTTTGACGTGGTTTAAACCCTCTTGAGGGAAACACTCCACGGTCCCGGCCAAATATCTTTTACGAGACAATTTATTATGCAAAGAAAGAAAGTTACAAATGAGCTTCTCATAATCGATCAACTAAACAATGACCCTCCATGCTCTTTAGATAGAGATCATGGACCAATCAGGTGCTAAGCCACGGATCAAGGTTAGGTTTGATCTAAGAGAAGTTGAGCCATCGGATCACTCTATGTCGGGAACATATCGTGACCGTCGGATTAAGTATTTACAAATGCATACTAATGCATACTAAAGAAACACACTATCCCTAACAGATATATTACACAAGTTGATCTTAACTAACTCCTAAGTGTCTAAATATCCTAACATCCCCCCTTAAGAACAACTTGGGATAGGATTGAAGGATTTACAAAAATGACATTATTAGGAGAAGGAAGGAGGCATTAGAGCCTATCCCCCCTTAATGACAAGTTCCTGAACTCCTAACATAGATCGAAGTTTAGAAAACTTCGCTTCTGTAAGAGACTTGGTGAAGATGTCTGCAACTTGATCATCTGTAGGGAAAAAGAGCACTTCAAGAACACGATCATGAACAAGATTTCTGATGAAGTGCATATGTATCTCAATGTGTTTGCTGCGTTGATGTAGAACTGGATCTTTGGCAAGCTTGATGGCACTTTGATTGTCGCACCAAAGTGGAATAGGCTGCTGCTGCTCAAATCCAAACTCTGAAAAAATCTGTCGAAGCCATAAAGCTTCCTGACTGGCATTAATTGATACTCGATATTCTGCCTCTACTAAAGAAAGAGCAAGAGCTTGTTGTTTCTTACAAGCCCAAGTAATAGGTCCAGATCCCAGACTGAAAACATAACCTGTAGTAGACTTTCGATCATCAGGATCACCGGCCCAATCTGAATCAGTGAAACCAACCAACAAAGGTTCCCCCCCTGTACTGTAATGAATCCCAAACTGAACTATACCTCGAATATATCGAAGTATTCTTTTAGCTGCTTTCTAGTGACTTTCATGAGGTGTTTGCATATAACGGGCAACACGACCAACGGCAAAGGAAAGGTCAGGACAGGAATGAGTCAAGTATAAGAGACTACGAACAAGCTGACGATACAAGGTGGCATCGACTTCAGGTGAAGTACAAGTGGCAGAAAGTTTGACTCCATACTGGAAGGGAGAAGGGGCTGGTGTACAATCTTCCATGTGAAAGCGACAAAGAAGGTCACAAGCATACTTAGACTGAGAAAGAAAGATTCCTTCTTTGGTTTGTAGGACTTGGAGACCAAGAAAATAATGCAAATGTCCTAAGTCTGACATTTCAAAATTTTGTTTAAGACTGGATTTCACATGGGTTATAAGCTTAGGGTCACTACCAGTAAGAATAAGGTCATCAACATATAGAACAAGTATGATGAGATGGTTTCCTACTTTCTTGGTATAGACATTGGGGTCAGAATGGCATCTAGAAAAACCAGTGTCAAGGAGAAAGTTATCCATTTTGGCATACCAAGCTCTAGGAGCTTGCTTAAGGACATATAAGGATTTATTAAGGTGGCAGACAAGGCTAGAGTTATTCTGAACATAGCCAAGAGGTTGTTCCATGTAAATTTCCTCCTATAAATCACCATGCAAGAAGGCAGACTTGACATCCATTTGATGGACTTCCCAGTTGTGTAAGGATGCAAGGGAAAGAACAAGGCGGATGGAGTTCATTTTTGCGACGGGAGCAAAGGTTTCATTGTAGTCAATCCCTTTAACTTGGGAAAAACCTTTGGCAACTAACCTTGCCTTAAGTCTTTCAACACTTCCATCTGATGCATACTTAGTTCTGTAGACCCATTTACATCTGACAAGTTTTCTTCCTTTTGGAAGAGGTACAAGATCCCAAGTATCGTTCGCCATTAAGGAACGATATTCTTCATCCATGGCTGCATCCCAATCTGGATTCCCTGAAGCTTCTGCAAAAGTTTCTGGATCATGATTCTTGGAAACTTGAGCCAAAAGAGAAGAGGCTCGCTGAAACTGAGAACGTGTTCAACGTTGATCTCTAGGATCACCGGCAAGATCACCAGCTGCTTCACATGTTGAACGGACCCATCGAGGAAGCACTTGTGCTGGTGCAACTGGAGGAACATGAGCAGGCGGAGGTGGATTTTCATCCTCACTGTCATCATCAAAAACTGGAGTTGGAAACCTGTCAACGAAGTTGGAAGAAGAAGAGGAAGGTGCAAACGCCGAATCAGGCTCGCAGGCCAAAGATGGCACAATCGTCGAGTTAGGCTCAGAGGCCAAGAGATTTTCATCAAATTTAACATCTCTTCTAATTATTATATCATGAGAATGTGGTTGAACAAGTCTATAACATTTTAGATCTTCAGAATATCCAACAAATATGCACTTTTCACTTTTAGGCTGCAATGCTTTCTGTTTTTCATCCGGAATGTGAGCCCATGCTTCACTACCAAACACACGGAAGTGAATTACATCAGGTTTAGTTTTACTCCATGCTTCTTTCGGTGTTATACCTTGTAATGCTTTAGTGGGGGTGCGATTAACTATGTAATTTGCACAATTAATGGCTTCAGCCCAAAATTGAAGACTTAGTCCCTTAGATTGGATCATACAATTAGCCATTTCTTTTAAAGTGCGGTTCTTCCCCTTAGCTACATCATTTTGTTGTGGTGTATATGGAACAGTGTGCTGTTGTTGGATCCCTTGTTCAGTGCAGAAAGTAGTGAACTTATTGTTAACATATTCTCCTCCATTGTCAGATCTTAACTTAATAATTTGATGACCAGATTTTTTTTCCACAAGGGCCTTGTAGGCCAAGAACATGTTAAATATTTCGCTCTTAAGTTTTAGGAAATAAACCCAAGTGCGTCTGGTGTAATCATCAATGAAAGTTAAGAAATATTTGAAACCAGAAAAGGAAGCAGATGGAAGAGGACCACACAAGTCACTATGCACAAGCTCCAAGGGAACCGAGGCGTGCCAAGAGGCACGTTTTTCGAGTACACAACCGGAGCAAACACCATCCCTGCAAGATAACATCGGAAGACCTGTCACCATATTTTCTTTACATAGTTGTTGCAATGAGCGATAATTTAAGTGACCAAATCGCTCATGCCAAAGTTTGCTCAAGTTATCACTATGAGCAACAAAAACTGAAGGGAAAGGTGATGACCCAAAGTTGTTAAACTTGTAACCTGGTAATATCATCAACAATTCCGGTAGCTAGGACCTGTTGAGGATCTTTAAAATCCTTAATTACAACTTGGTGGGGTGTAAAGGTCACAGTTTTACCTTCACCAGAATGAGTGATCTGATAGACTGATAACAAATTGCAGGAAATTCTTGGAACACATAGTACATCACTAAAATGACCATTATCTACTGGAACTATTCCAGCTCCTACAACACTTAGAGATCTATCATCACCAACAAATATTTGTTTGGTGTTACATTCATGCATAGTAGAAAAGATGGCTTGATCCTTAGCCATATGATAAGATGCTCCAGAATCAATGAGCCATTCATTTGAAGTAGAAGAAGAAGATGCATTATAAGAATAACCATAAGCACAAAGTGCATGTCCATGAGAGGCAGATTCTGAAGGTGAATCTAGGCTGATGTGGTGCTTCTTCATTGCTGCTTCTAAGGCTGTCATCTTCTTGAAACACTTAGATTCATCATGATTATCTTTCCCGCAATAGTTGCAATGACGCTCAGTCTTCTTGCCTTTTGGCTTGGGTCCTTTGTCATTTTTTAAAGAAGGAGCTAGCTGAGAGGGTTTGGGACCCTTGTTTGACTTATTATTGCGAAAATTTTGTTTCTTGGGAGGCTTGGACTTTTCTTTCTGTTGGCACAATAAGGCTTTCCCAGATGGATCTGCATTATTGATTATTCCAAGATGAATGAGTTTATCTTGTTCTCTAATCAAGGAATCACAAAAGGATTCAAGACTAGGCTCTTGATAGCTAGCTACATTCAAGGATGCTTTCATGGAGTAAAATGTAGATACAAAAACAGAATATGCAGGTCCAAGTTTGGAAAGAATATGATAAATGCATTGTTTGTCTTCCCTCTAAATCTTACATTCTGCACATAAGAGTTTAAGAGTTTTAAACTTAAATAAATAATCTTGAATGCATGAAAAGCCACTTGGATTTAAAGAAATCAACTCATTTTCGAGTTGGTGACCTCGAATTTCATTGTGTTTACCAAACACAGATTCCAACTTGTCCCAAGCAGCATTAGGTTCATCAATTCCAGATATGTTGAATCGCAAATCAGTAGAGATTGACATCCCAATCAATCCATGAGCTTCATCACATCTATTTTCCCATTTTATTTTCTTATCATCATCAGTGGGTTCTTTTTCTTTCCCTGAGGTAATTCTGAAAAGTCCCCTACTTCGTAGAACATCCTCCATACGAGATTTCCATGAGAAATAATTGGAACTGTTAAGTAGAATATCACAAGGGGCGGCCATATTTGTAAATTAATGGCTGTAAAAGCATAAACCAATAGTCTGGATGTGAAGAGCTCGAAAAAATAGGCGGTTTAAAAAAAAAACGGCCCTGAAAACTGACTCTGTATGAATCTGTTATGCTTGAACAAAGAAATTGTTGAAGATGTCCTCAATAGTGACGTGGCAGCTAGAGAATGTCCAGCAAAAAAAAGAACCCCCCTCTTCCCAAGATGAACCTTTTGACAATAGCTTTACAAGAAAGTTGTTTTAAGTGAACCACTCTTGTAAAATAAGTGATTTCACTTTTACAATGATATTACTTTTAAATAGTGCAACAATAAATAAAAAAACTTAAGTGACTCACTTGTATTTTTATTTTTTATTATTAAGTGAGATGCACTTTTACAATAAAGTAACTTGAAAATAGAAATTGCATGCACTTTTTCTTTTAAAAGTAACTTCCTAAGACTTGAACTCAAGACCTATTAAGGAATAAAGCAACTTTGAACCAAGTGAGCTAGATTAAAATGTATGTAAAATATGGGAATGAGGAAGGAGTTTTTTTTTTTTTTTTTACTCTTCTTGCTCGGTTTGCGTGCTTGCCCTTTTTCCTACAAAACAGACCACAAATCAAAACAAAAAAACTTTTTCCACATTTGTGGAGTTAGATCTCGTTAGCTTGCCCAGAAAGTCTATGTTTTCTTTCTGTTTCTGATTTGCCGAGATCACGCAAGGTGCACGGCAAAGAGCATACGCAACCGAGAAAAACATTTTCCCTTTATGTTTCTGATTTGCCGTGATCGCTCAAGGTGCACAGCAAAAAGCATACGCAGACGGGAAAGCAACAATTCAAACCCAAAAAAAAATCTAACAGTAAACAAATGATGAAATATGAGATTTTTCCTTTTAAAAAAAGAAAATAAACAAAAAATGCGTCATTGTAACATTATACCTTCAGATCTGATGAAATACGCGTTTCTGGAGCAACCGGGAACCATTTTCGATCAAACGAAAACTATTTTCCAATGGAAACAACACTCCGGACGCAATGGAACACCTCCCACGGCCCAGAAATGCATAGAAATACCAGAACTAGAAACCCTTTCGAGTTTCGGCAACAGCAGTTCAAGATCTAGATCATAACCGGAAGCGGCACTTCATAAAAGCTCTGATACCATGTTTGGGTACACAGGATACTACCAAAGGACCGAACACCAAGAGCAACCACTTCACACAAACAGATCATAGATCAACACACCGATGTTTTGACATGGTTTAAACCCTCTTGAGGGAAACACTCCACGGCCCCGGCCAAATAGCTTTTACGGGACAATTTATTATGGAAAGAAAGAAAGTTACAAATGAGCTTCTCATAATCGATCAACTAAACAATGACCCTCCATGCTCTTTAAATAGAGATCATGGACCAATCGGGTGTTAAGCCACGGATCAAGGTTAGGTTTGATCTAAGAGAAGTTGAGCCGTCGGATCACTTTATGTCGGGAACATATCGTGACCGTCGGATTAAGTATTTACAAATGCATACTAATGCATACTACAGAAACACACTATCCCTAATGGATATATTACACAAATTGATCTTAACTAACTCCTAAGTGTCTAAATATCCTAACACACCAACGGTCTCCACTACTTCCTTGGATAGATATGCAGGTGTCTTTGTTGCACCAGTGGGCTTGCCGCCTTCACGAGACCTTTCTGGTAAACATTTTGCGACATCTACATCTCAGCAGGACATGATGGCTATTTTGCATGCAGTACAGAAGTGGCAGCCATCCCTATAGTGGCATTATTTCTGCATCAAAACTGATCTCCAGAGTCTGGAAACTTTCCTGGAACAATGGGTCTCCTCCCCAACACACCTGAAATGGGTTCTCCAACTCATGCGTTATGACTATGCAACCAATTACCAGAAGGGTAAGGACAATATGGTGGCAGATGCTCCTTCTCACACATTTGATGACCTAGTTTCTCTTATAGCTATTTCTTTGCTTGTTCCAAATTGGTTGCAATCTATTCAACGGGGCTATCTCTTCTATGAACTCCATGGTTCTTCATCAGTAGGGTACTTTGGGTTCCTCAAAACATATGACCAAGAACAATGTAACTTCTTTTGGCAAGGATTTAAAATGACAATTCAACGGATGGTGGTTGACTGTGATACTTTCCAGGTCAACAAGGGTGAAACGACCCTCCTTTCGGGACTGCTCGAACCCTTTCCCATCCCTACACAGATTTGGACAACTATTTCTATGTGTTTCCTGGAAGCGCTCCAGTGGTATAGTACCACATCTAAAAGGACACCATATGAAGCAGTCTCTGGACAGGCACCGCCAGTTCTTGTTCCATACACCTTCAGTAGCTCCCCAGTTCAGGCAATTGACTCAATTCTTCGAAACCGCGATTAGCTTCTTCTCATTCTACAGGACAATCTTCACATGGCAAGAATTCAACTGAAACAACAAGCCGATCAGCACCATTTTGCACGCACTTTTCACATCGCTGATATGGTTCTTCTTCATCTACAGCCTTCCATGCAATCCTCCCTGAAACTCAAAAGGTGCCAGTGGCTCAGAATGCAACCCGAGGATGCTACAGGGGACCCACTCCTTCAGATTCTGCATCAATTTTCACATCTAAAGCTTTGAGGACAAAGCTTTTTCTAAGGGAGAGGGGATGTTAGGAACCCATGTCTTTACTTTGTTAGTATATTGTTGTTGGACTCATATGCTTTGTAAGTCATCCCGTAGTATTTGTTGATCCATAGTTTGTATTATTGTTGTTGGCGCATATGCTTTGTAAGTCACCCATAGTTTGTATTGGCCCATGGTTTGTATTGACACATGGTATTGACCCCTGGTATTGGCACCTAGACTTAGTATATAAGTGTGTGTTGAGGCCTATGAAGGCACCGTGAAGTTAATTGTATTGAGCTTGCTCAAAGGAGGTTTCCCACTCGAAGTGGCCCGTGATCAATATAAAAGTGATTCTGAGTTCTGTTATTTCTGATATCTCGTGTATTTGCATTAATTAATTATTGCAGGTTCTTCACACCCATATTGCTCGCATAGGTTGGCCTTGGACATGAATCTACCTACACCACTACCTTCCTTTACCTCTTGAAATTGATATTCTTGAACCTAGATTTCCGGAACTAAAAGCTCCTCATTATCTACTCTTTCATCATCCATCAAAACAAACAACTCCTCTTTAGTTGCAGAAACCACCAACTCATTTTGAGTTTAGTCAACAACTACCTCATTCTACGTTTCCACTTTGGGTCGCTTGTCTCCGCTCCCTTCTTCAGTTTCTACATCTTTAACTTCTTCTAAATCTATTTTCCGGCCCACTTCGGAAGTGTTCGGCACCTGATCTATGTCCATTATCAAAATCGGATAGAATTAGGTCGTCCTCTTGCAAATCTACAACCTCCTCCACATCAGGCTCGTAGCGAAACAAATTTTTCCCCTTTAGTAATCCTTTCATCTCTTTATGTTCAAAAGTCCTCAGATTACATGATTTCCTCCTCTTAGAAATAATATGCAGAGGATCGTATTCAATTTCCAAATCTTTATTGAACCCCATACGTTTTAAGAACCTTTCTACCTCCGCCAGAGCTTCCTTGCTCTTTATGATGAATGGACCTACATGCCATGGGTATTTTATATCAGTACCCTTCTTTAATTGCAAAAATTGCTCATCCTCTAGGATCAGCTTTTGCCTGATGAACTCGAGAAAAAAAACCCTCAGAGTGAGGAGGGCAGGCAAAATATAGGGCTCGTGAGTGAAGCCGTATAATATGATCACTATTCCATCTTTCAACAAAAACCAGTCCCCAACTTCCAGTTCATCTTTTAGCTGCATCATAGCCTCCATCTCTGGCAAAACCCTGGGTAATCTCTCCCCAAAAATGACTTCATAAACAGGGGGTATAATATAGTTCAAGTAGTTAAAGGCGTTGTCTTCCAAAGCATCTGTGTCGAGTAGTGGTGAAAACTGCAAACTCTCTGCACTGCTGGTCATAACCATTTTCATCACTTGAGCCTGATACCGGAAAAGCCTAGTATTGGGAAAACTGCTCAATTGCGAATGGATCCTTTCTGCTAGAAAATCCTTAAAGCTGAGGGATGGTACTAGTGCATTTTTAGTTCCTTGTGAACTGATGTTGATCCTAAACAACAAGCTTAACTGTAATTATGTGACCCACAAGTCTGTATCTAAACCTAAAAACTGGGAAAACAACAAAAGGACCAATTTGGTATTATGATTAAAAAGGTTGACATCCAACGGGTAAGGGGCTTCTGCGACTTCTCCATCAGGTTTAAATCAAGTGGCCAAAAATGCTTGCTGACCTTCGGGGGAAACTTGACGAAATAAAGCAATGACAGACTCTTCAGACAAACCTTCAGACTCAATGGTTTGGGACTCAGGGACTCCTAAAGACCTCCTAACAATCGATGCATCTAGTGTAAAGACAATTTTCGACTGTTGGGCGTCGATGATAACCCGCTGGGGCTCTGAATTGTTCGAGGAACACCATGACATGAACTCAGGAAAAGGCATAATCTGGTTTGGAAAGAAGAAAAAGAAGGAAGACTGGAAAACCCTATGTATATCAAAACCCTGCTCTAGCAAGGTCCTCAGCCTCTTCTTAACCTCATGCACGGGGAGCCGAACACTGGTGTAATATACATTGAAATCTCTATCCTCTAAAGCAATTTTAACCCTAGAACTGGTAGAAACATGTTCCTCTTCCATTTTATGATTATAAACAGACCTGGGTTTGCAGAGAATGGCGGTTACACAGTCTTACCTTTCACTGGAAAACCTGAGCATGCCGTGTCGAAGGTCATGTCGCCTTCGTCATCTCCCACACGCTGAGAGGCTTCTGACTCCGACAGGTTTGAGAGAAAATGTCAACTTCCCACGCCGACTCTTATATATATAAACCCTTTTTCTTTATCTTTCAAGATTCTTCGCCACCTTTCACTTCTTTTGCCCGTGTATTTATCTCGATCATCAGATACGCTCTCCTTTTTAACTGTAGATTTGACAACCAACTCTTTTCTACCGTCGGATCATCCTTCCCGCGCTAATCTGCACCATTCATTATACCCCACGTGTCTTACGAAAGCAGTGTCTCATACACCTAAGTGGTTTTCCAATACCACCTTTCCGTCGTGCGACAGGCCTTGGTGTTGACATCTGTCGAATGGGTCCCATTTGTCACAACCACTACTTCCTCTATCCAGCAAGCTACTTCCCGATGCGACAATCGTCAAGGACCGTAGATCTGATTTTTCTTAGCATCCATGGCGGAACAAATGACATGTTTAACCTCTCTACTTCTTTTTGTCGACTGGCTCCACCCTACCTATCATCCGTGCACCTTTATCATCGAATCACCATTGATTCGACCTTCCCTACAACCCGCACCATCGATCTTGGGAGACCTACGGGGTGGCAAAGCACACCTATCCCAAACCCTCCGATCTGATATGATGGACCTCCACCTTAGATCTCTGGTGCCCTATCCCAACCATCGAGGCGTCGCATGCACCTAAAACGCTTTTCCTTGATGCTTTTCCTCCTTGCGACGTCCTCCAGAGATGACACCTGTCCGGTGGTAATCTCCATCACATTTGCCTACTCCCTTTCTTCCTTGCAACTCGGCCATGCGATGATCAACGAGAGTCGTTGATCTCGCGTCCGCACCCGATCAACGGTGCTAACCTACGTAGCACTTAGCCCTTCACATTATTTATATGCGGACTATAGGACTTAGGGTTATTTTGGTCCTTTAAAAGATCTCTTAACACATTCCTTTGCAAATTTCTTTATGATGCACCATATCCACCCCTTCTACACCAATCTTTTCATACCTTAGCATCTAACCATGGAGAAAGAAGGGGACCTCGGGACTCGACCAGGTAAATTTTCTAACCCTCCACCCTTCATTTTCAACATTTTATGCTGCAGATAGTTAGGTGCTAACAACTGACTCCAACCTGGGATGCTATCCTCCCTGGGAGGTAGCAAAGAACCCCTGGTAGACTAGTGCCTGATCTATTGGGAAAAGCTTCACTCTCCGAAACTGAAAACCCTTAGGCTGAAAATCAAAACTGCACCCATTGCAAATCTGGGTCGACTATGCAAATAAAACTAAAAACTTGGCTACCCTTCCAGATCTAGGGCCTTCACTTCGGGCTTCAAATCCTTTAGGTTCACCATCAATACTCTCAAAACAACAAAAATATTTATAGGGTATGGTACAAAAGTTACCTCTCTTTTAGGACAGATAATGCTTCAAAAATCTTCCGTTGACTGGGCCACTTGAACAGGGGGATCCATCCTGATGTTCTAGGATGAAATAATTTACCCCTCGGTTTGCTGCAATAACATATGGCCCTACCCACATATGGTCAAATGTTTCGTGCTTATCTTCCTTAGGGTCATCCCACTTCAGGACCAAATCATTTACCTGAAACTGTTCCTCCTTTACCCTCCTGTCAAAAGTGTCCTTCATTTTCTCCAGGTGCATCTGTACTTTATTGTATGCCCTATTCCTCGGCTCGTTTAGCTCCACTATCTGATTCACCCTCCTCTGCATGTGATTCGGTTCTTCCTCTATCCCCTGCAACAATATCATAACTGGTAACCCCAAGGATACTAGAAAAACCACCTCAGCTCCATATACCAGTTGAAAAGGTGACATCCCGATGGCCCTCTTGGTACTGATTCTGTCGGCCCAGAGAGCATATTTCAACTTTGTGTGCCAAGCCCTCTTATTTTCCTCCAGCAACTTCTTTATGATCCTCACCAGGCTTTTGTTTGAGGACTCTGCTAGTCCATTTCCCTAAGGGTAGTATGTTGTGGAGTGGTTCAGACTGATATGGTACTTGTGGAAAAAATTTATCATCTTTTTAGACTTAAATGCTAGTGCAATGTCAGTCACAATCCTCTTGGGACACCCAAATCTAGATACGATGTTGTTCTCTAAGAAATCCATTATTACCGTCTCAGTTGCATTCTTGGTGGGGATGGCTTCAATCCACTTGGTAAAGTAATCTGTAGCTGTTAAAATCCATCTATGCTGGCCAGAGGAGTTAGGGTGTATTTCTCCAATGAAATACAGCCCCCATTGCTGGAAAGGAGCTTCTACTATGATGGGATGAAGGGGAAGTGAGACAACCTTCCTTTTTCCTTCAAAAATTTGGCACTAATGATAGGTAATAGTCTCCTTATACACGTCAGCAAACATGGTCGGTCAGTAGAACCTAGCTCTCAAATTTTTTTTTACTGTCACTTTCCAGGAATGGTGCCCACCACAATCTCCTTTGTGGAATTATTTCTTGGTGTGTTGAGCTTCATCCTCTAGTAAACAGTTTAGTAACACACCCCTTGGGTCTTTCCAATATAAAAACTGATTCATGATACAAAATTTAGCAGGTTTCAACTTCACAGACCGGGCCCTGGTTTTGCTCAGCCCTGTAGGAGCCTGTAAATTTTGCAATGTATAAACAATGTCAGCATACCAAGGAGATGCAGAAAATTCTGGTCTAACCTGAGGTCCTGCGTCTAATTGGTCTGGATAGTCTTCCAAGAAATTCAGTTGTAAAGAATCACAGTTGGCCTTAGTCATTAATTTCTCCAAACCTTGGACCTTTACCAGCTTGGTGGGTTTTATCTCTGAGTCATACTCCAGCATTACAACAATCCATTTGGCTCTTCTTCCCTTGGGATCTTCCTGGGTGAGGATACTTTTCACAGCAGTATTTGGAACATGAGCGATGATGTGTAAGTGGAGGATGTAGACCCTGAAGTATTTCAGTGACTTAATTAGGGCATAGGCCCGCTTCTCCATGATATCATATTTTAACTCTCCATCCCCTAGCACCCTGCTGAAGAATGCAATCGGTTGCTCAGCATTCTGGGCATTCTTTTGTAACAGCACTCCTGCCATTGTATGTTCAGATGAATAGGAAAAGATTAGAAAATCCTTGGAGAAATATGGACTGGCTAATACTGGTGCCTCAGTGATGGCTTTTTTTATGCCTTTGAATGATTCCTTGGCCTCCTTAGTCCATTTTATCTGATTCTCCTTTCTCAACATATTAGTGATGTTTCTCATTATTTCTGCAAAACTTGGAATAAACCTTCTCAGGAAACCTACTTTCCCGATGAAATACTGTACTTCCTTCTTACTTCTCGGCTCCCCAACCTTCTAAATAGCACCAACCCTCTTAGGATCAATCCTAATACCTTCTTTGGAAATAATATGCCCCAGGAGCTTGGCTTATTCTAATGCAAAATGTGACTTTTTGGGGTTAAGAGAAATACCATATTTTCTGCATTTGATAAAAACCTGCTCCAGATGTTTCAGGTGCTCCTCATCAGATCTGGAGAATACTGTTATATCGTCCATATATACCATCACAAATTTATCTTTCTCTTCAGCAAATGCTATGTCCATTGCATGCTGGAAAGTGGCTCCTGCATTCATTATCCCAAAAGGCATCTTTGCATACATGAAGGTGCCCCAAGGAGTGGTGAAAGCAGTTTTTTCTTGGTCCTCTGGGCACACTTTAATCTGATTGTATCTTGAAACCCATCCATGGTGGAGATCCTCTCTGCACCTACCACCTTCTATAAGATATGCTCCATTTTAGGCAGAGGATAACTGTCCTTCAGAGAAGCCCTGTTAAGGTTCCTGAAGTCTATGCAAATTCTGATCTCACCATTTTTCTTCCTCACAGGAACCAGATTGGCTATCCATTGGGAAAATCTCAGAGTGGAAATGATTTTTGCATTGAACAATCTTCTGATTTCTTTCTCTATTATCTGCAACAGTTTTGTATTTATTCTTCTAAGCTTCTGCTTGAAAGGATTCTCCCCTGGTTTCATAGGAATAGAATGTTGTATTATGGAAGTATCATATTCCTTCAGGTTTTCATAACTCCAAGAAAAAGCATCAGCATATTTCTTCATTAATTCTACATACCGCTCTTTCTTCTTAGCATGTAGCTTCTTGGACAGGTTCACCATCCGTGGCTCTTCTTTAGTACCCAAGTTTTGCTCTTCTACAGCATCACTAGCGGGTTCAAACTTTGGATTTTTAGCTACATCATTTTGGTCAAATAGCCTCTCTAGGGGTATCAAACCCTTAGGGATATAATTACTCTTCAATTGAATGATATCCTTTCCACCCAACATGTTTTTCCACCCTTTACCTTCAGCCTCTTCATCTTCTAACTGCTCTTGGTCCCCAGGACTTTCCAAGTTTTCATTTTCGGCGTCCATCTGAACATTTGCAAACTCATCAAACAACTCCAAGAACCTCTTAATCTGTAAATCATCATCAAATACCTACCAATATTTAGAATTATCTGGAATATATGGCCTGTTCACCACCTCCACTTCATATTTCTCCTAAGAAAAGATAGGAGTCTTAAAACCACCAACAGTAGTGGCCAGGGAATCTACCGCCTGATTCTCGCACCTGGGAATCATCCTAATCTTGTGTTCTATGAAGAAATTTCCAAACATATCCCAGAATTCATTCCTGTAGGCCCTCATCCTAGGATGTTTGGTTTGATAGCTATCATTCACTTGATTGACCACCAATTCTTAATCTCCAAATGCTTCTATCCTTTTGGATCCCAAATCTTTCAGGGCTCGTAACCCCAGGAGTAGAGCTTCATATTCAGCCACATTGTTAGTGCATTCAAAAGTTAGCTTATATGACAAAGCTCTGGACTCCCTGTCAGGAGGTATTATCTAGACCCCTGTTCCAACGCCATTTTTACTCAAGGATCCATCAAAGTACATAGACCATAGGCCTTCTTCATTTTTCTGTCTCTTTGAGGCTTCATACCTTGTTGCAAACTCTTTATCTTCGTTGACTTCGATATACGTAGGGGGTTTAGGGTCAATATGGGGGCCATCATTGAAGAAGATAGAGGATCCTATGTTTGTGTCTACAGCATATACAGGTTGATTTTTAGGTTTATCGGTGCTGCTGAAAGCATAAGCCATCCTCTTCACTCTATACAATCTTCTATTGCTCCCAAAAAGAGGTATGGTGGCATAAGACAGGTCCATCTGCATAGTCCCTTTCAGTTTTGAAATCCGGTATCTTAACAACAGCATCCTGAATTTAGAAGGCACATCGGCCACTACCATGTCCATCAAAATGTTTTTAGTTGGGATTTGGGCGACAGTCACCACCAGATTCTTTATTAGCCCTAGACATTGCACCTTTCTGGAGTCGAAAGAATAGAGGTCTTTGTATGGTCTGGTAACTTCTAGTCCTAATTGATCCATCACAGATTTTGGTATCAAATTGTGTGATGCCCCAGAGTCTATTAATGCATTGTGTAAGATCTTTCCATGGACATTCAAACTCAAATAAAATGGGGGAACTTCCTCATTGTCTGGCTGTTCAAGATTGGACCCAAAAAATTATGGTGGGAGCATCCTCTATCACCTCCAATATGTCATGCGGACAATCACCTTGACCCTTTACCATGCTAGCTATATCTTCCCTATATTCATTGTTCCTTAATAACTCATTAAGAGGGATAGAGATCTTCACCTTGGACAACTCTGTCTTTAGACTGAAGGTTGAAACTGGTTTCACTACTTCAGTGACTTGTGGATGTCTAACTTCTTTGGAAGGTTGCCCCTTATCCTTTGGTGCTTTCTGTGCAACAACCTCCTGTTGCTTCTCCTTTGGCTTTTCTGCCTCTTGCTGAGTATTAGAGGGTTGAGTTTGGCCAGACTTTCCTTTGTTTATTGTTACATCTTGATTCCTTAGCTTCATCCTTCTTTGAATGTCATCTATAGCATTTTGATAACCCATTTGGTACTGCTCAGAATCTGACTCCGGCTTTGGCTGGTGCCCTCCCTGGTGAAAAAATCATGCTCTCTTTTGGTCAAAAGTACCTCATGGTCCAGAGAGTCTAAGAGATGAATATGGTCACCCATGGGATCTTGAGGCCCTTCTAGATCAACTAAATTTTCAAGGAAAGGAGGCCTTATCTATTGGTCATCAGGGTTCCTTTGATTTCTTTGAGGGAGTGGCCTCCTAATATTAGGATTTCTTATTTGGTTTTTGTTGAATATTGTAACTTCTAAGAATATTATATTTGTACATTATTTATTCCGGAGATGTTCCATCCCTCCGAGGTGATTCTATTATGTATCCGGAGATGTTTATTCCTCCGAGGAGTTGTGGAAATTAGGGTTATTAGACCCACCATTTGGGGGTCGGCCCAATCAGTTATAATAGGGTATTTAACCTAATGGCTAAATACGAGCCTACATGTACTTGTGTAAAATATATGTCAAAGTAGTGTATAAATAGAGGAGGTGTGTTCCTCATTTGATACACACACACACTTGAGAGAGGCGCACTTGTGGAGGAGAGGTCTGCTATGGTGGAGGAGGAGATCATGTCTTTGGTTTGCATCTTTGTATATTTCCGGTCATCTATATTGAGGAAGCTTTACTGGGTTTTCTACCCCATGAGGGTTTCCCAGGATAAATCTGTGTCTCTTGTGTTTATGCTATGCTTGTTGTTTCTTCAGTGATCATGTATATGCTATTATTGTGAAATGGAATGTAATGCTACTATTTTCTGTCTTAGCATATTAAATTTTAACATGGTATCAGAGCTAACCTGAAGGAAGACAAGGTATGGCACTTACGACACTTGCTTTACTTACGACAATTTGAAGGTTAGGGTTTTACATAGCAAAAACCAGTCATCGTGGAACTTTCGCTATAAATCCATTTCTGCGAAGGTTCAGGGTCTGAAAAGTTTACAGGTCGAAGATAACATCCCCAGGTACCTTGTGTCCAAAGGGTACCCTCAGATTCGTTGTACTTTATGAGTTATGATTAGTACAAGTTAGGGTTTATGCCTCTTCCAGATCTCAGTCAAAATCAGGCGACCTTGGAAAAAAGGTCATAACTTGGGCTAGGAAGCTCCAAATGAAATTTTGTAAAAAGTTACAGGTAGTACACAGACTGTACTATTGTAGGAAACATTTTTAGAGGCCGAAGGTGAACCAGTGACACGTGGAACTCCGTACAAGTTCGCTCTCCTGTTTTATCCCATAAACAAGTCACGTTGCGACACTTGGCATAACTCTCTCTCAGAAAATCCAATTGAGGTCAGACCTGTCAGGATGGAAAGATGAAACAGGGCTGGCTATGTAGATGTGATACATCCAGCATGAAACAGGGCTGGCTCTGTAGATGTGATACATCCAGCATGAAACAGGGCTGGCTCTGTAGATATGATACATCCAGCATGAAACAGGGCTGGCTCTGTAGATGTGATACATCCAGCATGAAATAGGGCTGGCTCTATAGATGTGATACATCCAGCATGAAACAGGGTTGGCTCTATAGATGTGATACATCCAGCATGAAACAGGGCTGGCTCTGTAGATGTGACACATCCAGTATGAAAAAGGACTGGCTCTGTGGTGGTAAATCCTAGATCTGATCTAGGTCACATCCAGTATGAAAAAGGACTGGCACTGTGGTTGGGATTGGATCGTCCCTAGACATGAGACTTGTCTTAAAGAGATAAGGATTGATCATCCTGGAACTTGATCTGGATTGCATCATCCATGGACCTATGTCCTAAAGAGAGCAGGATTGGTCATCCTGTAATATGATCGTGTGATGACGATGCTGCCGATCGTGTGATGACGATGCTGATTGTATGATGATGATGCTGCTGATCGTGTGATGACGATGTTGATCGCATGATGACGATGTTGATCGTGTGATGACGATGCTGCTGATCGTGTGATGACGATGTTGATCGTATGATGACGATGTTGCTGATCGTGTGATGACGATGCTAATCGTATGACGATGATGCTGATCATATGATGACGATGCTGCTGATCGTGTGATGACGATGCTGATGATCGTGTGATGATGATGCTGATGATCGTGTGATGACGATGCTGATGATCGTGTGATGACGATGCTGATGATCGTGTGATCGTGTGATGACGATGATGATGACGATGCTGATGATCGAGTAATATCAACTCTGATGATGTTGATGTTCCAGTAACTAGTTGAGTTACTGATGATGATGAATTAAAGAAAGCTTCCGATGATATATAGATGATGTAGTCAATGACTCCTTGCTCCTGCAGATGTTGTTATAATATCCTTCTCATTAAGGGGGAGTGTTGAATATTGTAACTTCTAAGAATATTATATTTGTACATTATTTATTCCGGAGATGTTCCATCCCTCCGAGGTGATTCTATTATGTATCCGGAGATGTTTATTCCTCCGAGGAGTTGTGGCAACTAGGGTTATTAGACCCACCATGTGGGGGTCGGCCCAGTCAGTTATAATAGGGTATTTAACCTAATGGTTAAATACGAGCCTACATGTACTTGTGTAAAATATATGTCAAAGTAGTGTATAAATAGAGGAGGTGTGTTCCTCATTTGATACACACACACACTTGAGAGAGGCGCACTTGTGGAGGAGAGGTCTGCTATGGTGGAGGAGGAGATCATGTCTTTGGTTTGCATCTTTGTATATTGCTGGTAATCTATATTGAGGAAGCTTTACAGGTTTTTCTACCCCATGAGGGTTTCCTAGGATAAATCTGTGTCTCTTGTGTTTATGCTATGCTTGTTGTTTCTTCAGTGATCATGTATATGCTATTATTGTGAAATGGAATGTAATGCTACTATTTTCTGTCTTAGCATATTAAATTTTAACAGTTTTCAGGATGATCTCTAATGGGAGGCTTGTTCTCCAAGGCTAACCTATCCATCAGTTTTTCCATAGCCTTCATCATTGTATCGAACTTTGCATCACTAGAAGAAGAGGAGGTAGAGGCTTGGGTCTCTTGTCTCTTTTTGTCTACTTCCGCTTTACCTTTCATCTTTCCTGAAGACATCATGTTTGCTTCCACCTCTATAGCATCCTTCAGCATAGTAGGCAGGGAGGCCAATTTTCTTTCTCTTAATGTACATGAAAAATATCCATCAAAGGCATTTGCGTAATGAAGTTCTGCAGCGCCTTCTGAAGGCCTTAGATCATCAAGAAAGGAATTGTATGCCTTCATAAACCTAGCAGAAAACTCATGCACAGATTCAAAACCTCCTTTCTTCAAATGATTATACTGAGACAGGACTATGGCATGACTCCTTATCATCTCCCAATACTCTAAGAATATTTCCTTAAAGGATGCAAAATCACAGATAGAAGCATTTGGCAACTGTCTGTACCATTTCTTAGGTTCTCCAAACAAACTCTGGGCAAACAGCCTCATCTTAGCATCATCATATTCTACTTCCTCCAAATCAATGAAATCTTCAAATCTATCTACATGCTTCCTGGTGGAGTATTCTCCTTCTCCATCATAAGAGACAATCCTCTAGGAATAGTTCTTAGGGAGGTCATGGAGAACAGCTGGTAGGACTAAAGGTGAAAATCTAGCAGCCATGCGTGTAGGTGGATTTTGGGCTTGAGGGATGATATTATGAAGGATATTCTGGGCAATATTATTAGCAAGTTGTATGGTATGAGACTGGATAATTTGAGAATGTAGCTTGGCACTTTCACCTTTGACAGTACCTTTCACGCACCACACAGGATCTAGCAAATATAACTCGGTATCATCCAAACCCACTTTGCCTAGGTTTAGGTATGACTCGGATCTTGATCTTGGTAACAATCTCCCAAGGTCTATCTCTACATCTAACTCTTACAAAACTGTAGCTAGGATTTTACCCCTAGCTTGTGCAAATGAGCACCTACTAAGGAGAAGGGACTCCTTAGTAGCAGTTCAGTAAATGTAAATTATTAAGCTAAAACAAAAATGTAAAGTACTCTAAAACATGTGCATGAAACATAAACAACAAGATGTAAATAATGGTTTTTGTATTAATATTACCTCCAATGTGAAGGTTGGTGAAGCTCTTGCAATGTCCAAGAGCGTTGCTCCAAGCTCCAACTTGCTCCTTCTCTTTCTCCAATGGTGGAAATGGGCCAAAAGGGGCTCTCAAGGTGAAAGTGGCTCAATGGTGAGCTAGGGTTTCGAGAGAGATTTTGGCAGAGTAAGGGTATACTTGATTGTGGATACGGAATAAGGGATCTCCATCACCTATTTATAGTTTTTTGGTGGTGGAGTGTTGGCCCATGGTTTTGAGGACCATATGGTTTAGGGCAGTTGTATAGGGTTTTTTCCTCCTTTTCCTCATTATTTTATATTTTTTCTTCCCTTTTTAGGGGGTTTTTGCTATTTTTAGAGGAATTTTGGATATTTTTGGAGGAAAAAGGGGTTTTTTAGCCTTTTTGAGGCTTTTTTGATGGTTTTGTGGCCTTTTGGAGGCTTTTTAGTGGGATTTTTAGGGTTTTTAAGGGAAATATGGTAGGAAAATGGACAAATGAGCCATGTAATGAGGTAGATGAGGTAGTGAACACTTTTTGGGTGTTAACAGATTGCCCCCTGATGTGCGAGGGTAGGAGCTCATCGTATGGCCGATGGACATCATAAGTCATGTATGGTTTTCCTAGGGTATGGAGAAGAGAAGAAACAAACTGAAACCCGGAACAATGATCCCGAACAAACTGCAAGAACTAAAAGTACATAACCTCAATAATGGATGAGGAATCATCTGATCATATGGACGAGGTGTGCATTCCCATGCTCGTATCAGGATATAACATAATAATAACAATGGGGTCCAAAAATGGGGACCTGAAATATACATGACCTCAAAAACTGAATGAGGCAGAATCTCAATATATGGACGAGGTGGGCATACCCATGCTCGTATCAAGATACATAACAAGAACTGTGAGGCCCGAACAGAGGGACCTGTAAGATACATAGAGAACCATTGTGCACATCATAAGGGTCCAGAGAGAACACAAATCTGGGACATACTGCTGGGCTGACCATGTCTGAGCTGAAGTACTGATACACTGGAATGACAACAGTGCTACTGAGTGTGGTACCAAAGGAACTGATGAGCTGCTGGATCAGAGTGACAAGGGGTACACTCGCAATGGTACACTGAACTGGAACTGATCTGGGACTAAACTGGGTACTCAAGGAAGCATGTAACTGGATGGCTTCCGAATACAATCGCCAACGCAGCCCGGACATCCACAGGAACATATAACTGGGTGTTCCGAAGTGACTCACCAATGTGCTAGAGTCGGGGGAAATCCGAGGTCTTCGACAAATAATGGTGGGGATGTAAATCCTGCGTGATTCTCAACGATGCGATCAAGGTGCTGAAGTCGAGCATGTGAGAAACAACCATTTGGAGAGGCAATGATGACTCCTCCCAAAATGGTCCGTAGGCACTCACCACAGATGGTGATGGGTCCAAGGCGCAGGGGCCTCTGAGTCTATCCTCTGGAATAGAGGGGCTGTCATCGACAGAGGGAGACTTGCAACTATCAAGACAATGATGTTTCCTTGACAGGAGCGCGAGGCGGAGAACCGAAATGTGATAGTACTGATGGCAGGACTAACAAACTGGGGGGATAACTGGGCAAGTAGAGTGGGTGGACTCAAACTTCCTTTGTTCAGAGTATGATGACGGGGATGATCGAGCAGCATATGAAACTGACTGATGGGAAAGGGATCATAGCTGTAGTGGATCTAGGAGGGGGACCGGGCTGAGGGAGACTCGAGCTGGGGTAAAATGGTAGGAGACTGCAGAATACTCTGAACAAAGGTGACCTAATTGGGGGTGCTGCCGAGATGATCGATCATAGTGCCAGGAGGCATGGGAGGGGACTTCTTCATGGTTTAAGGAACTAGAAGAAGTGTGTGTAAAATGATACTGTCGTGTGGATTTTACGAGCCCAGGACAGTTCATGCTTGTGGTTGCTTTCAATTTTAGAGATTTTGAAAGCAAATAAGAAGACTCCAGGGGGTTGCTTTTTCGTATATTGAGTCTCCAAGGCCCAAAGAAGCATAAAAGGATGCAATGAAGAACTCTTCTAGCCAGTGTGACTAGAGTATTCCTTTTTCGTAATTAGTCTACCAGGTCCGGAAAAGGGTTAAACTTATACCAGATAGACGCCCTTTCAGGTACTTTAACGAGCATGAAAGGAAGCAAGATTTCTCGGCGATCTTTTCATTGTTTTAGGAGTCAGAAAAGAGCTTAACAGAAACTCCCTAAGTGCCTTTTTCGTAAAGGACTTGTCCGGCCCGAAAAAGGGATAAAACTGTACCGGACAAAAGGAATGGCCAGGCAAGGAGGAAGTGTTCAATCAAGGAACATGTATGATGACCAAGAACAAGGGTGGGGGGGAACACTGGTGGGCCTCCTTGCGGGGGTGAATGAAATGGTGGCAAAATAATGAAACATTTGCAGTGTGACGGGAGTGGATGGCTCATGTAAAAGTGTGGAACAATCCGATGGTGGCCGATGTGGTGCGCAAACCGAGGCAACAAGGTGTTGGGACACAATGTTGAAACTATAACAAGTGAGAGCAAGAAATGATCTCAAGCATCATCATGAGCTTGAAAAAATGAATCCGGCGATATAAAGAGTGTCGAAAACGGATAATGACCTATGTGGCACGCAAACCGAGGTGACTGGGGGTGTTTTGGAAAAAGACCCAAAAATCTGGGGGTGAGAGCGAGAAATGATCTCAAGCATCATCACCAGCTTGGAAAAATGAATCCGATGATATAAAATATGCGAAAAAAGGAGAACGGTCGATGTGGCACGCAAAGCGAGGTGACTAGTGGCATCTGAAAAATGGACAAAAAATGACAGAGACAAAATAATGCAACGAGGTGACCATCGTGATGGTCTCGTCGTGCTGATTCCAATGGTGGAAACAGTTTGAGAAATGGACTCCGTATGAGCTCGGAATGGCCTAAACAAGAAAAATTCAACGGGCTATAAATAGTGAGTGGGCCCCACATGACAAGTGTCATTTGTACTATTTGACTTTGACTAGTGATCAGAGTGGACCAGAGGTGAGGTGGCGTTTCTGGATGATCCGACCAGCCATTTTCAGCTTCGGGAGAGACAGGTATTCTGTCAAACTCATACCTGCTTTGTCATTGGGTTCGGGCGGGGGGGGTAGTGGGTCCTAGGGTACTACTTGTACGGTCCACGTGGGTGAACCACGGGTTAGGGGGTGGGAACCGCGGTCAAGGACCGCGGTTTCCTCGGTGGATCTTGCGGTTGGAGACCGTGGGTTCCGGGCTGAACCATGCGGTTAGGTGCCGCGTGTTTCTCGGCGGGATACGCGGTCGGGTACCGCGCGTTCCAAGGAGGAACACGCGGTGCCAAACCGTGAGGTTAGGGATGACAGGCGCGGTTAAGGACCGCGACTATAGGCCTGACAGCCGCGGTCGGAAACCGTGGCAGGAAGCCCTAAAGCCGCGGTTTTGGGCCAAGCTATTAGGGTCTTCCGGGGGGAGGGGAAGGACCTATTTATTTGTCAGGAGTTTGATGAGGCTACTTTGTGTGATTGACAGGATGCCGCAGGTTCTATGGAGAGAGCGGGAGATTCCAGACGAGATCATTGCCGTCATCCAGGGGGATGACAATGTACGATCGGTGCTGGGACTATTCGAACTTCTAAAGTTCGCCCAGGTACCCATGATGTGGTCAGCAGCATTGCTGCTGAACCGACTGATCGGTTTCTGGGAGCCGGACATACAGGATTTCCGAGTACAGGGTGAGAGGGTGGACCTCACCCTGACCGATGTATACTTTCTGATGGGGTTGCCCTGTCTGGGCAGGGTGGCAAACACACAGCCGCGGGTCGTCGCGGACGTAGACATGGAGGACATGCTGGAGAGATACTGTGGTCCCGAGGTGAGGGTGCATAGGAATGCACTCCTGGTGAGGGACCTACAGGAGCCATCAGTGCAGGCCATGGCGGCATGCGTGGTTTGGGTATTGGGGTCCTAGTCACCTGAGAAGGTGTCAGGGGGCCAGATGCAGATGATAGAGCGCGGGTTGGATGGGGTGTACTACGCGTGGGACCAGATGTACCTGACCTACGTTCAGCGGCAGCTGACAGCAGCGAAGGAATCTGGCAAGGGTTTTTGCTATGGTTCTTTCTTGTGTGCCTTCTTTATGGAGAGGGTGCCCACACTACGGCCGCGGGTGCCGATCAGAGCAAGAGGTTTGAGGGAGCCACGGATGGTGCGGTGGGGCGAGATGATGCGTCGCCGTGGCGGCGGCGACGTGGGTAGGTATTTTATGCAGGAGTTGTACCTGCAGTGGCTCCAGATACCATTGACACTGGATGACTTCCCGTATAGGGACATGGACTACACCGGAGATCCAGAGGCACCACGAGCACCAGGACAGGCATGGGGACCCGATGGTACGTATTTTTTTACTTGCATGTTATGGATGTCAAGTTTTATATATATGATATGAGATTGATATACGGTTACTGACATATGGGTGATTTGCAGATGTGGGTCTGAGGCCGCTGCCAGGACATGTGGCGCGGAGGGGGATTGTGGCCATTCCAGCTCTGCCTGGGCGAGGGGAGGTCCGTCGCCGCGATGCGGAGGGGACTTTAGAGTCCGTACGGGAACTACTAGACCGTTTGCTGATAGGGGTGACCGACGAGGGGTGGCGGGACGTCGATCCGGACGTGGTTCAGGATTGCATGAGGGCACCCCGAGAGTTCAGATCCATTGCCATCCGGGTGGCTATCTTGGTGGACCGGGCACGGGCACAGGAGCCCGTAGGGGATGAGGATTTGCCATAGGAGCAGCGAGGGGAGGACTCAGAGGCAGCCGATGCAGGCAGTGATGCAGGGTATGACTCTCATTAGGGAGTGCAGGGGACTCCCCCCGAGTTTTGTAGCTACGGCATGTATTTTATGAGGCTTTAGGGATGTATAGCCATTTTTTGTATAGCTAAGTACAGGGGTACTGAGGACATGTATAGCACTGAACATGTATTTTTTGATATATATATATGCGCGTGGATGCACCTTTTTATGATGTTGTTTTAATTGTACGCACGTGGATGCGCTTTATGATGTGTGATATGTTTTACATTGCACGTGGATGCAAGTAGTATAGGATGTTGGGCACGTGGATGCCCCTTGTGTATGTTATGTGATGCATCATGATGTATGTATGAGTAGGCACGTGGATGCCCCTATGGATATACATGTGGTTGTATGGTTTATGTACATGGATGCAAATGTTGATGCAATCTTTTTGGGTTTTTATATATTTGTATGCTATGTTATGGGATGATGATGCATGAGGTAGGTGTTACATGGCGTGATTGATGTGCCAATCTAGGATGTTGTTGGCCATCTGATCTGCGACACTATTTTGAGCTCTGGGGACATGGGTGAATGTTAGGGATTCAAACTATCGACTGAGTTGTTTTGCGCACAGGAATTTTCTAAAAAGGTAGGGATCACGCACTTGGTAGCAGTTGTTGAGCTGGGAGACAAGTAGCTGGGAGTCGAGGAACACATGAAGGTGGCATATGCCCATCTGGAGGGAAGTAGTCAGGAGACCGGTCACAGCATCATATTCCGCCTGGTTATTGGTAGCAGTTCCTATACATATTCCGTCAAGGTGGATCATCTCATGTGAGAGGGAATATAATACCCATGCTGCAGAAGCCAGGTTGGGAGACCAGCGGCTTGCGCCGTCAGCAAAGCCAGTGTAACAAGGTGGAAGATGGTCCATCTGTGTGCATGCAAAAATGATGAATGTGAGATGATGGTAAAAAAGGTGAAAAACAAAAAGAGAGCAAACTGTACAATGCTGACCAATGAGGCCACGGTTGCATTTATGGGTAAAAACGCTTAAGATACAACCCATTACGGGGGTTGCGCAAAGGGTGACCTTCGGAGTCAGCTAAGATGTATGCCCCCTTGCCGAGGCAAGTCTGCACAATGTAAGGGCCTTGCCACATGGATTCAAACTTCCCTTTACCGGTTTTGTCGTGGGCTTGGTCATAGGCGAGGACGATGTCCCCTTCGTGGAAAGTTCGAGGGTGTACATGTTTATCATAACCGGATTTGGAGCGGTTTTTGGCAGCTTCAATGTTCTAGAGGGTGGCACAACGGTCTTCATCGGCTTGTTCAAGTCTCAGAAAATGCTGCTCGAGGGGGGAAGTGTCTGCTCGAGGGGGGAAGTGTTGGGGAGAAGCTCAACGGCGATGTGTAAGGCAGGAATCTGACACTCGATGGGGAGGACGGACTCTACACCGTGAACTAAATGAAACGGGGTGAAACCAGTGGCGGTTTTAGTGGATGTACGGTAAGCCCATAAGGCAGGGAAGAGCATATGGTGCCAATTGGACTTATGCCGGTCAACAGTGCGTTGAAGGATGGTCTTTAAGATTTTGTTAATGGCCTCTACTTGGCCGCTCCCTTGTGGGTAGTAAGCAGAGGAGAACTGCTGTTCGAACTTGAGTAGGGTGGATAACTCGCGCCAAATGGAATCTTCTAAGTGTGAACCATGGTCTGAGACTAACTGTTTAGGGACTCCAAATCGAGTGATAACATGGTTGAAAAAGAAACGGGCAGCAGTGTCAGCGGTACAATTGAAGGTAGGCATGGCTTCTGCCCATTTGGTAAAGTAATCCACGGTGACAATGATATACTTGTGGCCGTTGGCAGACGGGGGTCTACACTCCATGAAGTCGATGGCCCACTTACAAAAGGGACCAACGGTGACAACTGGGTGTAACGGAGCAGGTGGTGTTCGGGCCTTGGGGGCAAAAAGTTGGCAGTTATGGCAATGCTTGACGGCAGTGATGCAGTCGGTGAAAAGTGTGGGCCAGAAGTATCTGGCGTGGACAACCTTTTGGGTAGTGGCCATCCCTGAGAAATGGCCTCCACAGGCACCGCTATGACAGTCATTAAGGACGTGTTCAGCTTCCTCGTGTGTAAGGCAACGACGAAGAATTGTGTCAACCCCTCGCCGGTAAAGGACATCGCCTAGGAGGAGATATCGAGAGGCCTGGTGACGGATGCGACGACGTTCATTACGGGTGACTTTGGGTCTGAACCTCTGCGTGCGCAGGTATAACAAAATATCACCGTACCATGGGTCATCGGACGAGATAGTGAACAAGTGATTGTCGGGTAACTCGTCAGAGATTTGTGGGGCTGGGAGAAGGGAAGGTAGATCAGTGATGAGCTAGGCGAGTGCAAGGGATTTAGTTCTCTTAGGTGTTTGGAAAGTGAGGTCATATTCCTGGAGGATAATGACCCATTTAGCAACACGACCTTGCAGTAGCCGCCGATTTAAGAGATAGACCATGGGGTTAGAGTCGGCGACGACTGTGGTATGACTCATTAAGATGTAGTGTCGCAATTTTTGGACGGAAAAGACCACTGCTAGGGCGAGTCTCTCCTCATATGGGTAAAGTAGAGGCGGGCTAGACAAGGTCTGGATGACATAGTAAATGACATGCCCTTGGTGAGAGGCATCTACTTGAACCAAGACTCCAGACACGGCATGCTCGGATGCCGAGATGTATAGGATGAAGTCCTGAGAGAAATCCGGAGGGGAGATGAGAGGGGCTTGTGTGAGAGCCTTCTTGAGGGATTTGAATGCAGCTTCTGCTTGCTCATCCCAGATGAAGGGTATGTGGGTACGAAGTAGGCGCAAGAAACCGTGAACGGTAGTGGCGTAATCAGGAACGAATCATCGAAGGAAATTGGATCGCCCCTGAAGACTTTGGAGTTGCCGGAGCGTGCGAGGAGAGGGAAGGTCTAAGATGGCTTGGACTTTCAGGGGATCAACACTAATTCCTTTCTGGGAAACAATAAAACCCAACAATCGGCCTGCGGGAACGCAAAAGACACACTTGTGTGGGTTCAAGCGGATTTGGTATTTGCGACAACGCAGAAAAACTTGCCGAAGGTCGTTAAGGTGGTCTGCTCATTTCCAGGAACGAGCTGTAATGTCATTAAGGTAGACTAGCAGGATATGGACCAAGTCATGAAAGCAATAGGTCATGGCCCGCTGGAAGGTGGCACCCGCATTTTTGAGGCCGAAAGGCATGACGCGATAGGCAAAGGTGCCCCATGGGGTAGTAAAGGAAGTTTTGTACTGGTCTTCCTTACGGATCTGAATCTGGTTGTATCCGGAAAACCCATCCATGAAGGAGAGGACTTCATGCCCCGCACACGCATCTATGAGCTGGTCAATAAATGGCGTGGGGAAGTTGTCCTTGGGACAAGCGCGGTTTAAATCGTGGAAGTCAGTGCATACTCGAATGGTGCCTTGTTTTTTGTTAACGGGGACGGGGTTTGAAACCCATGTGGTATAGGCAATAGGATAAATGAATCCTGCCTTGCGTAGTTTCTCAATCTCTAATTTGACAGCTGGGAGCTTTGAGGGATGAATGGGATGCTGTTTCTGATGGACGAGGGGTACATCAGACCATGTGTCAATGTGGTGCTCTATGATGGTGGGGTCAAGACCGGGCATTTCGGTATAGGACCAGGCAAAGACATCACGGAACTCTCTGAAGAGGTTAGTGTATTCCTCAATCTCTTGCTTACTGCAGAAGGCTCCTAAAGTGATGAGTTCAGGGGCATTCCCGGGGGCAGCGATATCAATTTGGATGACAGGTGAGATGTTATCCATGTTACCCTCCTCGAAGGCGTCAGGAGCAGGAATAGGGTCCTTGAGCTAGTCGACCTTGGTGGGAAGGAAGTCTTTGGATTCAACCGCAAATTGGGTAGCGGTGCTAGAGGAAGATGCTTCTGGGAGGAAATACGAACGATGGTGCATGTCATCCCAGGGATATTTCGGGGCAGTGAGTGCCTCAAGAATCTCCTCATCAGTACAGAAAGTTTGGGCCGTCAGATCGGTTGATGTGGGAATGGTAGTGGAAGAGATCATGTAGATGGTGTTGACCTCCCTGGATGAGGGTGAAATCGGGGGGTGAATCTCCTCAATAGTGGTTGGTGCCGTCTCAAGATCCATATTGTTCATCTCATAGAGAGCCGCTCTGTAATCTGGGAGATCGGGACAATGATGTGAGTAGTGCCCGTAAACACCGCATATAGCACAGGGGTGGTTGGTACGCAGGGATTTATCTTTCGGCTTGGGGGTGGGGTTCAGTTCGACAACCGGGATGTTGGGGTCATCGTCGAGCATCTGCATGTGTTTCTGTAATGCTGGTAACTGTGGGAACTGATGAGTTGCATGGCCTAACTCATCGCACAACGAGCATTTAGGAGGAGCACGAAACACGGGGGGTTTTTTACTGTCTTAGGAGGTGGTACAGCAGTGTAAGGTTGGGGGCCTCTGCCCCCAGTGGGTTTGGGAGTAGGAGGGGGAGTCGTGGAGGACGAAGGGGTAGAGACACCGGGGGGTGGCTGAGTGGTAGTAGCCATGGGTTGCACTGGTTGGAGGACGACGCTTGGTGTCGATGGGGGAACGGGAGGCGAAAGATACCAGACGAGTAATCCCAAGGTTAGCCCAGGGAGGCTAAGGGTAGCCATGACCGGGGCGCTTACTACTCCCGATGGAGGGACTAGGAAGGGGATTGTATGGATAGGTGTAACACCAATGTGGCTAGGTACCAGTGGGGGTTTAGGCAACAAGGGTGGGTGATTGTTAGGTGCTTGGTTATCGTGGGACAGGGTACATAAGTTAGACACTTCGGGCGTAGATGACGAGGGAGGAATGGAGTGGAAGGTGGATGTCATCGGTGGGTCTGAGTAAACTCCAGGTCCCAAAGAGGAAACAAATGAGGTAGCAGCACCACTAACCGGTTGTTCAACCATGGGGAGAACATTTTCGGGTGCAGCGAGAGCATTTGGATCATAGTAAGTGAGTTGGTCGATCTTAACCACGCATACATCATGGGGGAACATCATGGTATGAAAGACAGAGGAAGCGACCGCCCGCATAGCGTACATGTAGCTGCGACCGAGTAAGAGGTTGTAATCAAGTTGGGCGTTGATGACCTCGATATCGATGAGGACGGTTTTACCACCTAAATGGATAGGGACATTGGCTAGGAGACCTTGGGGCTGAGCCGAACGACCGTCGTAGGCGTGTAACGCAGTGGTGGACTGCTGGAGGGTAGGGGATCCCAACTTCTGCCATACGAATGTAGACATAACGCATGTGGAGGCACCTTCATCGATGATGCACCGATGGATGACAAGATTCTGAACGGAAATAGAAACTTGGAATGCTAAGGTGGAAGGTAGGCATGGTTCAGACTGGTCCAAATCAAATGCCATCAAATTCGAATCATTTGGGTCAATAGCCCCAATGGATGAGAGTAAAGTCTTGCACTGGGAAGGGCAGTTCTTCAAGACTTCTAACGCAGACATGGCTGCGGGAGATTGGGCTAGGTCGTCTACAATGTTGTAGTTGGACGCAGCGCGCGCATTGGGGTTGTTGTTGATACGGCGAAGTGGGAAACGAGGTGCTTTGGAAGCACCATCTATGGGAGGCGGAGGGATACGTAACGCTTGATTAGTGGGATGAGCGTTAGTGGTTTTAACAGTGGGAGGGGCTTCGGAGGTGGAGCCATATTGGTTCCGGCGAGTCTGAAGGTTGACATCAGCGGAAGACATCATCAACAAGTGGTGGGTACCTGAGTCAAACATGGGTTGATCAGGAGGGGTGTATGTGATCTGTTGTTGTTGGGGTGGCGCATTGGCTTGGGGGGGTGCCAATGGCTGAGTGTTCACGATGCCTTGGGTTGGTAAGGGGTTTTGCAGTACCAAAGGTGGCTGCTGAGGTTGTGGGGGGTTGGGCTATGCTTGAGGAGCTGCATGCCCTTAGCGATGGGAATCATCAACCCAAATTTGTCGAGCTCGCTCTAAATGTGGCAAAGTATGTGTGTAGTGGCCATAGACCCCGCAGATAGACCAGGGATGGTTCGTTCTCAAATTAGGGTTTTTAGCCTGCTTGGGCGGGCGATCAGGGTTTTGGTTAGCGGGGGCCGTGTTGTTGTTGTCTGGGGGATTCGCCGGTTGACCACCTTGGTCTATAGGTTGGTTTTTCCCACGATTACGGCCCTTGCCGTGATTTTGTTGGCCCTGGTTGCGTTGGTTGTTCTGGTTTTGTTGCGGGTTGTTTTGGGCATAAACTTGCCCTTGAGCAGCAGGTGGGTTTTGAGGTTGTGCAGGTGCAGGAGCAAGCTGCGGTGGATGATAGGTAGGTGGAGGCTGCGCAGGTGCGGAACCTTGAGGAGGTTGCTGATATGTCTGCGGAGCAGGTTGTGGGTTGACCGCAGGGGCTGCCTGTGGCGGGTAATAAGCTGGTTGGGCTTGGGAAGGCGCAGGAGCTGGTGCATCCTGTTGGTGGTAATAAGTGGGTTGGGCCTGAGGAGGCGCAGGAGCTGGTGCCGCCTGCTGGTGGTAGTAGGGCTGAGGTGCGACCAGGGGGTTGTAAGCAGGGGGCGTATGACCGAAGCACTGAGGTGGACAGGTGGGCCCATGGGAATGATGGTGATGTGTCATAGGAGCATATGAGTTGGTAGCCCCAGACTGTGAAGTAGCCCGTGAAAGGTCGGGGCCCGGGGTAGGACGTGCTATGGAAAAGGGTTGGGGATGCGAAGAAACCCGGCCAATGATGCCGTCTGCAGTGTGGGATGCCCCTGGCGCATCGTGCTGGGAGGACTCGCCGCGAGGGGTGTCAGGTATAATGGTATACAGGTAACCCGACTGGGCATAAATAAGGTCGAACTACTGTGCCTTAAGGATGGCCGCTTCTTCAGACTGGGGTCTTTCTGATGCCACATCCTTAGTAATGACAGGGAGAAGGGACTTGAGGAACCAATCTAGGAAGATACGGTCGTCTAATTTGATCTTGCATAAGCTATGGCGTCGACGCCACTCATGAATGTGGTCCGTGATGTGGGTAGCCATGTTTTGTCTATAAGATAGGAGGATCTCAACTCCTGCGTCATAGCGGACAGGTAACTGGAAGAACTGTAGGAAGGTCGAGGCAAGGGAAGCAAAGGTGGCATGGGTCCCGTGGGGTTGCTCGATATACCACTTAGCTGCAGAGCCAGTGAAGGTGCGTTGTAACAGACGGAGGCGAATAGAGTCGTCCACTATGGAGTTGGAGGAACACCATAGATGGAAGGACATGATATGGTTTTGTGGGTCCTCACCTTCCTTGCCCTCGAACTTAGGGATGTCAGAGGGGAGCTTGGTGGGCATGTGAGGCCACGCAGGGTCGTGTCGAATAGGGTCATTGGTCAATCTGGCTAGGTCGGGCAGATTGAGGCTAGCCATGAATGGTAAACTGGAAGAAGGATGTGACACAATAGTGGGTTGGACCAAAGTGGGGGTAATGCCCCCAAGTGGAGGGGCAAGATTGGGGATGTTGCCCCCAAGCGGGGGAACTAAGGTGGTATAGGATGATCCTGCACCACCATGGGTAGTGTGAGCCACTGATGGAGTGGGGATAGGTATTCCAGCTGCGGGAATAGGTGCCGTGAGGAGAACGGTAGATGGGGGCCCCATGGAGGGCATACCCAAAGAAGGGGTGGTAACTGGTGTAGTGGTGGATGTGCCACCAATGGTCCCTACAACGAAAGGAGTGGAAGTCGCGCCAACCATGGGGCTAGTAGGGGCAGTGTAAATGGGGTTCGCAGACTCTTCTTCAGAATCGGAGGTAAAGTAAGGGGCATCAATATCTGGTGACGGAGTCCTATGTCGCTGACGAGTGGAGTCGAGTGACAAGGCTCTAGATCTGTGATAAGTGGTATCAAGTGGTGATGATTTGTGGCGATGACGGGTGGTGTCAAGTGAACCGTGCTGTGGGAGCTCGCCCCTGAGGCGCCGAGAATGTCTCAGGGACTCAATGGTGACAGATGGTGTCAAATCTCTGTGGGTTGAGGTGAGTCAAAAACAGCTCAAAAACCCTAATGCAACCTAGTGTGCAGAAGGAGAGCTCAAAAAACAAGGCACTCAGGCCAACAACCAACTCAAAACACCCACTGTAATAGCTGTGCTACAATAGGTGGAGTGTCAACAGAAATGGTCAGAATACCAACAAGCAGCAGGATTCCTAAAAAATATAAAATGGTGGACTCACTAGACCAAAAGGAGGTAAGGGACCATGCAAACACCTAACTAAAAGTATTCTGACTCAACTAGACATATCCTCTGCAAGGTGATGAAATCCAAGTCAGACAATATGAATAGGAAATCCAAGTGGCTAAGATATCCCCCTACAGGGAGGGACACCGGGTAGTCAATCCTAGAAGAATGGCAACTAAGATACCTCGTTCATGACACGTCCAGAAAGGTGAATCTGTCGTTTGGTCCTTTAACCGCAATACCCCTATACAGGGATATCCCGAGAACTGCGAAAGGTAGCCCTTCGGTTACTGAATGGAGTGCGGTATTCCACTCAGGCCTCCGGAACCAGTCTCCCGACTTCAACCCTCCTAAGGGAGAGGCCCTCTGATAAACTGGTCGTGACTGTGCCAAAAAGTACTAGGGGATTTTGGTTCCCTATTTGGACAACAACTATGTCTCAAGTGTAAGTAACCGAGGGGTGTTATTGGAAACCTATCCCCCCGATCCTACCTAACTACAAAGATTCTTTTGTGTTCCCCAAGTGGGGTTAGAATATTGGTTGAGTTAAGTAGATTTTAAGGCTCACTTGAGTTATGTGACAGAGTGTGTGCTCGTGAGGTGATGAACCCAAAATAGAAGTGCCACAAGGGGGGCAACTTCCTAACAATAATACTGAATTCAAAACTTTAGCATGCAAAATTTTCTGAATTAAAATACTGAAATTTTAAAAAGATTATGTAAAGGGAACAGAAATTATGTTGCAGAAAAGGCTGTAGGGAAGTAGGGCTGCAGGTAGGACAGAGGGTTGTGCAGAAAATATTGCAGCAAAGGGGGCTGGGTTCCAACCAGGGAAAAAATGCAGAAATCAGATCGCGGGTTGGTGGCGAAACTGAGCAGGCGGACCGCGGGTTTAAGGGAAACAGGCGCGGACAAGTCGCGGATTTTCGGCCGACAGACGCAGTCGGACCGCGGGAAACAGGGAAAAAGGCGTAGTCGGGTCGCGGGAAAAAGGCTAACAGACGTAGTCGGGACGCCCGAAAGGGGCTGAAAGCCGCAGTCGGGACGCAGGAAAATGGCCGACAAGCGCAGTCAGATCGCAGCAAACAGGCTGATTAGCCGCGGTCGGATCGCAGGTAACAGACTTGAATCCGTCGATAGGGCGTCGAAAACAGTCTGAGAGTCACGGTCGGGTCGCAGGTAAAGGCCTGAAAGACGCGGTCGGGACGCGACTGCAGAGGGAAAAGACGCGGTGCACGGCGGCCGAAAGGGACAGCCGAAAGGAAAAAAAAAATTTAAAACTGAAACCAGAAATTCAAATCTAGGGGAGTCGCCAAAACTGTAGCTAGGGTTTTACCCCTAGCTTGTGCAAATGAGCACCTACTAAGGAGAAGGGACTCCTTAGTAGCAGTTCAGTAAATGTAAATTATTAAGCTAAAACAAAAATGTAAACTACTCTAAAACATGTGCATGAAACATAAACAACAAGATGTAAATAATGGTTTTTGTATTAATATTACCTCCAATGTGAAGGTTGGTGAAGCTCTTGCAATGTCCAAGAGGGTTGCTCCAAGCTCCAACTTACTCCTTCTCTTTCTCCAATGGTGGAAATGGGCCAAAAGGGTCTCTCAAGGTGAAAGTGGCTCAATGGTGAGCTAGGGTTTCGAGAGAGATTTTGGCAGAGTAAGGGTATACTTGATTGTGGATATGGAATAAGGGATCTCCATCACCTATTTATAGTTTTTTGGTGGTGGAGTGCTGGCCCATGGTTTTGGGGACCATATGGTTAGGGCAGCTATATAGGGTATTTTCCTCCTTTTCCTCATTATTTTATATTTTTTCTTCCCTTTTTAGGGGGTTTTTGCTATTTTTAGAGGAATTTTGGATATTTTTGGAGGAAAAAGGGGGTTTTTAGCCTTTTTGAGGCCTTTTTGATGGTTTTGTGGCCTTTTGGAGGCATTTTAGGCCTTTTTGGAGGCTTTTTAGTGGGATTTTTAGGGTTTTTAAGGGAAATATGGTAGGAAAATGGACAAATGAGCGATGTAATGAGGTAGATGAGGTAGTGAACACTTTTTGGGTGTTAACAAAAACAAATGATTGTTCTTTAGACACAATTCTTTCACTGCTAGAAATACTAGCCTTATCTTTTCCAATCTTATGTTTAAGCAAACTTTTTGGATTATCCACACCTAGAAAAATTTATGAGAAAGGATTACCTCGGGTATGGATCTTCTTGGAGGCCAGGATGCCCTTTGAGACTTCTTTAGAAAAGGACTTTGGCTCGTTGGTCTTCTCCAGCGGAGTCTCCTTTGAATATAATCCTTAATGAGTAGAGTCGCCAGGGCAAAAACACACAACCTTATCAAAATATGGAAACCTCTGTTTGCCCACAGAAATTTCTCTTTTCTCTGAAACTAGGAATTCTTTGTCGTTCTCCCAGGGATGATAAGACAATCGTTCCTCGGCAATGGCGCCAATTTGTTAACACCCAAATTAACCCCTAAGGTTGTGGGAGAGGGAAAGTCAAGGTAACCACTAACCAACTTTGGAATAATGCTACTGACCCAGCACAGTCAGAGAGGGCTCTCTTTACAAACACATGAAAACTGGAAATAATCAAAGGTGTCAATGATGAAAACATACACCATCATTCATTTATTAAGATAATCATTCAAACACATTTAGGAGGTCAGATTCCTGGTAGAACAAATCGGCTTTAAAGATTGTTGGTTGGAAAACAACATGGATTTCTATTGGGCCAATGGAGTCAAATTAAACAAAACATGAACATCATTGACAAACTTTGTAGATATATTCATACAGGGGCAAGGTAGCCACCAGCTCAAAGTAAAAAAGATTTTAGTTGGTGAATTAGAAGAGAAATGAACAGTCCATCAATATAAAGCATGGCAAACATGAATTCTATATCGACTTTAGCAGAAAATAGTAGTGGAATGCTTGGTATGATTTGAACATCGTATAATTTCTATGAATTCCATTCAAATACTACACTGAACCAAAGTTGAATAAGCAATTACAAAATGGATTAACAAAGAAAGGAACACAATTCACATGGGAAAAAGAAAGAACAAACTGCAAGACCAATGACATAGGAATCCCTGATAAAAACACATGCTTGGCTCTGTCAACTTTATTCAAGAAAACTCAAAATGTCTTACACGGAGCAATAGACAATTCTCCAAAAAGTTTTCAAACCATCTTCTTTCAATTACATAGCATATATAGCTATCTAGGGCCTCCTGCCCAACTCATTAGGACCAGAAAACAGTTACAACAAAAATGACATCTCATCAAGACATATTCACCATTATCAAAACAGGCGAACAGGCCTAACTGTTTTCTTTCACATTTACCCATCTTTTTACTAAATGAAAACTAATCGTCAAGACAAAAGCAAAAGATAGTAAAGTAGTTGCACCAGCTGGCTATTCCCAATAGCTGCCTCAAAAAATATTACAAATTACTTTAGAAATAAAAATGTTTCGGAAGTCTTTAAAAATAACAGTAACTCTTTTGAAAAATAAAGAAACCTAACAACTACTGTGTAGGATGGAGTGTGTATTTCATCTTTCCATATCTTTCTATGGTGGTCCACAGCTCAACAGACGGGAGGTCATAGTCCACCATTTCCTTCACCCTAATCCTTATTTCAATGTGATCAGAACAAGAAACTGGAGGGAGTCTCTTGCCAATAGCGACCAATTTGTCCAGGATTTCGAAGTCTTCCGCGATCTTTTCCATCAAAATTTTGCCGGTGAGTAGATGGCTCAGACGTCGGAAATTGGCATGATCCATTCGTATATTCCAAAGAAATTTTTTATATGCAGACTGGGAAATCATCTCTTGATTGCCATCCCAAAACGTCGGTAACCCCATCTTGACCAGCTTTCCAAATTGTCCTTTGAACTCTATAGCGTGCCTTCTCATTTCCTAGACCATGGCCTCCACACCTTCCACCTATGCATGCTTCCCTAGAATCCTTCTTGCCACCACCATTGATGAGATCCGGTTTCCAATGCCCAAGGTTGTCCTTTCCTCCTCTGAAAATCCATTTAGAAAAGTACTAGCATTTTGTGCCATCTCCTTGGGTCTTCGGTTTAGAGTTTTCCTTACAGCCACACAACTTGTGAAAGCATCACTAATTGTTTTATCTTTTATTCTCATAAACTCCAGGTATGGCCTAAAGTCTTCAGCTACTTTAATAATCCGATCACGGACTAGATGTTTACATCCTTGCATAGCAACCTGGACTATAACTTGATGAGAAATCCTTTTATTAACTTCCCCTAGCTCGTCGTATTTCTCTTGCAGGGCTCTTGTTTCTTCTTCCTTTTTCTTGCTCTCCTCTTCCAACCTCTGAGTTTTTTCCCTCAATTCTTTGATCTCAACATCTTTCAAACTGACATGGGACATAGCCTGCACCAGGCTATTCACACTATCTTCATCTCCATTTTGATTCATATTGGAAGGCCACATGTCCAAATTGGACAAGTTACTTTTTAAATATTCAAGTTGCTTTTCCAAGCTTATTCTCTCCTTTTGCCAATTGTCTTCTTTACCAGCAAACTTTAACAATTCTGCTTTACAGTCCCTGAATTCTTTAGATAAGGTATCCTTTTCTATCTCCATATTTGTTTCTTCTGGATCCTGGATTAGCTGTATATTTGGGATCTTTGCCGCTTTCTGTAGTTTCATAATGAGGTTATCTTTCTCTACCAACAACCTTTTATTGGTTTTACCTCTGTCGTCGCTTCCAACTAGTTCAGCTTCTAGCTTCTTGACCTTCTATTGAAGAGCTCTGTTTTCCAATCTTTCCTCTTTCAATTGGCCTTCTAACTTTTTGAAAACAACCTCCAAATTATCGGCTTTCAGTGATGCTCCTACGAAATCCTCATATATGCCTTCTCCGATCTGCTTATGAAACTGGATTTTATCTGGCACTGAAATTTTCTTCCAATCGACCCTTACTTCGGTCGCCTTATTCTCTGTACATATCGCCAGGTTTAAAGTGTTTCTTTTCGAGTCTCTGCTGGTCATCAAGGAAACCCTAGAACTCGATAGCCCCCAGACTACTGGCATCATATTAAAAAGCTTTTGGAAAGCGGCTTGTTTGTTTTTCCCATATTGCTTGCACAGGTCGGCCTTGGACAGGAATCTACCTGCACCACTACCTTCCTTTACCTCTTAAAATTGATATTCTTGAACCTCGACCTCCGGAACTAAAATCTCCTCATTATCTGCTCTTTCATCATCCATAAAAAACAACTCCTCTTTAGTTGCAGAAACCACCAACTCATTTTGAGTTGAGTCAACAACTACCTCATTCTGTGTTTCCAATTTGGGTTGCTTGTCTCCGGTCCCTTCTTCAGTTTCTGCATCTTTAACTTCTTCTAAATCTCTTTTCTGGCCCACTTCTGAAGTGTCTGGCACCTGATCTATTTCCATTATCAAATCGGACAGAATTAGGTCGTCCTCTTGCAAATCTACAACCTCCTCCAGATCGGGCTCGTAGCGAAGCAAATTTTTCCCCTATAGTAATCCTTCTGTCTCTTTTCGTTCAAAAGCCCTCAGATTACATGATTTCCTCCTCTTAGAAATAATATGCAGAGGATCGTATTCAATTGCCACATCTTTCTTGAACCCCATACGTTTTAACAACCTTTCTACCTCTGCCAGAGCTTCCTTGCTCTTTATGATGAATGGACCTACCTGCCATGGGTATTTTATATCAATACCCTTCTTGAATTGCAAAAATTGCTCATCCTCCAGGATCAACTTTTGCCAGATGAACTTGAGAGAAAAAACCCTCAGAGTCAGGAAGGCAGGAAAAATATAGGGCTCGTGAGTGAAGCCGTATAATCTGATCACTGTAGACTCTTTCAACAAAAACCAGTCCCCAATTGCCATTTCATCTATCAGTTGCATCATAGCCTCCATCTCCGCAAAACCCTGGGTAATCTCTCCCCAAAAATGACGATCGTCAAGGACCATAGATCTGATTTTGCTTAGTATCCATGGCGGGACAAATGACACGTTTAACCTCTCTGCTTCTTTCTGCCGACTGGGTCCACCCTACCTATCATCCATGCACCTTTATCATCGCATCACCGTTGATTCGACCTTCCTTGCAACTCGCACCATCGATCTCGGAAGACCTACGGGGTGGTGAAGCACACCTATCCCGAACCCTCTGATCTGATATGATGGACCTCCACCGTAGATCTCTAGCACCCTGTTGCCACCATCGAGGCATCACATGCACCTGGAATGCTTTTCCTTGACGCTTTTCCTCCTTGCGATGTCCTCCAAAGATGACACATGTCCGGCGGTAATCCCCATCGCATCCACCTACTCCCTTTCTTCCTTGCAACTCGGCCATGCGATAATCAACGGGAGCCGTTGATCTCGCCCCCGTGCCCAATCGACGGTGCTAACCTACATAGCACTTAGCCCTTCACATTATTTATATGCGGACTATAGGACTTAGGGTTATTTTGGTCCTTTAAAAGATCTCTTAACACATTCCTTTGCAAATTTCTTTATGATGCACCATATCCACCCCTTCTAAACCAATCTTTTCATACCTTATCATCTAACCATGGAGAAAGAAGTGGACCTTGTGCCTCCACCAGGTAAATTTTCTAATCCTCCACCCTTCATTTTCAACATTTTATGCTGCAGATAGTTAGGTGCTAACACATGGTTTAATATTTATAGGTTATGTAAACCAATAATTTTGAGATCTGTAACACCAAAAATTAAAATTTTCCTTCCAATTTCAACATGCTAGTTATTTTCATTCCATCGCCCTTTCTTCTCATTGTTTTCCCCTTTATGTGAATGGTGACTCAAGTGGCTTCCAATGGACAAAAATGGCAACAATAAATCATAACATAACACAATGCCAATATCTAAGGCCTAGAATATATTGTTAAGATCCTAATGGACGGCCTTCACTAACACCTCGGGGTTTTGGTATAACGGTTTGTAGCATTTGGTATTAAAGCCTCCACCCAGGTTCAAGTCATAGAGAGGGTGGCAACTTCGGCATTGCAGTGTTCACCCGAGGCTCGTACGACGCAAAGGGGACACCACTGTACGGGCACACATCCAGCCCAGAGTCTGGACTATGGAGCGTGGTGGGATGTTAAGATCCTAATGGACGGCCTTCACTAACACCTCGGGATTTTGGTGTAACGGTTTGTAGCATATATTGCAAACTAATGAGTTGGATGAATTCAAGATGTAATTACAAGAATTATTAGATAGAGGGTTCATATGACCAAGTGCATCACCTTGGGTGGCACACATATTGCTAGTCAATAAGAAGGATGGAACCTTTTGGATGCGCATTGGTTATAGAATGTTGAATAAAGTGACAATTAAGAACAAGTACCTCCTACCCAAATTGATGATCCTCTTTATTAACTCGAATGGGAAAAAGTTTTTCCAAAGTTCGACTCAAGTTTTGGGTATCATCATATGAGAGTGGAATAAATTAGCGTACCAAAGACTTCTTTTAGAACTATATATGGGCATTGTGTGTTCCTAGTTTCCCCCTTTGCATTGACAAATGATCCATACTTTTCATTTAATTAACAAATGATGTGTTCCAAAAGTATTTAGACAAGTGTGTTTTGGTATTCATTGATGACATCCTAATATATTCTCAAAATGAGGAGGAACATAAAACTTATCGCATTTCTTCCTATTGTTGTAGAAGCTACGTGAATACCATCTATATGCTAAGTAAAGAAAATGAAAATTATTTAAGAAGGAGATTAAATATATTAGGCTTGTCATATCTAAAGAAGGATTAAAGATACACCCTAATAAGATCGAAGCTATGTCTAGTTGTACAACCCCAAAGAATGCGACCAAAGTAAGAATATTCTTGGATGAGTTGGATATTATAAGAGAGTTGTCAAAGGATTCTAAAAATTATAATATCCTTTCCGAAGTTACAAGATAAAGGTGTCAAATTTATGTGGAAAACCATACATGAAGAAAGATACTGAGAACTTAAAGAGAATTCTCATGACAACACCTATAATGATACTTCCTTGCTTTGACAAGGATTTCTTGGTATGGATAAATGCGAGTGGTGAGAGCATTTAGGGAGTGCTCATGAAGGAAGGAAAAGTGGTGGAATATGAGTCTAGGCAGTTAAACATTCACAAGAAAAAGTAAGCAGATCATGACAACTTGGATCTCTTAGTAACAATAGATTCCCATGTCCTAAATGCATGGAAATATTATTTGATTGATAGAAAGTTTGAATTATGAATAGAACATGAGGCCTTGAGATACTTGTAGACTCACCCACCATAATTGTTGTTTCTCTTCCTTCATAAATTGACCTTTCACTAGACTACACTTTCCTAAAATACATGCTTGATTGATTACATATATGTTCACCATATTTACATGCTTTGTCAACATGAAATAAACAAATATTTTCCTTCCAATCACACAAAAATCATAAACATTGTATGTAACAACCATTTTTCGACAAGGAAAGGGGAAGATAACCTACAAATAAAAGAGCATTTTTCAAAGAGTTTGAGGTGGGGATTTATGCCATTTTTACATACATGTTTCAAGAATGCACATCCATTCTAAAATTCATGCATGTTAATAATGCACATGCACTCTAAAACACGTGCATGTTCCTACTACAATGGTACTAAACCTATATAACCTACCATACTTCCTACCTAAATACTCTCAACCTTAATCCATAGCCTCTAACACCTAAACAATATCACCATAAATAGACTCTATGGGAATTTCAATCCTCTTATTACATATATGGGAAGCATTCATAGTATTTTCATAGTAGGATTCGGTATCAAGGTCAAGTATGGTGTTTAAGACACTGTGTTTAGTGCTAGATGCCTAGAATTTCATTTATGAGATAAACAATTTAGGCTATGTTGACTACCTTTAGGTCATTTTTGTAACCTAAAGTGACTAATTTTAAACCCTCGAGAGGTTGGGTGGCATCATGTTTGGCCTTGGTTGCTCATAAGCTTTATTTATATGACAAGGCTTGGATTTCTTTCCTTGACCATATCAATGTCTTGAGACCAATATGCAATGATTAAAATGTTGACATGAAAGAACTAGCTGCATGATTTATCAGAGGCTAAGGATACCCTTGGTAAGTCATATTTGGTGATTCGAGGAATTACTCATGGCTTTGGATTTCTCAAATTTTTGTTTATGGATTAAGGCATGGCCTTACTCCCTATGTCTTTTTCAAGGCCATAAGACACATACATAGTGTTCAAAACCACCAAATGGCACCAACATCTCGAATCATAGGCTAAAGATACCCTCAATGTGAGGCCATGTCTAGTTGTTCAATGAAACTTATTTGGCATTAGATGTCTAGAAGATTCCTTTAGGGCTTGAGGTTCAACTTTCCTTACCTAACCATGTCCAAGGCCCTAAGACTCATAACCATGACGAGAAGCTACTCTTAACTGTCATTTTTACGGTTTAGAATCTCTGTCATTACATCCTTAAGATAAAAACCAAAGTTGTTGCGAATATGAACTCCATCTTTGATCTGAAACCTTATTGAAGGCAAGTTCGCTAAGTGGATTGTTATCCTTCAATAATATGACCCTGACCTCATGACCCCAAAGAGTAAAAAGGATTTAGACATGGCAAACTTCATTTTCGATTTACCTTCCGATCTTAATCATCCATGTATCAATGATGATCTTTCAGATGGACATTTGTTCATCATTTCTTTGGATGGACCTTGGTATGGGGACATCCTCATTTACCTCCACACTCATAAGTTCATTCCTCGACTCTCTTGTGACTATTGTTGTCAAATTCGTCACAAATCCCCCTTATACCTTCTTATTAGCAATGTTTTATATGGATGAGGAGTCAATACTATATTACAACAAAGCCTCACTTTCAATGAGGTTGAAGAGGTCTTGAATGACTACCATAGTAGTAGTTGTGGTGGCCACCTCTCCGGAATGGATACTGCCCAAAGGATAATCTATGTCGATTATTTATTGCCTACCTTATTTTTTGTTTACATAGAGGTAGTGAAGCATTTCTAGAACTTCTAGCTCTTCACTCCCAAGGAAAGAGTGAGTTTTGTGGGTGAGTTTTATCTCTATCATCTTTGTCATTTCTTCATCACCAATTCATCAATATTCCTCGCACCAACGTTAATTGGATGGGTGTGCTTGTGACAAGTGTCATGTTATGGGTGGGCATAATTGCCATTTTGGACCATACTTTGGGTTAGGCTATGCATGAAAGGGTTAATATATGGTTAGGGTACAAGTTTGTCTTCTTTGTGTTGTGGACGATTCCACATACATAATCTAGTGTCCTTGCCAACTTTGCTCACTAGTTTCATGCCCTAAATCTACACATTAAGAAATAAGTTTATCTTACTTGGATGAGAGAGACTTGATATAAGTGCTTTGAAGATATTAGGGAAATGTTGGTATCTTTCCATGTACTCATTCCACCTATGATGACTTCCCACTCATATTTTATAGCTTTGATGATCAAAGACTTGATAGGGATTATCAATCAAAAACATTTAAGGACTAGTTTTTGCATCTTGTAGACTACATCTATGATATCACCTCCTGAACCATACCTTTCATGCCTCACACTTCCCTCTTACCTATTCTTCTCTTGCTTTAGCATCATCCCCTCTGTCTTCCTAATTTCATTAGGCCTTCCATAGCATTATCACCCCTCACCTATTTCCTTCTCCAGGTCCTTTCTACCATCATTTCCTATCTTTTTTCCTTTCTTCTCATCCTCTATCATTTCCTTGATAGTTGGTGTCATTATCCCTACCCCACTTGGAAATCAAACTAAGTGCAATTATGGCAGCAACAAGGAATCATACTATAATATAGAGTTTATCGTTATGGGATGTTACCATTGCCCACAAATTGTTTAAAAGAATTGCCAAATGAGAATTTGGAACATGAAATGCAATTATTTCTTAAATGAGTTCTTGAGAGATTTTGGGTCCATGTGAAGCCTTCACATTCTTCAACTAAATGCAATTTTTGGACATAAAACATAACTCAATCATCATGGTTAGTGTTAGAAGTATGTCTACTAACTAATAAAAGGAATAAATTAATTAGCTAATAAAACAAATAAACTTACTAATAAAAAGCAATTTGTAGATTTGAAAAAAATAGCCATGATTATTACACAAGAATATACTAGAAACTACATTTACAAGGGACCCATTAGCTAGAGCGAAATAAATTATATATACGAGAGTGAAAGTGGATATAAGTCAAGTTGTTGTTTTTGTCAAGGATATGGTGGCCCGTTGGTGGGGTTAGATGGATTTCATTCCATCCACCCAGGTTCAATTCCATTGAGACATCTTCTGGCTTGGATTACCGGCTGATGATTTGCTCGACCTACCATCCACGATATGTGAGGAAGTTTGTTGAGATTTCCCATGCGTTGTTAGCTTTCCTTGATTCCTTCGGAATAGCAAGAAGGTGATTTTTCCGCTGAAAAAAGTCAAGTTGTTGTTTTTATTATTATTTAATTTGTGCTTTTAAAATTATTATACATAAAAAACAGAAATTAAATAATAAAAAAAAACAACTTGACTTACCTCCACTCCCTCCCTTTGTTAACCCAATATTTCCCCTTTCCTCCTCATAAAACTAGTATACTATAACAAATCTGTGGCAAAGAGACCCGCATAGAGTAGACCAGAGTGGCTCGGGGAAATTGTGGCCTGGTTTAAGAGACGTAGAGCGAAGATACGAGGGAGATCACTCATATCTCTCCATCGTGCTCATTACCATGGATGAAAGACAAGTTTATTTGAATATTCGAAGAGATAGCAAATATTTTCATTGTTAGTTAGAGAAGGAGCACACTTGTTTGTGTGAATCATGGAATTTATCTTCTCATCTTCTAGTGTGTCAAGAAGGGAGCTGTGTCAAGAAAATTAAGACTCGATAAATAATTTGGAAAAAATAAACCATTTATGTTTAAAATGCTATAATTCTCCCTTTTCAATACAAAATCATCAAGATTGTATTTTGATTTGAATTAGCTAGCAAACAAATTAAAAAAGATATTTTTAGCATAGAATAAGGAAAAACAATAGCAATCACAAGACATTTTAAAAGAATAATATATTATAATTAAAAAGTTGATATTATATCTAACTTGTCTCTCTATCAACGGATTAAATGTAACAAACAAAGAGGAGAGCGATGAGGATGGAGGCAAAGAGGTCTTTGTGTCTTGTTGATCTCCTCACACTATATATTTTACACAATGATGAGACACAAAGAAGTTGTGGAAAATGGATTATACCCAAAATAGAAAGGGAGGTATCCACTGGTAAATAAAGGGTGGGAATGAACATATAGCGTTACCCTATCTAGATATCAACCCAATACCTTGCAATCACACACAGTGAAAAGTAAATGCAAAAGTAAATGCAAGCTTATGAATTGTTCCGAGCTTACCTTTTCCATGTCTCTTGGGTTTGGTGTCGAATGCATGGTGGGATAAACTTTGATTAATAGATTGCAACCATATGTATAAGCCCTGGACCAAGTGCCCTCACGTTGGTTGCATACACCTATGTAATTTAGGTGTAATTTCTGGATTATTGGACAGAGTTTGACCTTCACTCAAAGAGGTAAAAGTCTCATGCAACGGGCAAAGGAGGTCCAAAAAGAAACCAAACAATCCAACGTTGCAAGCAACAAAGGATTGCAGAGTGCAGGACACCTTCTAACACCATAAACAGCCATGTATTATTCCATTGCAGAGCCAGTACTTATGCCTCCAAGGTTGCCGATGGCCATGCCAATGGCTTACCTGATGGCATGGTTATCTATTGCGGGGGTGCATTAACAAAAAATCCCTTCCAGAGGGCGAATTGTTCCATGCCCACATAACCCAGAGGGGATTCAAGATCGATATCTTCTTGGGAACCAAACTCGTGACCATGTATGTGAAATGCGGGAATCTGGTAGATGCGCGCAGGTTTTTCGATCAAATGAATGAATGAAATGAAGTGTCATGCACTTCCATGAGTGCAACTGATGCTCCTCATGGGCTTGGTTGGAGGCCCTGTAATTTCTTTATGAGATGCAGCAGATGGGTTTCGAACCCAATCAGTTCACATTAGTCGGCGTACTACGGACATGTAGCAGCTTGGGATCTCTGAAATAGGGTAACGATATCCATCAAAGGCTAACTAGGAATGGGTTTGAGTCTCATCTCTATGTGCGGACTGCGCTTATGGATATGTATGCCAAATGCGGGAGTTTGGAGAATGCATACCATATGTTTGATGAAATTCATCAATGAAATATGGTTACATGGACGACGATGGTTGCAGTATATCAACGGAAAGAACATTTTGATGAGTCTCTGGACCATTTTTGAGTGCTAATAGGCCCAAACATGATGCGCCTTCTCATTGCAAGTTCTCAAGCTGGCAGTTTGATTGGGGTTTCTGGGAAAACCAGCAAAGTAATAAGAATGGTTCAAGTGATACAATCAAAATTATGCCCAACATCTCTCACCAATCTCTGCTTTGGCATCAGAAACTGATTGATCTCTTAGTGCAGGTATTCATCTTTTTCCTTGACTTGCAAAACAAGTTGTCATCAGTACACTTGAACAAGGGATTGAATTTCAATTTAGGGTGTTTGATTCACCCAGTAATTGAGTTGGTGAATCAAGACAAAATCCATTTGGTCCAGCGGCTTGTAAAATAATATGTGAATACTAGTAAATTTGAGACTGTAATGCTATCAATTATTTAGTTTCCTGTCTAAATTGACTCAAACTCTATATCCGACTTGGAAATGGTGTTGAAACCTGGGCTGATCATGTAAAACTATGAACCTGGCACTTAAGTCTTGAGAAATAAGCATTTGGATTTAACATAGATTGGTGGTACTACTCTACAAAGGACTCAAACTCTGTATCCAACATTTTTGAGACAATTGTCTTAATGGACTCAAACTCTTTACTTGACTTGCAAAAGGCTTTGAACCCTGGGCTTACTATGTAGAAATTTGACCCCGGCCCTTCAGTCTTGAGAAATATGTATTTGGCTGTAACATGAATTTGTGGTAAGTGATGGTAACTTCTCTACAAAGACAAAGGATTTTTGTTGCTCCTTTTTCTCACGGGATGTGGTATGGAAAAAAAGACAAGCAATGCTTGTATTGTTGAAAGGGCTAAGATACATTACAAAACTAGCATTGTGATTGACCTATAGACAAATCTAGCACCCTGTTGTAGCTATGCTAAGTAAATTAAAGATGCAATTAGCAAGGGTCCAATTTACATCTTCAATTTGGCCATGAGTTTGAATGGAAACATGTAGAAAACTTTAACTAGCAGCGTAACATTCTCAATAATGATTGTAATATAAACCATATAGTTAATAAAACTAGAGTACCTATCGAAAATGATACTGAGTAACAACCCATAATGTGTCTATATCCAACTATCACCTAAAATCATAATAGATGCAATTAGCAAGGGTCCAATTTACATCTTCAATTTGGCCATGAGTTTGAATGGAAGCATGTAGAAAACTTTAACTAGCAGCGTAACATTCTCAATAATGATTGTAATATAAACTATATAGTTAATAAAACTAGAGTACCTATCGAAAATGATACTGAGTAACAACCCATAATGTGTCTATATCCACTAGAAGAATAGTTTGGATTGCAAAACCTTTAGGAAATGCAAAATATATCCTCGATATCTAATAAAAAAACATTCAAAAAACATCCCAATTTCATATATTTGAGAAAATCATTATATAGATGAATACGTTGTATAAGTGTCTGCGCTATACAGGCCATTGTCCCATATTCCATCCTCTGAAAAATGGGGTGTCTTTGCAGCCATCCCTGAAACTTGTCTCTTTCCCCCCTTTTCCAAAAACCTTGTGTATCATTGTTCCCAACCAACTAAAATGAGCACAATTAATATTCATATAGAAGGCTGCAGTTAAAACTACCCACCACTTTGCACTTGCTCTAAAAACTCAGAAGGTGAATCTTTCTTCCCTGATTCTGTCCTGAAAGATTCATCTTGGTCTTCCACATCAACGGAAAGGGCATTTTGATGAGTCCCTGGACCATTTTTGAGTGAGAATAGGCCCAAACATCCAAACATGATGCGCCTTCGCATTGCAGGTTCTCAAGCTTGCAGTTTGATTGGGGTTTATGGGAAAACCATCAAAGTAATAAGAATGGTTCAAGTGCTACAATCAAAATTCTTCCCAAAATCTCTCAGCAATTTGTGCTTCGGCATCTGAAACTGATTGATCTCTTAGTGCAGGTATTCATCTTTTTCCTTGACTTGCAAGAAAAGTTGTCATCAGTACACTTGAACAAGGGATTGAATTTCAGTTTGAGGGTGTTTGATTCACCAACTCTATTACTGGGTGAAAGGCCTTTAATGCAACCATTCATTGTGAAGAAGGTAATGTTGCAAAAGAAACAACTTCAAGACAGAAGCAGTGCAGGATCAACATCATATCTTTAACATGAATATGATTTTACTTTGTGTCAGATTACTTGCTATGTAGTCTCTAGATATTTTGTAGTAACCATCAGTTGAATGTATTAAGAGCCAGTGCAATTTATGCCTATTAAGGACTTATTGTAGTCTATTAGAAATTGTTAAGTATTATTGCTTCATTAGATTTTAAGCAATGGGGAAAAGGTTATGGCTTATGATGTGAACCACGGTTGAACATTTTTAGTTTTGGATTGTTTTTGGTTTAGTTTGTGGTAACAGGTTGTCTTGTGGAGAACTAGTTCAAACGGCATTCATGTAAAGGAATATTTTTATTCTATATGAATCTTGTTATAAAATCGAGTAAGGATTTCTAGAATTCCTTTCAAATTTTCATGCAATTCACCTCATTTTCATGGCAACATTCCTTTATAGTTGTGGGTATATCTCTTGTTCTTTGTTGAATAATTTCAGGTAGGCCTTTGCTTAAGCATTTGAGGTCACCTTTGGGAGGTCTGGGACATGAAAAGTGGCATCATGGCATCTCTCTACATGAAAAGTGGACTCATCAAAGGTACATAATATCCATGGTAAGGTTTATTAGGAATGACCACCCACTGGTTTTGGGTTTTCTCCATGTCTCTTATGCTCAGACAACAACAGTTGTGAGTTGGTAATATAGTGTGAATTACGATCATGCTATTAGACAACTTTCTGCATGCCATTGACTAACTAAACAGAGATTTTTTTTCAAAGGGTAATTTTGCAACTTTTATTATCAAGAAGATGCCAAAAATTACATTCAGTAAATGCATTTGTGCCTCAACAAAAAGTGACCATAGCTACCCTCTTACTAAAACAAATAATATGAACTTCAAAATTCATGGTATTCATAGCCAATCAGATATCATCTACAAAAATGAGAGGTCTGGGTCTCTATACCATAACATCAAAAGAGTATTTTTGATCAGATTTTGCATAATATTCCTCCAGATTTCCACAAGAAAGCGCAATGAATAACACTGCTATCCAAAGATAGATTATCATCAAAGTGGATAAATTCTCTAGCTTCAGACGTGAGGAAGAAGTAAAACAGAGATGATAGAGGTCATTGCAAATATCTTCCCCTGCAAAACCCTCCCGTCCTACTCAACTTGCAACATTCCTTGAGACACCACCAGCTTTTTTGAAAGTGTGTCAGCTATATGAATTAAAAACCCTGTGAACTTTAGAAAATTGTATATCTGCAAACCGACCAGCAATAGATAATACCTGCTTCAGCAAGGGCCCAAGAGTTATAGTTTGCATCATGTAGGCTCCTTCTTCCCATAAAATTAACAGGTTATAGTCCCCAAACACCTGCATCTTGGATGTTACTTTTTCAGTAGCAATTTTGAGCAGGTTTAAAAGGACATGTATCTCTATCCTATTGTTTGTACCCCTACCTAGCCCCAACTTGAAAGAGAAAAATAAGTGTCAGACAAATATAAAACTCCTCCAGCTCCGCATGGGCCAGGGTTTCCTTGTCTTACACCATTGAAGAACCCCCATCTCCTTGATTTGTCTATTTCAGGGGTTTTGGGGATTGATAGGTTCTTTTGTCTGGGAGCTAGTTTTAAGTCTTCATTAACACTAATGGAAAGCAATGAGGTGACCAGGATTGTATAGCTTGGAGACCCGGGTTCAAATCCTTGAAGTGTGTGTGGCTGTAAATATATCCTTGTAAATATATGAGGTATTTCTCAATTAAAAAAAGGTTCTCATAAAGACTCTTTATCTTGTGGTATACATTGAAAGGTGAGAAAGATAATTCCTGAAATAAAATAGCATTTCTAGTTACCAAATTCCCCAAGACACCTGGCAAGGCAAAGCTTTGTGTCACTCAGTCTTGAGACTTCCACCCACTGTTTTAAACAGTCAACCAGAGGGGTTCCTGCCCATTTTCCAACTCCGCCAAGAGTTAAGGATTCCTTTCATACTCCTTTTGTAAATGGGAAGCCTTTTAAAAGATGATCTATGTCTTATTCACCATTCCTACAAGACATGGATAAATCTGGACCCTATTGGTTCCTCCTTTGGAGATCTTCCCAAGTTAATACTTAATTTCTTAGAGCCAACCAAAGAAACAGCCTGGATTTCTAAGGGACTTTGATCTTCCATAGGGCCGTCTACCACCAAATGACTTCTTGCTTCTCATCCAAGAACATTGCTTTGTAACCTAAACTCACAGGATATTCCCCCATTGTTCTTCAGGATATTCATCTTTTGGAAAAATGCAACTCATCTTGAGTCTGTCTATATATGAATTCCATTGCTCAGCATCCTGGCCTTCCAGCCTTAAAATCTTGGCTCCTTTCCAATCAATGTGCCATAAATATCTGCCACATGGAATTTCAGCATCTGCTAGATATGTTATGCCTTGATCTCTAAGATTTTCGAAGAGTTCTTCATTTATCCTGAAAGCTCCATCACTATCAAGTTATCAACCCAAGGGTCCATATCTATTCTCACACGTACACCATTTGCAATTTTTTCATGCTAACCAGTTCCTAAAAATCCATCAGTAGGAATGCTGTGATCAGGGCCTTCTAAATGATGGATGCATTTGTGGAATATTTTGTTGTGTGTCAAATCTAGTCCTACACTGAAATTGCATCAATATATTTTTGATTGATAACCTCCTGCCACAAACCTTGGAATTTTATTAGCATCCATAGGCTCATCCATGCAAGAGATTTTCCAAACAAACTGAATATTTTTAAGACCCCAGCCCTTAGGAGCCCCGGGTTTGGTCAATCTTTGCCAACTCACTAGGGGTATGCCTTTATCCTTTTTTCCTTTCCATGAATAGCTAATGCACCTTTTTCTATCTTTCACTAGGATCCCCACAGGGATGTACATAAGAGAGTGCCAATACACTGGTGTAGCTTCAAGGATAGACTTGATCAACGTTTATCTGACCCCTATTGATAACCATCTTGTGCACCACCCTGCTATTATTTTTCCCACTTTCTTACAACCATAGCCAGTCTGTATGGGCCTATGCATTTGGTTTCAGAACAAATCCCAGATACTTTTAAGCCCTTGTCAAACTCAATCATCTTAAAGGCAAGGATATGATTTATTCTAAGTTACCAGGATACAGATACGGATACGGATCCGGATCTGGATACAAATTTGCCAGATTTTTTAAAAACCAGGATCCAGATACGGCGGGGGAAACGACAAGTACAAAAAAATAAAAATATTTATATAATAAATAAAAATATTGAGTGGAGAATCAAAACTATTCATGAAAGTTGAAACACAAGAGTAGAACTATAAGTTATTTCCAAAAAAGAGAGTTCATGTACCATAACTGATAATTTGATGAGTTGTAAGTTGTAACTATGATTGCTATTGATAATTTTAAAAACCATTTCAGCATGAACTTGAAGCAGGTCATAATAGTGTTTTTGTGAACCACAACCACATGTCCCTATCAGCAGGGAATAAGGTGGTTTTCTTGAAGGCTATGGCAAGACTACATAACAGTGTAGGTGAAGTGAGCAACAAAAATAGATCAGCCCTTGAGAGCAGACCTTGACCATAAAGATAAATCAAATAAAAACATTAAGAGCAGAACTTGATATTGATATATCAAATTTCAAGAGCATATTTTGACATAAGATAGATTAGACCTTGAGCGAAAATGGGTTTTACACTTTTAGCCATTAGTTGTTTAGGGTATTTTAAGTTTTTCATTAAAAAACATTTATTGGGGGGGATCAATGGATCATAGAAGCACTGGAAGTTTCAAGATCCTTTTGAAAATTTTAGGAATTGTTTGATTTTTCACAGGATCCGTTTCATAGGAATAGGATACGTTTGATTCTGTAGGGGATCCGTTTCCATGAAGGATCCTAGGAAGATCTAATCCAGATACGTATCGGATCCGTGGATCCACGGATCCTACACATTGGGGTGACGGATCCGATAACATAGGGGAAAAATGCAAAATGGTCTGTTTGTTAGTGCAGTGCAGTTCATAATGTTTCTTAATTGTATGTCAACTGGTTCTTGTATTTTCGTTGTTGAATGTTCTCAGAGGAGAGACTGGAGATACCGAACATTATAAACTAATTGCACTAGTTCCCCATCAATGTTGCAGATTTTACACCAAATTTATGAAGAGTCGGGAGATGATATTTGGTTTGCTTTCCTCAAATAGGTGACTAGGTCTGTGGTTTGTCAGGTTGTGACACAGATTTAGATTTGGAAAGATTAAAGTTTACTTATGAAGTAGCCATCATTTTGTTTAATGAATTGGGTGAAGCCAACAAAGTTCTTATTTTGAATTGGTCATTTAAAAATTGCTCTTGGTAGAGAGGATTCGAATGCTTTTATAATCCCGGGGATAATATTTTTCCCAGATTATCATAAAGATGTGATAAATTTAATTATTTTTGGGCATGTGGGAATATTTGAGCAATTTTAAATATATCTGTAAATTTGAGTATATTTCAGTGAGTTCAAAGAGTCTCTTACTTATGTTGGATAATTTTCAGCATTTTGGGGCCTCCATTAATGGCTTTCTATTGATTCTTGGTTGTCATATCGACACCATGGATTACATTCTATGTGCTCTCAGGTCATGTTCAAAGGAGCATTGCTATTATTGAAGTCAATTTCTGTCAGAATGTTGATTATGAATGGGGTTCCTATAATGTGTTTGTCTCTGGGCATTATATTGAAGAATTTGAAGGTTTTTCTCAGTAAAATCGTCTCTTGTTGATTCAGACTAGCATTAAATAGTATTATTGTCTTGAAAGAGTGAGGGTTTTATAGAAATTTTCCAACTTCCATGTACTTTATTATAGAGTCAAAACTATGTTTACTACCCATCCATGCAAGGTATGTCCCTTGGAAAGGTGAATATGAGACCATATGTTGGGATTGTACCATTTAGGATGTGGTCTATCATTGTAAAACTCCTTATCATATAACTAGCTAGACGGGCTATTAGGATCAAACAACTTTCCAGTCAAATAGGGTTCTCTCTTCTCTTTACATTCACGTATCATTTGTAACATTTTTATAGGATGACAGACCAATAAACCCTCTTAGACAACATAGAGGAAGATTTGGCCAAGAAGGATGAAGCAATAGTGGATCACGTGGCAGAGAAAGCGAAAAGAGGACGAACTTTTTTGAATTTCATTGCCCCTGAAGTAGAACATGAGGACGAATGAGGTAACTTAGCTTCCAATCATCTGAGATAGACAATGAAAGTGGAAAAAAATTAAACCTATTACAGACAAGCTCATGAATCTTGTGTTTTTGTTCTGAAATATAATCATAAGCTATAGTGTTATGTTTACCTATTGCTCACAAGTTGATCTTCTTCAGCAGAGAGTGCACCCAACAGATCCATTCAACCTCAGTTACTGTGCAGACAACAGTAATGACAGTGGAGTTATGATTCACGCAACAGTGATGGGCAGATCCATTACCAGTGCTAGATTTGTGTGCAACTGTGATGGGAAGATCCATTACCAGTGCTAGGTTTCTGTGCAAGAGTGATTGTGGTGTGGAAGGTGCACTAGTATATGTGTTCAGCAGAATTCAGACTGTCATATGTGAGGAGGCTAACCTTCAGTTGGGAGTCTTTACCCAGAATTATTACTCAAATCTAAGTAATCACCCCTCATCATGTCAAATGCAAATCAAATAATATTTTTGACAAATTAGCTAATTAGGGAACAAGAGTTGATCCTCAGCAATTGCAACTTATTCAAGTAGGAAAACAGTATGAAATGAAAACAAAGAAATATAGTCTAATAACATAACTCTCATGAATCTTTGATAATAAGCAAATGCAGTGAAATCTGCTTAAGGGATTGCAACAAAGCTTACACAGTTTTTTCCCCCTAGAACTATCTCTACAACTTCTAGAAATCCAAGCATCTCCTGGACTGAATCCCTCTTCCCTATTACATCGAAATGATAAACATATATAGAAAATACATCAAAAAACTGTTACAAATTTCTAGGATTTAATCTTATCCAAACAAATTAAATTTCTGATTTACTGCAAAGAATCTGGAAATGTTGGGATCAAATGCCAAAATTCTTCCTGTAATTGCTCTTCCACCAATGATTTGACTTCCTGGAAAGCTGGAGATGACCCTTTGACCAAAATCCCCTACTGCCAGGTTCCCTAGAAACATGGGGTCGATCATTGATCTCTAGCCTTCAAATATGGAGTTAATTAGCCAAGTGCTCTGCCATCTATGCATAAGCTGCCCTCATACCTTGTGATGCTGGAACTGTTGCTAAGAATGTGGATCAAACCATCTAAATCTCAACTTGATGCTCAATAACTACCATTAAATATAGAAATGATTTCTCGGGCCCCAAGATATGTTCTTTTCCTATCACCTATACCATTGAAATACTCAAATGCTGAATAAAATATGGGATGTATATTTAACTTGCCATAAAAAAGGAAATACAGGCCTTCTTTGACTGGGACATCTGAAAAACTCTTCAACAATTCGAGCACCCTCACCAATATATTTCTGAACAAACTCACTTCCGATATCTGTAATAAAACATGCATTAGTACAATTAACCACTGCTCGAGCTAGTAGTGTCTTTCCCGTGCTAGGAGGTCCATAGCAAAAAACACCTTTAGGAGGATTTATTTCAAGCTGAACAAATTTCTCAGGATGAAGCACTTGAAGCTCCACAACCTCTCTCATTTTCAAATTGTTCCAATTTTTCAAAGTCGATCTCATCAACAAATTTGAACAACAATCTCATTATGTGGAAAACCGATTGCAAAGAAAGAGGAATCTTCTGATCATGAGCAATAGAGTTCATCACATTTACAGTGAAAATACCAGCTCAGATCATTTCTTTTGTAGTTCAAATTAATATATAAACATTATGCATGAGCTAAATACTTGGACTCGGGCTCTCATGTGGTTAATGACACATGTGAGCACTTATGAAGGAACTTACGGGCATGCTACATCTTTGTAGCTTGCAAACTCTTCTCCCTCTTTGAATACATAGAAAACATAGCAAGAATTTCTTTCCAGGATTTCAATGGCCTAGTGTTGACAATGCCTATAAGAGGGAAACTTATACATGAGATTTGCTTAAGACACATTGCTCTTTTCCAATTTTCATAGTTGTATGCATTTTTCAGTTTCACCATAAGCAAAGCATTGCTTTCATGCAAAAATAGTGTGATATCTGCTAAGATAAAAATTCATGTTTATGTCTCGAATGTGACAGTGTCATTTCCTAAGCTCCCTAAGCTGGAGAAGCTGCTCAACAATTCCAACAAATTCCTTACCTAAAAAAGCTGCAAAGACCACACTCCACACTGATGTAGGTCCTGTTCTTTCCCACGTTGTGTACATATGGCTTACCTTTTGTGGGCAGGCGTGGGAATTTTCATGATGCTTGCAGAGTTCTAAAAAGGCTACTCATTGCAAATTCAAAATACTTAAAACTTATTCCTCAAATGATAATAATGAGCTTGGATCTCTAGACATAGCAATCCTTTGTGGTTATTGTGCATGGATTGTCATAACTACAATGTATATCAACATAGAGTTCAACTTCAATTCAATTTGTGTAGAACTCAAGTATACATGTATATCCGACAATTTGTAAAATTAAATGAACACCAGTGGTATTTTCCAATAACCTTTGGAATCTTCAAAGCATAATAAGTACTTATAGTTTCACTCATCATGGTTTAGTGTGCTTAGTAACCCTACTTCATTGCTTCATCAATTCTTCTCAGTGTTGCAACATCTGCCAGGATGCAATTTTGGTATTTCTTAAACAAATTGCACAATATATTAACCTCTTAACTAAGTGTCTCTTGTCATGGTTTGGATCATAGAATTTAGGATTTCCCCCTTATGGTCAAACATGACACCCTATTGCTCTAGATAATTTGTTTTCACTCCCAAGGTCAAAATGCCTCTCAAGTCAATAATGAGGATGGATATGGGAACAAGTAGTCTAAGTGAGTTCTTAGGGAAATAAGGAAATTGCAACCTAAAATTATTATTGAACCAAATCGATCGTTGCTTTAATGTTTTTGACCCCTAACAAGCCCATGGCATTGGTCATTGGAAAGATGGATTTTGGGCCCATCCCATGCTTCCTCTCCTTGTGGTGGGGGTTGAAGGGTTAAGGTTTGGATCATAGAATTTGGGATTGACTCCTTATGGTTAAACTTGACAACCAATTGCTCATTTTGCAAGTATGCATTCATAAATTTTTATTTGTAATTACATCAATTGTTTAGATCCAATATCATATCTGAGATTATTATGCATATCTTTTATTTAAATCCCAACCAGGAATTCTTCAAAATAGGATTTTTATCATGCCCATGCAGACAACCAAAAGCATTCTTTAAAATTTTTGAATTTTGGTTCATTGATTTTAGGAGTAGGTCAAGAGAGGATTTAGATCATGACCATTCATGTGGTAAATTGCATTCCTTAATTATTAGCATTCTTGTTGCACTAAATATGCATTCCCTGTCAATGTGTCCCTGGGGGTTAGAGTGATGCCCCCTGCATTCTTCACATTACGATGGGGAATGTTAAGTCACTTCAATGATGACACCACGTACTATGAATGTTTGAATAAGTATTCTTTACAGTTGGGAGACATTACCTATATCTTAGGAATGCCAGATTACTAGAAACATATGCTAGAAACATACTTTTTCATTTATATGAATAAAAGGTGGTATGAGAATGTCTCCTATGATAGTTTCTTTAAAGATAACTTGTTTTTTTCCAAGGAAAACCTCGCAGGAATCCCAAGGGATACTTCCTCACATTCATGGATGGCATCCCTAGTAAACTTGTTGGCATAGACTAGTGTTTCTCAACTGTGTGGATTTGAATTGGTTACATGCCAACCCCAAACTAGCCAAATGCCCAGTGATGTGACAACAATTGGTTGAACTAACACCTTGGGATTTAAATTTTACTCATTTATGGAAGACTGAAAATTATTTCCAATACAAAAATGATTGCTTGGTTTGAATCCCTTTAAATGTAGAAGTATCTAACTTGCATTTGAGCTAGTGCAGAAATGAAAAATACTAGGAGAAAAACAATATAATTATTAATGCCATAAAAACTATACACTTGATCACAGAGATCAATCTATTATGAGATAGGTACAAATCCCTGTATTGCAGCAACTTATGTGATATCTGTATGTACCAAAGGTATACAAGACAATGGGTATAGTAGATATTAATGGGAAGAGATTCAGTTATACAACTCTTATGCTTCTTGGAGCATAAGCTGAGAATAATTTATAAAACATTTTTGTAGTGAAGGGTGCATATTACATGCCAGATGGGGAGATGGGTAATGTAATATGGCAATGATGTGGCATAAGTCAGCTTAATATATATATCTATTTTGCAAGGAAACCTCATCGATCTCCCCAGTCCCCACCCCCAGCTCCTGGAATATTCAGATGGAGGGAAACTCAACTGCCAACCACAATACCAGCTTGTATCCTAACAAGACAACCAGACTCGAACCTCATAACTTGAGACCTCACAGCAAAATCTTCCTTGAAACGGTCATTTCAAACTAGTTGAGCTAACCCACTGGGTTAAGTTGGCTTTATATATATATATATATATATGTTTAGTTTAAAATTATAAAAATAAATTTACTTATATATATTTGCAAGTGCCGAAACATAATAGGATTAATAACATTTCATATAGTTAATTAAACAAAACTGCTACTACATGTTCATAGACAGATTTGAATTCAAGGCATCTGCAACTTTGGAGGACATTTGGATTTGATAGACAGGAATCAACAAGTTCATGGCTACCTTCTTGGAACATTTTATTGAATCATACTGCACTATATGGAGAGGTCAAATACAATTACTTGTAAAAACAACTAGTTTAGATCCATCTTTACCCCAGTATATGTTAGGATATCTCATCATTCAGTATGTACTTTCCATGCATTTTGCATGCATGCATACATTGCATACACTCGCATGCTGCCTAGTCACCAGTATGATGCCTCCAACACCTAGTCCCTAGTCTTCCAACACTCGGGAGCCACTTTCCACTCATATTTATCCCTCCTAGCTAGGGAGGCACCCACTTCTCACCTTCCACTGCAGAAGGGCGTCTTTTCTCACCTACTAGACAGTTCCACTTCAGTTAGTTAGTTCTCTTTCCTTGATTTGAGGCTAGACTGACTACTAACTGTTGTTACCACTCCGATTGATCTCCGATGAGCCTTGACTACCTATTCTGAGTCCAGTTAACTCCTCATGCGCCCTCCACTGAGTCTCCATCCCTGGATTAGTGCCACTTACCATCAGTTACACTTATTACACTTAGTTAGACTCAGTTTGATACTTGTTTGATAGTTACTTGTGCATTGATGACCATCATTGATTGATGACGAGGACTCCTAGTTGGAGCCAAGCTATGTCATGCAGTATATTCGAATGACCTCCTTGGTTAATTTGAATTGCTCACTCATTGTGACAGTATTGTATTGTAACTCTACCATTCTGGATTATATAGCACTGATGCATCTCTCTTGCACAATTTTTACTCCAAATTGTTTTACATCTTTGTGATTGATATTCTTGTTCAATAGATCTGTTGTGACTAATTTTACATGGTATTAGAGCCATTGTAGGGACAAGATCTCTCTCCTACAGGTGTTCTACATGAAGAATTGAGTGAATTTGCTCAAAATTCCTGAAAGTTTGGCATGCAAAATCTCATGTGCATGCAAAGCAGAAAATACACTCCAATCCACTCTAGAAGCTTGAGTTTTCCACATAATTCCTGGATTTGATACATTGGATCCATTCAAGCTTGCTTGATCTCCAATCCCAGGTGTGATGCAACTCTAAAAGGGTGGATTGTTCGACCTTACTGTTCTTGTTTTGAATGTGATTTGCAGGATAATCTTCTCCATCAAGTGCATAATTCGCTACCTTGTGATTTGTAGGTTCTCCTTCATCAATTGCACTTGTTTTCAGTGATGGATTCCACTTCTTCAAATCCTATGCTAACTCCTTTCAATTATTTTGATTGCAAAGATGACATGGAGATAATATTGCGCTCAAAAGGGTTCTATAGAGTCACCATGGACCTCGAATTGGAGCCAAACACTCTCATTGAAAAATCAAAATACTTCAATAAGCTTGATGAAGCTTATGGTCTTCTTTGCCTCTCCATCTCCAAGGATCTTCATTTCCATCTCAGCGGATTGAAGTCTCCAAAAGCAATATGGGAGCAACTTGACAAACTTTTTGGCAAGCAGGACGAGCTTAGAGCCTTTCAATTGGAAAATGAATTGATTGCTCTTAGTCCTGATAATTTCGAGACCATCAATGAGTTTTTCACAAGATTCAAGCACTTGGCATTGCAGTTGAAGAACAGTGGTGTTGTGAAAGAGGATAAGCAATTGATCCTCTCCATTCTTTCAAAGCTTGGTAAATATTTCTCGGTATTTATCTCTACTTTCAATTCCGGTCGGCTAGCTACCCCGAATTGGAAGATGCCTACCTTGAATGGCTTCATTGAATCCGTTACCAAAGAGCATTAAAAGTTGATTCAAATGGGGTCCATAAGCTCCAAAGATTCAACCCTATTTGTTCAAGGATCCAAGAATTCGAATGGCAAAGGGAAGCAAAAGAAAGAGAAGCCCAAATTCGAACCAAACAAGCAAAGAGAGAAAGGCAAGCAATTGGATGCACCATCCGGTTCAAGGAACAAGCAAAAGGGTAAAGAGGGTAAAGAAAAATCTAAGTGCTCATATTGCAACTATGGCTTTCATCCTGAAATTTCATGCATGAAGAAAACAATAGATCAAATGGCCCTCCTTTTGGAAAAGAACACCATATGTCTTCTCGACGGTGCATGGAAGAAGGATAGAAATGATGATCATGAAAGGGGTCAAGCACTCATGGCAACTGTTTCGAAATCCACCACTCTACTGATAGATTCCAATGCCTCGAATCATATGGCTGCAAATATTTACTCCTTCTCTTCATTTGATCCAAGCAGCTCCATCCCCATCCATTTGGGAGATGACTCAAAAATTTCTTCAAAGGGTAAAGGTACCATCCATTTAGAGCATGGAATTTTTCAGAATGTTCTCTATGTGCCTTCCTTGGCTTCAAATCTACGTTCTGTGTATCAAATGACCCACACTGGTGAACCAAACCAAGTTACATTCAACCCTAACAAAGTTAATATTTCTGATATTGAAAGTGGAAGATTTATTGCAGTTGGAAAGGAAAACCACACTGCAAAATACTATGAGTTTTCTCACTTTGTGCCACTTGAAAAACCCATTGCTCTCCTCACTCATGGCAACGAGGTTAGTAGGATTTGGCATGAAAGGTTTGGACACCTTAATTACAAGTATTTGCTGTTATTACAACAGAAATCCATGGTTTATGGTCTTCCGCAACTCCGTTCCTCGAAGGGAATTTGCCCCGGTTGCATTGTTGGGAAGCACCCTGAGCACAAGTTCGACCACGGCAAAGCTAGCAGAGCTTCTACCATTTTGGGCCTCATACATTCTGATATCAGTGGTCCGCTGTCAAATATGTCCATGAATGGTTCAAGGTATGTTTTGACATTCATCGATGACTTCTCCCGCTTTACTTGGGTATTTTTTCTCAAAAACAAGTCAGAAGTGCTTGGAAAATTCAAGGATTTTAAGGCTTCTGTTGAGGCCGCCACTGATAGCAAGATCAAAGCTCTTAGATCTGATAATGACGGAGAATATATCAAGACTGAGTTGCTGCAACTTTGTGCTGAAAGCGGAATTCAGATCCAACATACAGTTCCCTACACACCCCAGCAGAACGGTGTAGCAGAAAGGAAGAATCGGTCACTGAAAGAGATGGCTACCTGTATGCTTGAGTCAAAAGGTTTGGTTGAAAATATTTGGGCTGAAGCCATTAATGTTGCTATATACATTTAGAACCAAGTTCCACATTCATCTGTGAAAGGTAAAACTCCTTTCGAAGCATTCTTTGGTCACAAACCGGATGTGTCCAATTTGAGGGGTTTTGGCTCCATTGCATGGGCTAGAATTCCTTCTGATAAGAGAAAGGATTTGGATCCACAAAGTATTGAATGTATCCTAATAGGATATGTGGAAGAATCAAAAGCATATAAACTTATGAATATCAAATCCAAAAAGATATTCATAGAGAGAAGTGTGAAGTTTGAAGAATCGTTGCCAGATCTGAAACTAGTTGAGGAAAACACTGCCGATCCGCAACCTCCACAAGAAGAACATTCGAGAGAATATGAAGAAAGCATTAGGACTGATATTTCTGATATTTTATCAGACTTTGATGGCCATGACATATCAGGTTCGGAATCAGACAATAATGATCCTCTTCAGTTACCAAAGTGGGCCCAAAACACTCTACATTCCGCTGCTCCAAACATTGGAAATCCTGCTGATCCAAGGAGAGCAAGAGCAGACTTTCAAAGAGAAGGTATGGCTCTTTCTTTTGCTGATCCATTATTATCTGAGAAATGTTATTTGATGATTGGTTCAGATCCCAAATCATACTATCATGCCCACCGATATCCATGATGGAAAATCACCATGGATGAAGACTACAGTTCTCTTCAAAAGAACAATACATGGGAGCTAGTTTCTCTTCCACCTGGAAGGAAATTAGTTCAATGCAAGTGGATCTACCGCACGAAAGTTGCTGCTGATGGCTCTATCATCAAATACAAAGCTAGATTGGTGGAAAAAGGTTTCTCCCAAGTCCAAGGTGTGGACTACACTGAGACCTTTGCACCGGTTGCAAAGATGGATTGCATCCGCTTAGTTTTGGCCATTTCCGCATCCAAGCACTGGGAAGTGTACCATATGGATGTGAAGAGTGCTTTTCCACATGGAGACCTTGATGAAGAAGTATATATGAAGCATCCAAAAGGATACATATCAGATCCATCATTAGTTTGCAGGTTGAAAAAATCTTTGTATGGATTGAAATATGCCCCAAGAGCTTGGTACGCAAAGATGGACTCCTTCCTTCTTTCTCAGAATTTCAAAAGATACAAATCTGATCCGAATGTGTATCTATAGAAAGTTAAAGGTAATTTTTTGATTTTTTTTTTATATGTTGATGATCTTCTCATTACTGGTAGTACTCTCCTTACAATTAACAAGCTGAAAACCGCTTTAAATCTAGCTTTTGATATGAGCGATTTGGGCTTGCTTAAGCAATTTTTGGGCTTGGAGACAGCTCAAACCTTTGATGGGATCACATTATCTCAGAAAAAGTATGCTAAAGACCTACTATTAAAGTTTAATATGGCAGAATGTAAGGCTGTTCCGTTTCCATTCCTCTTAGGAATCAGTCTTGAAGAGGAAAATTCCACACCGCTTGCAGATTGCACTATGTATCGACAATTGATTGGTTCACTACTTTACTTGACACACTCAAAGCCTGATATTTCATATGCTGTGAGTGTTGTATCAAGGTATATGCAACAACCCCATGAGATTCATTGGCGGGCAACCAAGCAGATCTTGCAGAATGTGCAAGGTACGAGAAATTTTGGCATACATTATGCTGCAGATTCTGAACTAGATTTCATTGGTTTTACTGATTCAGATTGGGCAGGTGATAGCATAGATTGGAAGTCCACTTCCGGATATGTTTTCATGATTGGACATGTCCCTATTTGCTGGTCAAACAAAAAGCAGGCAACCATTTTACTTTCTTCAGCAGAGGCAGAGTATCGAGGGGCAGTCAATGCCTGCATTCAGGCAGTTTGGTTGCAGGGTATTCTTTCCGAGTTTGATTTTGGTAGTACTACTTCGACTGTCCTATTTTGTGACAATCAAAGTGCTATTAAGATCTCCACCGATTCAGTTCAGCGGCATAGGACCAAACACATTGAGATTCATATGCACTACATCCGAGAGTTGGTGCATGATCACACTATCATTCTGCAATATTGCCCTACCGATGAGTAAATTACAAACATCTTCACCAAGAGCTTCACTGATAAGAAGTTCTCTTACATCCGTTCACTGTTGGGGGTGAGTTCCATCATGGTGGAGACATATTAGATCCATTTTTATGTTTAGCTTGAGGGGGGGCTTTCTTCCTACTGGGTTTTCCCTTTTTCCTCACTTAGCTTATTTTCAACATTTTTGGATTATTGTATTGGGGTGACCTTTGGTCTTAGTAACCAGGGCCCTACATTTTATTTTTTACATCATGGTATAGCTTGAGGGGGGGTGTTAGGATATCTCATCATTTAGTATGTACTTTGCATGCATGCATGCATTCTGCATGCATTGCATGCACCCGCATGCTTCCCAGTCACCAGTATGATGCCTCCAGCACCTAGTCCCTAGTTTTCCAGCACTTGGGAGCCACTTTCCACTCAGATTTATCCCTCCTAGCCAGGGAGGCGCCCACTTCTCACCTTCCACTACAGAACGACACCTTTTCTCATCTACCAGTCAGTTCCACTTCAGTTAGTTAGTTGGCTTTCCTTGATTTGAGGCTAGACTGACTCCTAACTGTTGTTACCACTCCGATTGACCTCCGATGAGCCTTGACTTCCTATTATGAATCCAATTAACTCCTCATGCGCCCTCCACTGAGCCTCCATCCCTAGATTAGTGCCACTTACCATCAGTTACACTTATTACCCTCAGTTAGACTCAGTTTGACACTTGTCTGACAGTTACTTGTGCATTGATGACCACCACTGATTGATGATGAGGACTCCTAGTTGGACACAAGCTATGCCATGCAATATATTCGAATGAACTCCTTGGCTAATTCGAATTGCTCACTCATTGTGACAGTATTGTATTGTAATTCTACCATTCTAGATTATAGAGCACTGTTGCATCTCTCTTGCATAGTTTTTAGTCCAAATTGTTTTACATCTTTGTGATTGATATTCTTGTTCAATAGATTTGTTGTGACTAATTTTACAGTATAAGTACTAAATGAAGGTGAATTCATCAACTTTTTTATGATTTCTTGCATTTCTCTTAATTTTCATTGGATTAGTATAATCTTGTAATGCTTTTATGGTTATGGTGTTTAGCAGTTTTGAAGTATACCATGTGGATCTAGTATATGATTAATGTTAATTATCTGTAAACGAGGGACTTAAATCCCAGTTTCTTTACCAACATAGATCTTATGTGAAATTACTTATGTAGATTTTTGTGGTTAGACATCTTTGAGGTCTCTTCAAACAGTTCCAAAAGTTAGAAGGAGCTCTAGGCTTATTATGGTAGATTTTTGTGCTTATCAATGTGTTTTGAAAAATAAATTGGATTTTAAGCATGGTTGCCTTTGAATATTAGTGTCTTTTCTTAGAATTACAAATGATGCAATTTGGGTGTTCATATTCTCCTCTCTCCAATTCTGAAAGGGTTCTAGCTCAATGGAAGAGCGCCTGCCTTACAAGCAAGACGTTGGTGGTTCGATTCCTTCGTGCCCTGTTGATATTACAATATTGGTATTTTTAATAAAATATATTTTATTGTGATTTATTATGGATATAGAGGGGGTTCTAAACCACCTTCATATGTTACTACGAGGAGGGTTCGAAATTGCCCTTGTATGTTACAACGAGGGGGGTTTAGAACCACTCTTGTAGGTACCTACGAGGGGGGCTTGTAACCGCCCCCATAGGTGTCTACTAGGGGGGTTTACAACTGCCCCTAAAAGTCACTTTTAGGGGGGGTTCCAAACTGCCCCTATAGGTCTCTACTAGGGGGGTTCAAAACTGCCCCTATAAACCTCTACAAGGGGGGTTCTAAACTGCCCCAAAACTGCCCCTATAAACCTCTACAAGGGGGGTTCTAAACTGCCCCTATAGGTCTCTACAAGGGGGGTTCCAAACCGCCCCTATAGGACTATATGAGGAGGGTTCCCAACCGCCCCTCTAGGCCTCTACGAGGGGGGTTTGAAACCACCCTTATAGTCCTCTACGAGGGGGGTTCCAAACCACCCTTGTAGGTTTTTATGAGGGGCCTTATGAGGGGGGTTCACAACTGCCCTCGTAGGTCTCTATGAAGGGGGTTCAAAACCTCCCTTGTAGGTCTCTATGAAAGGGTCTATGAGGGGGGTTTAAAACTGCCTCCGTAGACCTCTACGAGGGGGGTCACAAACCACCCCCAAAAGTCACTTTTGGGGGCGGTTCCAATTTCGTCAAAAAACGCCCTTGAAGGGAATTTTTTTTAACATTGGTGCCTTTAGGGGCAGTTTTTCCAAAACCCGCCCTGTAGGTCACTTTTGGGGGTGGAAGACAACCCCCCCCTAAAGGCTAAAAATGTAGTAGTGTATGGAACAACCTCTTTGTTTTGTGATAGATTTTGGTCTTGTTTACTGACTCAAGAAGTTATTGTATGGTGTGAAACAAGCACCTCATGCTTGGTATGATAATATTGATCATTTATTTGTCAATCTTGGCTTCAAATGTTGTGATTTGATCACAGTATTTATGTATTACATGTTCATGGTGTTGATGTATATGTAACTTTAGAATGTATTTCACCCAGGTATATTGTACTCTTATAGAGATGTTATTATTCCTCTATACAGAAGTGTCGTCATTTGTATTGACAAGTGTCGCAAGTGTCACAACTTGCTGTGATGGGTTATTAGACCACCAAGTGTGGGGTCGGCCTTGATTAATGTAACCATGGGTTATTAGACTCTCCTAGAGAAGTCGGCCCTGCTAGTGTATTAGGCAAGTCGAGACAAGTATAAATAGAGAGCGGGAGATATTTATTTGTTCATCTCATTATTCACTCCTACATCACTCAGAAAGTGGCGCACTAGTTGAGGAGGAGGAGTAGTTGCTAGCAGAAGACTATCTCTTGTACTTTGGTTGTATCATTTCTCTTTCTATCTATGAGAAAGTTGTGGGGTTTTTCACCTTTATGGTTTTACCAAGTGAAACTTTGTGTGTCTATTGTCTCATGTGATTGTTTGGTGTGATTGATATGCATTGTTATACTTGATATGCTGTACATGTTATTCTCTCAGTAAAGATCCTAGAGTATGTTGAATTAATGCTCAAAAATTAACATGGTATCAGAGCTAACCTGAGAAGAAGACACTGTGCAGTTGCGGAAACTAGGGTTTCTTGTTTATTGGATTTCTCTCCACAGATTATGGAAAAGCAGCAAGGTAGATTGACTCTACTCATCAAGGAGAATCTTTTTGTCCAATCAGAATCCAATTTTGGGAACTTTCATTTTTTGCCCTAAAATTTAGGGTTTCCACAAAAATAGCAATTTCTGAAATCTGAGGACATAGCTGGAAGCTCCTTGGAAAAATCAAAGTTTAGAGCTTTGGATCGAGATTTTTGGTTGGGTGAAGCTCCGGGAAACTCAAAACCTAATTCAGGGTCCTCCCTAGTGAATCCGGGAAGACTAAAAGGAATTTCTGAAGGAATAAACTTTGCACATTTCAAATTCTGAATATACCAGACTGATCAGCTCATCAAGGCACATCTTTCTATCATTTCAGAAAGTTTAAATTCACATTTTGAATTTTTAGGTTTTCTCTGACAAACCCTAATTCGACACCAGATCTAGATTTCTGCAAATCAAGTGGTAAGACCTAAATCTTTTCTATTTCCATTTGAAGTACTCTTTAAGATGTCTCACCACACCAAGCTTGAGGATAAGATTGAAGGGGCTGATAACTTCCGAGCATGGAAGTATAGGATTGGGTTAATCCTGGAAGAAAATGAATTGGATACTTACATAAGTTCTAAGGTCCCTATCCCAGAAGAAGAAGAGGCTAAGGCCTTGCAGAAGAAGAACTTGGTCAAGGAAAATAGGATCATTGTTGATTCTATCAAAGACCATCTCATACCACATGTGTCATCTCTAAAGACACCCAAGGAGATGTTTGATTCCCTGACCAAGCTATTTGAAGGGAAGAACATAAATCAGAAGATGACTCTGTGGAATCAATTGAAAGGGGTAAAGCTTCAGAATGGAGAGACCATTCAATCTTATTTCTCTAAGGTCTCTCAGATCAAGGAACAACTTGAAGCTGTGGATGAAGTAGTGGACAATGGTGAAGTTGTCATGACCACATTGAATGACCTACCTAGGTCATGGGATTCCTTTATTCAAGGAATTTGTGCAAGAAGGAAGTTGATCTCCTTCAGTAGACTGTGGGAGCAATGTTCACAAGAAGAGGCTAGGATTGTAGCCCATGAAGAAAAGATGGGAAGTGAAGATCAAGCTCTCGCAGCTCACACCAAAAGAAACAAGCCCAAGAATGAGCACTCTCATTACAAGAGATCCTCTCACAATGATCAAAAGAATAAGAAGGATCTAAGATGCTTTATATGTAATGAGAAGGGACACTTTGCTGCAGATTGTCCCAAGGAAAAAAGGGACAAGAACAACAACAACTTCAACAAGAAGAAGAAGAATAACAAAAGAAGATATCATGCTCATGATGTTGAGGATGATGAACCTCCCAAGAAGAAGGCTAGATCAAAAAGTGATGACTCATCAAGCGAAGATGAATATGTTCTAATCTCTGCTCTCATAGGTACTATCTCTCATGGTTGTAATGATTGGCTTATTGACAGTGGGGCTTCCAAACACATGACTGGGTTTAAAGAATCTTTTGTAAACCTATCTGAACATGAGTCGCCCCATAAGGTGAAACTTGGGGATGACTACCAATATCCTATCAAAGGAAGTGGTGAAGCTTCTTACAACCTAGACTCTGGAAAGTCTTTGAAGATGAAAGGGGTTCTATATGTACCTGGGCTCAAGAAGAATCTACTCTCCATATCTGCATTGGATGCAAAAGGCATGAGGGTTGCATTTGTAGATGGCCAAGTACTCATGTGGATAAAGGGAAAGACCATAGATGATGCAGTAGTGATTGGAGAGAAAGAGGGAGGATTGTACAAATTGAAGGGACAACCTGAACATGCCATGGTACATGAATCCATGGAGCCAAGTGAAATTTGGAACAGAAGGCTTGCACATGTGCACTATAGAGCACTACCAATTGCAAGCAAAGCTGTAGAGGGTCTTCCTGAAATCAAGACAAAGCATGAATGTGGTTGCAAAGGATGTGCAAAAGGAAAGAACATTAAGAAGCCATGTCCAAGTAGTGAAAGGAATGCTAAAATAATCCTGGAAATTATCCACCCTGATGTATGCGGTCCGATGTCATCTAGTTCTCTGAGTGGGTATGTATACTATGTCTCTTTCATTGATGATTTCTCTAGGAAGACTTGGGTCTACTTCTTGAAGAACAAAGATGAAGTGTTTGATAAGTTCAAGGAATTCAAAGCCTCGATGGAAAATCAAACTGATAAGAATATCAAGACATTCATATCCGACAATGGTGGAGAATTCACTTCAGGTGATTTCAAGAATTTATGCAGTGATTCAAGGATTAAGAGCGAGTTGACTGCTCCTTACAATCCACAATAGCATGGAGTTGCAGAAAGGAAAAATAGAACAATCATGGAAGCAGCACGAGCAATGCTACATGACCAGGATCTGCCTATGCATTTATGGGTAGAAGCAACTAGGACAGCTGTATATGTGCAGAACAGAACACCTCACAAGATATTGGACAACAAGACACCAGAAGAGGTATTCTCTGGTAAGAAACCTGAAGTTAGCCATCTCAGAATATTTGGTTGTCCAGTATACACACATGTTCCAAAGGAAAATAGGACAAAGCTAGATCCTTCAGGAAAGAAGGGCATCTTTGTGGGGTATAGTGAAAGCTTGAAGGCTTACAGAATATACTTTCTAGGGTTCAAGAAGATTGATGTTAGCAGGGATGTAACATTTGATGAAAACTCAGCTTTCATCAAGTCAAGGAAGGCACTTGTTGAAGATTGTGAAGAACCAAAGAAAACCAGATTTCAAGACACCGTCATGAATGAAGCAATTCTAGAAGCAGATCATGAAGTTGAAGATCCACAAATACCTGCAGATCCACCTCGTGAGGAGAACTCTCACAAGAGGAAACCTGCATGGGCTAGAGAACTGATTCAAGATCTCATACCAACTATGTTGCCTTACTCTGTGACATTATGAACAAAGAACCTTTCAGTTATGAAGAAGCAGCGGAAAAGAAAGAATGGAAGGATACCATGGTCGAGGAATACCAGTCGATCATGGAGAATGATATTTGGGATGTAGTCCCAAGACCTGAAGGGAAGTCTGTGGTGACTTCCAAATGGATCTACAAGATCAATCATGCTGCAGATGACAACATGGAGAAATACAAATCAAGATTTGTCACTCGTGGCTTCTCCTAGAAAGAAGGTATTGATTATGAAGAGACTTTTGCTCCTGTGGCCAGATACAATTCCATTAGATCAGTACTTGCTCTGGCTGTAGTGATGAAATGGAAGATACACCAAATGGATGTCAAGATAGCTTTCTTGAATGGTGTAGTCGAGGAGGAAGTGTACGTGGAGCAACCACTAGGTTTTGAGACACATGACAAGGAGTCATATGTGTGTAAGTTGAAGAAAGCTTTGTATGCCTTGAAGCAAGCTCCTAGAACTTGGTACTGTAGGATAGACAACTTTCTATCCAGTTTGGGATTTACTAAGAGTACAACGGATTCCAACCTTTACTACAAGGTTGAGGAAGGCAATCCTGTGATACTACTCTTGTATGTGGATGACCTATTTGTAACAGTTGAGGATAGAATGATTGCCGACATGAAGAGGAAGCTTGCTGCCGAGTTCGAGATGAAGGACTTGGGGATGATGCACTATTTTCTAGGCATGGAGGTGTGGCAGAGTGTAGATGGAATCTTCCTTGGACAAGGGAAGTATGCAGTAGAGATCCTGAAGAGGTTTGGGATGATGGACTGCAAGGCCATGGCCACACCTATGGCATCGAACCTAAAGCTTCTGTGTGATGCTTCATTTGATCCGGTTGATGTCACTGTGTATTGTCAGATGATTGGGTCCTTGATGTACCTAATGAACACTAGACCGGATATTTGCTTTGTGGTGAACACATTGAGCTAGTTCTTGACAGATCCCAGAGGTGTTCACCTGGTTGTTGTAAAGCATATTCTGAGGTACCTGAAGGGTACAATTGATTATGGGCTCAAGTATGATGCGAATCAAAAGTTTAACCTGCAGGGTTATGTTGATTCAGACTGGGCAGGCATTGCTGCAGATAGGAAGAGCACTTTAGGGTGCTGCTTTAGTATGGGATCAGGTGTGATCTCTTGGTTTAGCAGGAAGCAGTCATGTGTAGCACTGAGTACAGCCGAAGTAGAGTATGTTGCAGCTTGTTCGGCTAGTTGTGAGGCAGTATGGCTGAGGAAGCTACTGTCTGAGTTATTTGATCTCCCGTTGGATGCTACTGGTATCTTTTGTGACAACCAGAGTTGTGTGAAGCTGTCTGAGAACCCGGTGTTCCACGATAGGTCAAAGCACATAGAGATCAAATATCACTATATTAGGGATATGGTGCAGAGAGGAGTAGTGAAGCTCCTATATGTTGCGACAGATGAGAAGGTTGCATATGTGCTGACGAAGCCACTATCCAGAGTGAAGTTCGAGTACTTCAGAAAGAGGCTTGGTGTTCTTCAGATTGATGACACTTCTAGGAAGAAGTGATGGACAAATTTGCAGGACCGATCATGATGAGAGCAGGTTCCTTCCATGGCTGCAGATGTAAGTGTTGGATGATGAGCATCAGGATGATGCTCCAGTTACTGCTCTGTATATGCATCATGTTGGATTCTTGTTATGATCAGTTGGATCATGTATATGTATATGCATCATGTTGGATGCTTGTTATGATCAGGTGGATCATGTATTTGTATATGTATCAGGTGGATACATTTTATAATTAGGTAGATCATGTATTTGTATATGTGTCAGGTGGATGCATTGTATGATCAAGTAGATCATGTATGATGATATGTATCAGGTAGATACTGTGTATGCATCAGGTGGATGCATTGTATAATCAGGATGATCATGGATGATGAGCTTCAGGATGTTGCTCTAGATTATATGCATCAGGATGATGCATGAAGATGATCAAGATGATCATGCGATGATAACATGCATCAGCATGATGCAGTGATGATGATCAGGATGATCATGTACATCAGGATCATGTATGGTGAGTATCAGGTTGATACTCTTTGGCCGTGGACAAGTTGTGCAGAAAAGCATATAATTTGGCCCTGGGAGGTTTGCAGGTACTCTTTCAAGGTTTTGCCTATGGCATATAATGTGGCCCTGGGATATCTAGAAAATGCTCTTTCGAGGTTTTGCTTGGGAGGACATATAATTTGGCCCTGGGAGGTTTGCAGATACTCTTTCGAGGTTTTGCCTATGGCATGTAATATGGCCCTGGGATATCTGGAAAATGCTCTTTCGAGGTTTTGTCCTATGGCATGTAATATGTCCCTGGGAGATCCGATAGGTTGGCTTGTATGCTCGTAATAAGTCCTGGGATGCTCTTGCGAAGTTTTTCCATGACCACATGTAATTTGGCCCTGGGAGATCCTATAGGTAGAGCTGTGTGCTCATAACAGCTTGGGATGCTCTTGTGAGGTTTTGCGCGACCACATGTAATTTGTCCTTGGGAGATCCTATAGGTAGATTTGTGTGCTTGTAATAGCCTGGGATGCTCTTGCGAGGTTTTGTGGTGAGGTCAGATATAATATGTCCCTGGGATATCCTACAGGTAGAGCAGTGTGCTCGTAACAACCTGGGATGCTCTTGCGAGGTTTTTGATGCACGTAATAAGTCCTGAGGATTCCACAGTATGGCCAATGATGATGAAGACATGCAGGTGGTGGGCCTACATCCAGTATGAAAAAGGATTGGCTCTGTAGAACTTCCTATGACGAGTAGATCAGAGATTGATTGAGATAGCAGCAACAGTGATGATGATGATGATTCGATGACGATGATCCAAAGAAGAAGACTTGTGCTAGAAGATCTGTGTTGAGAAATACCTTCCTAGTTAAGAGGGAGTGTTGATGTATATGTAACTTCGGAATGTATTTCACCCATGTATACTGTACTCCTATAGAAATTTTATTATTCCTCTATACAGAAGTGTCGTCATTTGTATTGACGACTGTCGCAACTTGCTATGATGGGTTATTAGAACACCAAGTGTGGGGTCGACCCTGATTAGTGTAACCATGGGTTATTAGACTGAGTTAGACAAGTTGTCCCTGCTAGGTTATTAGGTAGGCCAGGTCATGTATAAATAGAGTGCGGGAGGCACTCTATTTGTCATCTCATTATTCACTCCTACATCACTCGGAAAGTGGCGCACTAGTTGAGGAGGAGGAGGAGCTGCCAGTAGAAGACTATCTCTTGTACTTTGGTTGTATCATTGCTCTTTCTATCTCTGAGGAATTTGTGGGGTTTTTCACCTTTATGGTGTTCCCCAGTGAAACTCTATGTGTCTATTGTCTCATGTGATTGCTTGGTGTGATTGATATGCATTGTTATACTTGATATGCTGTACATGTTATTGTCTCAGTAAAGATCCTAGAGTATGTTGAATTAATGCTGAAAAATTAACACATGGTGATACTTTGACTATGGCATTGTATGTTGATGACTTAGTCATAATTGGAAATAATGTTCATCTGATTTTGGGTATGAAGAAACATCTTACAGATACCTTTGAAATGACTGATCTTGGTATGTTGCATTTCTTTCCGGGCATCCAAATTTTGCAAATGGATGATGGTATCTTTCTTTCTAAAAAAAAATATTCTTTGGATCTTTTGAAATGATTCAAAATGGACGACTATAAGTATTGCGCTACACCTTATCATCCAAGTGTAAAATTTTCAAAATATTGTGACTCTACATGAGTCGATGCCACTCTTTATCGACAGCTGGTCAATATCCTGATTTACTTACCTCAGAGTTGAAAGGATCTCTCCTTGTTAGGATATTCCTATACTCCATCCTAGACCTATCAACATTTCCATTATTTTCATTTTAGTTCATACATGCATTTTTAGGGTTTGCATGAATTTGCATACATCCCAATCATCAATCCCAACACCTAGCCCTTAGTTAGTTATCCCCCGAAGCTTTTTTCCACTCAGCTTCATCCCTCCTAGTGCTTAGTGCGCCCTCCTTTCACCTACTGCATGAGAAAGGCGCCCTTCCTTACCTACCATTCAGTTATCTTCAATTCTTTTCTTGATTTAAGGCTAGACTGACTCTCAACTGACTGTATCACTCCGATGGACCTCCAGTGAGACTTGACTGCCCATTCTGATTCCAGTTAGCTCCTCATGCGCCCTCCATTGAGCCTCCTTAATTCAGTTAGTTCCGGTTACACTCAGTTACACCTACCACACTCAGTTAGACTCAGTTTGACTGATGGTTGACAGTTACTTGAGGATTGATGACTCCACTTATGATGAGATAGACTTCTAGTTGTGCTCCAATGACACTCGAGTGATCTTTTGATTATTCCATGAAGGCTAATTCGAATTGCCACCTTGGCATTCGAATCCTCATGCATTGTACTACTTATTTGTCCATATTGTGATTAATTAATTAGTGTGTGTGAAGTATTTTTGCTTCTATCTGAGTTCTACTGTATTATTATTCTGTTGCTCATCTTACTGCATTGACCACTCTTAATCTTATTCCTAAATTCTTTCTTGTGAGGTATACATTATCTCTTAGATCTGCCGTGACGATTTTCACATGGTATTAGAGCATGTTGAGAGTATTGTTTATCTCCATTCCTGAGAGTTTTTTGCACGTTATTATCAACATTTCGAGTGCAGCAGTTTCTGCATTTTTGCAGTAGTAGCAGTTGCATATATTTCTATTATTTTTTTGCAGGTCTTCTACAACTTCCATGTATTTAGAATAAATCCCTCCTCTTTCTCCATTCAACTATGATCTTCTTTCTCCATTCAACTATGATGAATGGAAATCGAAAATGATATCATATTTGAAGAAAAATGATCTCTTTGATCATTGTTTTGAAAGAGATCTCGAATCCTCTGAAGAAGAGATTGACTGGTTAAATAAAGGTGACAGAGTCTATGCAACAATGATGTTTCCTTTGCCTCAATACATGATATACCAATACATTGATGTTGAATCTCCAAAAGAGCTATGGGCCCACCTGGATGAAAGTTTTGGTAGACAGAATGAAGGGATTGGTCCAAACCCCTTCGAGAGCAAGCAAAGTGATGCATTCACCCTTCTTGATGATCTCATTGATCATGAATCAGTATCAAACATATATCATATTGAAGTTAGCCACAAAGAAGAAGAACTTGCAGATTCTACATCCATGCTCCAAATTTCTTCTATTTCGAATTCTGTGCCAGCTCACACTCTACAAATTGCAGAAGGTCCTAAATCCTCTCTTACACCAGAGTCTGTTGATTTGCATTATGATCACAGGAATGTTTCAGAGGTAAAATCAGCCATTGGAGGTAATGCATTCTCTCTCCTTGATCACTCACCTCTTATGTACTACTATATGATCATTATTTCATGCTTTCGGAAGGTTATTGAAGACCATGGTTTTGATTTCACCCCTGTTGGTTCAAAGGAGATATCAAGAAACCATTTCCATTCGCTTGGGATAATTTCTTATGCACATCATGGTTTTGATCTCACCCCTACTGGTTCAAAGGAGATCTCAAGAAACCATTGCCATTCGCTTGGGATAATTTCTCATGCATTTACTGGTTTTGATCTCACCTCTAATGGTTCAAAGGAGATCTCAAGAAACCATGATTCAAGTCTTGGAGCTGATTTTGATTCCAAGCAATCATTATTATTTGATGGTTCTTTTTGGCATAATCTCACCCATGATGGTTCGAAGGAGAAGACAAAAGACTATCTGCACATTGATAGATTTGATCCTACCTCGATTGATTCGAATCACAGGTTCAAGGATCATCGTCATACTTTTGGATTTGTTCTCATCACATTCGATCTAAAGAGCAAGTACAAGCACATGCTTTTTGAGCATAATCCACCTCTTCCCAAGAAGAATATACCTCCAGACATATGACCAAGCATCACACCTGCTTGAGTTTGGAGCATTTATTTTTGTGTGTGCCTTACAGTCTATTTTGAGGGGAGGTATTTTTCCCATGAGGTTTTCCCCATTTCCTTGGTTTATTGACTATTATTATTATTCATTGTATTGGGTGACCTTTGGTCTCAGTTACCAGGGCCCAGGATGGATTAAGGGGGGGGTGTTAGGATATTCCTATACTCCATCCTAGACCTATCAACATTTCCATTATTTGCATTTTAGGTCATGCATGCATTTTTAGGGTTTGCATGCATTATTTAGGGTTTGCATGCATTTGCATGCATCCCAGTCATCAGTCCCAACAACTAGCCCTCAGTTAGATAGCCCCCGAAGCTTCTTTCCACTCAGTTTCATCCCTCCTAGTACTTAGTGCGCCCTCCTTTCACCTACTGCATGAGAAACACGCTCTTCCTTACCTACCATTCAGTTATCTTTAGTTATCTTCAGTTATCTTCAGTTATTTCCTTGATTTAAGGCTAGAATGACTCTCAACTGACTGTATCACTCCGATGGACCTCCAGTGAGACTTGCTGCCCATTCTGACTCCAGTTAGCTCCTCATGCACCCTCCACTGAGCCTCCTTTATTAAGTTAGTTCCAGTTACACTCAGTTACACCTACCACACTTAGTTAGACTTAGTTTGACTGATGGTTGACAGTTACTTGAGCATTGATGACTCCACTGATGATGAGATAGAATTTTAGTTGTGCTCCAATGACACTCCAGTGATCTTTTGATCACTCCATGAAGGATAATTCGAATTGCCACCTTGGCATTCAAATCCTCATGCATTGTACTACTTATTTGTCCATATTGTGATTAATTAATTAGTGTGTGTGAAGTATTTTTGCTTCTATCCGAGTTCTACTGTATTATTATTCTAATGCTCATCTTAATGCATTGACCACTCTTAATCTTATTCCTAAATTATTTCTTGTGAGGTATACATTATCTCTTAGATCTGCTGTGAGGATTTTCACACTTCTTTGTTGTTATACTTGTGGTATCTTGATTCATGTAGGATCTTTGAGAAATCCACTGAAATATGGAAAGAGAATTGTTCGCTATATCAAAGGAACTTATCAGTATTGTAATAAGTATTGTTGCGATACAAAACCACTACTCGGATTTACTGATTCCAAATAGGGAGGTGACATTGATGAGCAAAAGTCCACTTCTGTCTATATGTTTTGACTAAGATCTAGACCCTTGTTTTCATCATTCAAGAAACATAAAGCAGTCTCTCTTTCCACTATAGAAGTAGAATAGCGTGGAGCTATCAATGAAGGTACAAAGGAACTTTTGATCCATCATCTTTTGGAAGATCTTGGTTTTCTTGTTCAATCCTTGATCGTTATACATTGTGACAATCACTAGAGTACAATACAAGTTGTTGAGAATATCATTGCTCACTGTATGATGAAGCATGTTGAACTTCATGTTCATTATTTGAGATAGTTGGTGCAAAAAAATGTTGTCTCACTTGCTTAATGTAGGATAGATGATAAAATCGTTGATATCTTTACAAATCCTTTACCAAAAGCTAAGTTTCTGAAATATTAGGATATGCTAGGGATTGAAGAAGTTGCAATTATAGGGGGATGTTAAGGAAACATAATTACATTTGTTGAATAGCCATAGTATTATTCTGATGGGGGTGTGTTGGAACCTAATGTTATGCAGGTTCATAACACCTTAAATGCTTTTGATTGTTCCCCGGAAAGTATCATTAATGATAATTTAATCCATTTAACAACAGATTGATTGTTTTCTATGACGACACCTACTTCAAATGGTCGTCAGTGTTTTAAATGTGTTACATTGTTTACATGAAGTGATTACTATACTTTGTCGTAATCATCTTTTAATGCATGCAACTAATTGAATGCATGTACCAACTATATTAATACTTGTAACAACATTATGTATTCGTAAATATTCTGTCTGAATTTAACGTTGAATATTTACATCTTTACTTCGTTATCTGAATATGTTATGGTTACTTGTTATATGTAAGCATCGTCGTTTATTTTAACTTTTACTATGCTATAATTCTGATCATGGATACTAACTGTTTGATTTTTCCCTTTTGATGAAGGGGTCCTATGGGTACCCTGAGGATTACTTAGCTATTGCATAGCTAACGCTCTTACTACTTTTGTACAGATCGCATGTGAGAGTGATTTCTCCAGTGAAGATTGAATTACTATACGTCATTGTGGAACTTACTCTAGACTTTGATGTTAAAACATACTTGTAGACGACTTACTTAAAAACCTAGGGTAAAACCTATCCTAACTACATTTCCCATTTAAATGATTTTGTTCAATTTATGGACAACATATATAATGAGAAAATATGAAGGATTTTATACTTTAGCTTATACTTAATATAAGTGCATTCTATAAGTGCCTTCTATAAGTGCCTAGTATGGTTTGGCGAACTTTATACTTTATGTTATGATAATGCCATTGAATTAGGATCATGGTTTAACACAATATAACCGATATATTGTGATCCCCATTACTATAGTTCTTATGTATGAATATTTAATATGGCAATGTCATATCCACGATTTACAAACTTGTAATATGAATATGTATGGGCTTATGAATGTAATACGACCTGAATATATATTTTATACATAGCATAGACCACGATTTGAACCATAGTGGAACTCTATGTTGGCAGGAGTACTGGAGTTTTGTAGCTGTATAACTTAAATGTCAATTAATGTGGCTTGGTGAAATGATCGATGGCAGACCCCATGGAAAAATTTATGTTGTTTGATCATGTGATGGTATGGGGTTTTGTGTAACCCTAACTACGCATTGATAGACCATACTCATCGTTTACTTAGTTCATTTGCAAAGTTGTTTGGAGAGGCCGACAGACTCTCGAAAAACTAGGGTTCGAAAGGCTTTTGCAAAATCTCCAGGGATTCGATGGTGAGATCTCATAGCCTGTAACTCGACATTTGTAGGCTGTAAGTTCCATGGTTTTCTTTTTTAAGGCAAGAAAAATGAGGATTTCTATCATGCACAAAGGTGAGTTTCCACTAGCATTGAAGCACATTTTGTATTGTTTTAATTTCTTTAAACCCCGAATGCCATTGATGTTTAACACTTAGGTTTTTGCATGTGTTGGAATTTCTTGATAGGGAAAGATAAAGGTGGTAGACAGTTAGCAACGGTTCTCCAAGGCGTCATGCTCATTAACCTCGTAAGCCTCGGGCAGACTCAGCAAGACTCTTAAAAATGAGTGAAGGTGTTTTTGGCATTGATTCCTGAACTATTCCACGCAGAAGGAAATGTTATCTAGCAAAAGCTATGGTTATCTCTTTGTGTTAAGGGTTCTCACCGTAGGGTATCGATGTAAAACATTAGGGGTTAAATTCCCCGAGCTACGACTCTTGTAAAATTAATGCTTAAGTAGTTATATGGATTTGTTTACGTTCCACCCAGTATTTTACTGTGTAAATTAGTTGTAAAAATATATATGAATTCTGGGTTTGAACCCTTATGCGTAAATTGAATTTGTTTTTAAGGAATTGTAATGGCTATGTATAATACTCAGTAATTTTTTGATTTCTATGTTAAAAGATCTGAAAGTCAAAAGTTTTACCCTTGCCTTGTCAGCGTAAGCCCTGAAGCATATTATGTGGTTGTTCATTCCTGTGCAAGTATGAAATTTTGAAGTTACAAGGTTGCACCCTGCATTCGTCGTTTTTAGTTGTAGAAACAAACTGGGCATGGAAGTGACCCATTTGGGAAGGTAAAACCCATTTTTGCTGTTATAATTATGAAGCAATAGTTTAAGCCATTACGACCCTAACATATCTCGACATATGTTCAAAATAAATTACATTTATAATTATTAAGTTGATGAGCTAGCTTATATATAAACAAAGGCATTACAGTGTATCTAGGGAGTCTTTAAGGGTTTCGATTCTGTAACTTAGTATATGATTGTTTTTTTTTTGTTCGAGTTTGTATCCAAACTCTAAACTTTGAAATATATAAATGCAGTGTTAACTTAAAATCCGAACCCTAGTTTTCTGGGTTGGATTTTATGCGTATCAAGTATAGTTTCAAGAACTGGGCAAAAACCCTGTGGGTTTCGATTCCAATTCAAAAGCTTAATTTTGAATAATATTTAATTCTTCATAATAATACTGTACTTAGTTTTACGGTTGCATTTATCCAATTATTTGATATATACATTTGGATATTCATAGAGTTAGGTTTTGCAAATTGTATTCGATTACATGTATTGAAGTTATATAAGATTCTAGATTCGATACCTTGTATATTAATTTGATATTGTATAATTAACTTGTTTTGTTATACCGTCTTATGATTTAATGTTATAATCAAGGTTTGACAATTGGTATAATTATTATTGGATGGTGAAAGTACAGAGCTTGTTTCTTTTGTATGAACCTTAGTATGATGTAACAATTATGATTTATAATTGTGTAACCTGATTCTCAGAGCTAGGTTTTGAATGTATATTATCCCTTTCTTATGGTTGATAATACTTACAAAATTTGGAGATAAACTCTGTTTATAGTAAGAGTTTGATTCTTATTTGTACATATATATATCAGTGGTACTTATATAAATATTAACCTAGACTAAAATATTACAATAAAATTCTAGGGCTTATATTAAGGTGTTGCATAATAACATAGTTTGTTTGACTATACGCAAACTATGTTTTCAGTTTATAAAAGACCCAGCATAGGTAATACAGATATCTTCGATATTCCTTGGAAATAAAAGTTTAGTCCTAAGATAAGTAGAATATTTTTGCTTTTACAAATAAATTAAATTCACTTATACAATCTTTATAAAACAGTTTCTATCTGAGTTATTTCCAATCATGTTGATCTATTTATAATTTTATTCCTCTGTACTAGAGTACGACACTTAACTGTGTGTGGAAAAATACAAGGAAGTATTTTATTCATTCCCACTACATTCAACCATAATTAAACTATCAATCTAGCAATTAAAACAATTTTCAGAAATAGATAACAGTCCAGAATTTAATAATTCCGAAAGACTAAATTGACAAGAAGTAAATAAGATAACACAATAAGAAACCTGTTAACTGTAGAGGGTGACAAAAATCCAAAGGAGCCTGTTCCACCCAACCTTATCCTAAAGACATCCAAATCACTTTCCTTAGGACCCCCCGAGCATGTTCATTGAACCACCAGGATGAAGATGCTGTGTGGAGAATGGAATAAATTCCTATGCAAGTTAGCAGCAGTACTCAATAGTAATACTTATTCCTTTAGCAATATTGAACTCAACATACAGTTGCACTAGTTCAGAATGCAGACTTATCTCATTCAATTACTTCCTAGCCTTCCCCTCATTGAATGTCTTGTGCTCTCTTATTTCTCTTTCAGAAAAATTATCACAAGGAAAAACTAAACAACCTCCTGCTGAATTCGATGGATGATATAGCATGCCTAGGTCTTCTGGTCAGTTTCTTAGTTATTGACCTACCTGCTCAGTTCCACTTTCTTGGGGAACATGACCATAAAATTAGGGAAGTTGCCCCCTGCAACAACTAGAAGTGAAATGATGATGCTTCCAAGTGTCATTTTTCTCTCCACCCGAGTCCATTCCTCCTAGTGGGTCAGTGAACACTCATTCAACAGCCTCCTTTGGATACTTGTCTAATCTTTTATTTATTAATAATAAAATATTAGAGTAATTAATTACAGTCATCCTTGACCCCACTTGGTCAATAATCATAAAACTTTACAGTAACATAAAACATAATGTTTTTCTCTTAACATAAAATGTTCATAATTTGGGTATGTGACAAACACCCCCTCTTAAGTTCAACACAGTCCTCGATGTTTCCTTATTCATCATCCTCCAAGTCTTCCTGGAACAGAATTTGATATGCCACCCGCATATTACTTTCCAATCCCCAGGTTTCTTCATCTGGACTAAGGTGCTTCCATTGCACCTTTACTTGTCCAATGGTACGATTCTGAAGCAAAATTTTCCTCCTCTCGAGGATACAATCCGGTTTCACCAGAAAATATCCTTCTAGTTCCACTTGTACATGATTCCAATTAATCACATTAGTAGCATCATGCACATACTTTTTCAAAATAGGAATGTAGAATACATTATGTACTTTAAGATTTGGTGGTAAGGCCAATTGATATGCCACTGGTCCAACCCTGGATAGTATTTAAAAAGGTCCACAATACCTTGTTGCTAGTTTAGCACAGCTTCCTAATTTTAAGGAACTCTTCTTGGGTTTCACCTTGATGAAAACATGCTCACCAACCTGAAACTCTTTCTGATTTCTTTTGAGATCTGTGTGACTTTTCTGTCTATCTTGTGCAATTTTCAAATTGCCTTGAACCTGTTTCACTATTAGTTCCATTTCTTTTAATAACTCACGTCCTAACATCAACTTGCCAACTGGATTGCTCCATGAAATAGGCATGTTACATTTTCTTCCATAAAATGTTTCAAATTGACTGAGTTTTGTTGAATCTTGATAATGATTATTATAAGCAAATTCAACTAAGTGCAAAAAATCTTCCCATTTACCTCGTTGATCTCTAACATACATTCTTAACATATCTTCAAGAATTTGATTAACTCTTTCTGTTTACCCATCCATTTGCGAATGAAATGATGTACTGAAATTTAAATTAGTATCCAAACATTTAAACAAGGACTGCCAGAAATTTCCCGTAAATTTAGAGTCTCTATCAAAAATTATGACTTTAGGAATTCCATGTAAGCGAAAAATTTGTTTCATAAAAATTTCAGCAATGTTAGCATCCTTGTAAGTTTTTTTAACAGGTATGAAATGGGATGATTTACTAAGCTTGTCCATAACTACCGTTATAGAATCATTTTGTTTCTCATTTTTAGGTAAACCAGTTATAAAATCAATACTAATTATTTCTCACTTCCAATCTGGAACTGGTAGTGGCTGCAACAGTCCAGATGGGTGTTGATGCTCAACCTTTATTTGTTGGCATTCCATACACCTAGCAATGTATTCATCTACCTCATTTTTCATATTTGGCCAAAAGTAATCTTTCCTTAGCATGGTTATCATCTTCTGGTAACTAGGATGTCCTGAATAAGGAATTTTATGTAATTCATTTAAAATCAACAGTTTAACTTCTGGTATATTAGGCACATAAAGTTTGTTTTTATACAGCATTAAGCCCTTTTCATTTAAGCTGTAATCTGTTATTAAATTTTCAGTATTATTTTCAGCAACCTTTTGCTGTAATTTAAGGTAATTCCCATCCAGTTTTATTCCTTCTTCAAGCTTATTCTCCAAATCTGTTTTGTAAGAGCTGATTGCTGCTATGAAATTTAAATTCGCATTTCTTGTCAAAGCATCAACAACTTTATTTTCTTTTCCTTTAATGTGCTGAAGCTCCAAATCATACTCACTAAGGAAAGCTAACCACCTAGCTTTCCTCGCATTAAGATTTGATTGATCTAACAAATATTTTAAGCCTTTATTATCTGTCATTAGTGTAAACGTCCTTCCGATTAAGTGATGGCACCACATCTTTAACGCATGTATCACGACAACCAACTCTAAGTCGTAAGTTGCATAGTTCTTCTCATGAATTTTTAACTTTCTGGACTCATAGGCAATTACATGACCTTCTTGTGTTAAGAATCCTCCAAGTCCATCATTGCATGCATCCGTGCAAACAATGAAATCCTTGTTTGGATCCACAATTTTTTGAATAGGTGTAGTTGTTAACAGTTATTTTGATTTCTTAAAAATTTCTTCACATTTTTTATCTCAAACAAATTTCTTACCCTTCTTTTGTAAGGAGGTTATAGTATTCGCTATTCATGAGAATCCTTCTATAAACTTACGAGAATAACCTGTAATTCCCATAAAAGATCGTACACCAGTTACGTCTTTAGGGGCAGGCCATTCATTAATTGCTTTTATCTTGTCCGGGTCTACTGTGATGCCATCCTTGGACATCACATGCCCTAGATATTGTATTTTATCTTTGAAAAAATCACATTTGTTGAATTTAGCGTAAAGTTGGTGTTCTCTTAACACTTGTGAAATTATCTTTAAGTGTTCATCGTGTTCCTCTTTAGTCTTAGAATAAATTAAGATGTCATCAATAAATACCACTACAAATTTATCCAAGTAATTATGTAAAACATTATTCATTAGACACATGAAAACTGCTGGAGCGCTGGTTAGCCCAAAAGGCATAACCACGAACTTGTAGTGCCCGTAACGGGTTCTGAAAGCAGTCTTAAAGATGTCCTCATATTTAATTCTGACTTGATGGTACCCTGACCTCAAGTCTATCTTAGAAAATATTGTTGCACCACGCAGTTGATCAAACAGATCATCAATGCGGGGCAAAGGATATCTGTTCTTTATGGTCATTTTATTTAACTGGCGGTAAGTTATGCATAAACGCAAAGTTCTGTCCTTCTTTTTAATAAAAACGACATGTGCTCTCCACAGAGACAAACTTGGCCTTATATAATCTTTATCAATTAGTTTTTTTAATTATGATTTAAGTTCATTAAGTTCCAGAATGTTCATTCTATCAGGATCCTTTGAGTTTGGTACCGCTCCCGGTACTAACTCAATGGTGAAATTTAATTCCCTTTTCAGAGGTAGTCCTAGAATTTCTTCCGGGAATACATTAGAAAAGTCCTTTAGAATTGGTATATCTTCCAGTTTTAATTTATTTTCCTTAGTTGAATGTTCGTCATTAATTACATTTACAACAAACAACTTACACCCTTTACGAACAACCTTTTTTACTTGCAAAGCATAAATCTGTCTAACTGAAGTTTTCCTAGGAATTCCTTTTACTGTTACAGTTTCACATTTATCATTTAAACAAGTAAAGGTCTCTTCAAAACAATTTAATATCACCGTATGATTTTCCAGCCAATCCATTCCAATCAGAACATCATAAGAACCTAATGGTAATACATGCAGCTTAACATGAGTCCTGAACTGATTCATCAATAATTCACAATCTTTTACATAATGAGTTCCCTTTCTTTTAGTTCCAGTAGCTAATTGAACCAACCATGACTTTTCAAACTTTTCTACTTTCAGATTGCAACATTTTACTAAATCAAGTGACACATAGCTAAGACTTGCTCTTGGATCAATTAAAATAGAAATGGGTTTATCTTTCAACATACCTTCTACTTTAACCATTGAAGTTTGATGATCAGCCTGTCTGTTTTCCAAAGCTGCATCGATCCTGGGCATTTCCCTCGCTAGCTCACCAACAATAGCCTCCTCCTGTACTGTGTGTATGTTGTTGACGGTCCTCTTTCTGAGTGGTAAGTTTGATGCATAGTGAGGTCAGTGACAGTCCCAACGTTTAATAGGTTCTTTCTGTTCATTGCTTTTAACAAAATTTTTAGGTGGACCTCTGTTTCTTGTAGCTATAAAATTTGACTGTACATTACCTCTTGAATTCTTCCCTTGAAATTTGATGTTAGAAGAATTATGAGAATTATTGTTTCCAAAATTTTGATTAAATGTATAATGCTTCTTTCTTTGTTCAAAATTATTAGGCCTTTTTACTTTCCAGCTTGGTATGCCTTCCCTTTTCTTCTTCTGTTCAAAACAAATATTTTCCTTTCTCATGGCCTCTTCAAGGGTCTTAGGGTCGTCATACTCAATTTTGTCCTTTATATGAGACGGTAAGTAGCTCAGAAATCTCTGTACTTTAGGTTGTTTTTCAATAATGTATGTTGATGTATATGTAACTTTGGAATGTATTTCACCTATGTATATTATACTCCTATAGAGATGTATTATTCCTCTATACAGAAGTGTCGTCATTTGTATTGACAAGTGTCACAAGTGTTGTAACTTGCTGATGGGTTATTAGACCACCATGTGTGGGGTCGGCCTTGATTAATTTAACCAAGGGTTATTAGGCTAAGCTAGACAAGTCGGCCCCACTGGTTTATTGAGCAGGACAGGATAAGTATAAATAGAGATCGGGAGATCTCTATTTGATCACTCATTACTCACTTCTATCTCTCTCAGAAAGTGGCGCACTTGTGAGGAGGAGGATCATCTGCTAGGAGAAGACTATCTCTTGTACTTTGGTTGTATCATTGCTCTTTCTATCTATGAGGAAGTTGTGGGGTTTTTCACCTTTATGGTTTTCCCCAGTGAAACTCTCTGTGTCTATTGTCTCATGTGATTGCTTGGTGTGATTGATATGCATTGTTATACTTGATATGTTGTACATGTTATTCTCTCAATAAAGATCCTAGAGTATATTGAATTAATGCTAAAAAATTAACATGGTATCAGAGCTTCCTTGAGAAGAAGACATTGTGCAGTGGCGGAAACTAGGGTTTCTTGCTTATTGGGTTTCTCTCCATAGATTTTGGAAAAGCAGTAAGGTAGATTGACTCTACTCATCAAGGAGAATCTTTTTGTCCAATCAGAATTCAATTATGGGCATTTTCATTTTGGCCCTAAAATTTAGGGTTTCCACAAAAATAGGAATTTCTAAATTCTGAGGACATAGCAAGAAGCTCCTTGGAAACATCGAAATTTAGAGCTTTGGATCGATATTTGTGGTTGGGTGAAGCTCCGGGAAGCTCAAACCCTAATTCAGGGTCCTCCCTAGTAAATCCGGGAAGACTAAAAGGCATTTCTAAAGGGTGAAACTTTGCAGATCTCAAATTCTGAATATACCAGGCTGATCAGCTCATCAAGGTGCATCTTTCTATCCTTTCAGAAAGTTGAAATTCACATTTTGAATTTTTAGGGTTTCTCTAACAAACCTTAATCCGGGACCATATCCAATTTTCAGCAAATCAAGTGGTAAGACCTAAATCTTTTCTATTTCCATTTGAAGTACTCCTTAAAGATGTCTCACCACACCAAGCTTGAGGATAAGCTTGAAGGGGCTAATAAATTCTGAGCATGGAAGTATAGGATTGGGTTAATCCTGGAAGAAAATGAGTTGGACACTTCTATAAGTGAAGAGGTCCCTGTCCCAGAGGGAGAAGAGGCTAAGGCTCTTCACAATAAGAACTTGGTCAAGGGAAAGAGGATCATTGCTAATTCTATCAAGGACCATCTCATTCCACATGTGTCATCTCTAAAGAAACCCAAGGCAATGTTTGACTCTTTGACCAAGTTGTTTGAAGGGAAGAACATAAATCGGAAGATGACTCTATGGAACCAATTGAAAGGGGTAAAGCTTTAGAATGGAGAGACCATTCAATCCTATTTCTCCAAGGTCTCTCAAATCAAGGAACAACTTGAATTTGTGGATGAAATGGTGGAGAATGGTGAAATTGTCATGACCACCTTGAATGGCCTACCTAGGTCATGGGATTCCTTTATTAAAGGAATTTGTGCAAGAAGGAAGTTGATCTCCTTCAGTAGGCTATGGGAGGAATGCTCTCAAGAAGAAGCAAGGCTTGTGGCACGAGAAGAAAAGATGGGGAATGAAGATCAAGCTCTCACAGCTCACACCAAGAAAGGGAAGATCAAAAGGGAGTCATCTCACAAAAGAAGACCTTCACACCACCATCATAAGAACGATCTCAGATGCTTCACTTGCAATGAGAAGGGACACTTTGCTGCTGATTGTCCCAAGAACAAAGGGGACAACAACAACAACAACTTCAACAAGAAGAAGAAAAATAACAAAAGAAGATATCATGCTCATGCTGCTGAGGATGATGAACCACCAAAGAAGAAGGCTAGGGCAGAAAGTGATGACTCATTTAGTGAAGATGAATATGTTCTAATCTCTGCTCTCATAGGTACTATTTATCATGGTTGTAATGATTGGCTTATTGACAGTGGGGCTTCCAAACACATGACTGGGTTTAAAGAATTCTTTGCTAATCTATTTGAACATGAGTCACCCCATAAGGTGAAACTTGCGGATGACTACCAATATCCCATCAAAGGAAGTGGTGAAGCCTCCTACAACCTAGAATTTGGGAAGTCCTTGAAGATGAAAGATGTGCTATATGTACCTGGGCTCAAGAAGAACTTACTCTCCATATCTGCATTGGATGCAAAAGGCATGAGGGTTGCATTTGTAGATGGGCAAGTTCTAATGCGGCCAAAAGGTAAAAACATTGATGATGCAGTAGTGATTGGAGAGCAAGAGGGAGGTTTGTATAAATTAAAGGGACAACCTGAACATGCCATGGTACATGAATCCATGGAGCCAAGTGAACTTTGGCATAGAAGGCTTGCACATGTGCACTATAGGGCACTACCAATTGCAAGTAAAGCAGTAGAGGGTCTTCCTGAAATCAAGACCAAGCATGAAGGTGTTTGCAAAGGCTATGCAAAAGGAAAGAACATAAAGAGGGCATTTCCAAGCAGTGAAAGAAAATCAAAAGGAATATTGGAAATTATCCACTTCGATGTATGCGGTCCAATGTCATCCAGTTCTCTGAGTGGGTATGTTTACTATGTCTCTTTCATTGATGACTTCTCCAGGAAGACTTGGATCTATTTCTTGAAGAACAAAGATGAAGTGTTTGATAAGTTCAAGGAATTCAAAGCCTTGATGGAAAATCAAACTGATAAGAAAATAAAGACATTCAGATCCGACAATGGTGGAGAATTCACTTCATGTGATTGTTAGGAACCTATGTCAACCCTTCTCTTTACTATGTTAGTATATTGTTGTTGGACGCATATGCTTTGTAAGTCGTCCCGTAGTATTTGTTGATCCGTATTTTATATTATCCCATAGTATTGGACGCATATGCTTTGTAAGTCGTCCCATAGTATTATATGTCCCATGGTTTTGACTCATAGTATTGGGCATAGACTTAGTATATAAGTGTGTGTTGAGGTCATTGAAGGCACCGTGAAGTTAATTGTATTGAGCTTGCTCAAAGGAGGTTGCCCCCTTGAAGTGGCCCGTGATCAATATAAAAGTGATTTTGAGTTCTATTATTTCTGATATCTCGTGTATTTACATTAATTAATTATTGCAGGTTCATAACATTTGGTATCAGAGCACTTTCTTGGGCTCGTTGGGTGGAATTTCTGTCAAATTTTTTTTCGCATCTGTTGCAGCTTCGGATTTGGGAATAATCCCTATCCACTTAACTGTGGGAAGTACTTGCGCATAATCCCTAAAACTCATTGTGAGGAGTACCATAGGAACCTCAAAGTAGCTGGCCCACTGAGAGGACCTACCAGTGAAAAGGGCAACGACCCCTACCTGATTGACTAGTTCCCACCCGTGAGGTAAACCAAGAGCTGTCGTTTGTGGCAAAGCGGTTATCAGTTTTACCTGAGCCGTGGAGTGAGGGGTACTGCCCCAATACGCAAGCCGTCAGACAACATTAGTGACCGAGTGAAACACCTGAACTGCCAGGAATCCGTACATACCTGGGGTCCATATCTATTTTCAGTTGAACTATTGCCGATAACTTCCGCTCCAGATCCAACTATTTCAGATCTATTCTGAAATTCGTTCCAGATCCAGTCACCATTTCAGATCCAGCCGTTTTCGATCCCTTCCGCGCCATTGCAAATTCAGTTTTTTCTCCATATCTCCCTTGTTTTCACTCTGTTTCCCTTGAAATTTTCGGGGAACCCCTGTCATCCCATTCTGCATCTTTCATTCCTGAGAACCCTATCCCCAATTCCCCTTCCCAAAGCCCGAAATCCGACATTTGTCTATTTTTAGGGTTTCCCATAACTTCCTCAGATTTCAGCCAATCACCTTCAAATTTTACCACAGAGTTCCTTTCTAAATTCTGCTTCTTTGTCCCTCTCTGCCAATTTTTCTCATTCTATCACCCCGCTTCTGAAATCCCCCTTTTTGCCTTCTTGTCCTTTCGACAGTGTCCAAAATCTAGTCAAACCCCAATTACCCATCAGATTGTTTCCCCAATTCAAATTTTCCTTTACTAAATCAGCTTCTGTTTTTGTTTTTCTACCCATTCCACCAAAAAAAAAAAAAAAAACCTGGTTATGGTTGTCACCCGTGCAGGAGCACACACCATGGAGGAAACACTTGCAGCCATCCAAACCAAACTCCAAGATATGGATGAAAAATTTCTTAGCCTCCATCTTCAGCATTCATCCATGAACAATACCAGACAGCTAGAATCTTTTGCAGCCACCGGGTTCTCTTCTTCCAGTAATTTTTGTGGGCCGAAGCTTGATTTTCCTCGCTTCAATGGTACTGATTCGACTGGATGGATATATCGAGTAGAACAATATTTCAGTATGCATAATAATTCTGATGCCCAAAAAGTTCCACTTGCATCCTTTCATTTGGAATAGGAAGCCCTTCAATGGTACCGTTGGTACATCAAAGCTCATCCCAAGCCAAACTGGACAGATTTTTGCCAAGTCATTTTGCCACGATTTGGTCCTAGTACTTTTGATGATTTCACAGGAGCACTCACTAAACTTCACCAAATTGGCACAGTGAGAGAGTATCAGACAGAATTTGAGAAATTGGCCAATCACATAGAAGGATTGTTTGATGAATTATACAAGAGTTGTTTTATTAGTGGTCTCAAGGATGAAATCCGCTCAGAGGTCAAAATGTTTTGTCCCAATACAATGATGGAAGTCCTAGGGTTGGCTAAGCTGGCCGAGGACAAGATCACAGCTCAACAATGCTCCAAACCCACCTTTGTTCCCTTCAGAAATATGGGTTCCCAACGACCTCCCATCACGCCTTCTCCTCAACCAACTCCTATCAAGCATTTGTCTGAAATAGAAATGCAGGCACACTGAGAAAAAGGGCTTTGCTATAATTGTGATGAGAAATTCACTCGGGGACATAGATGTGTTCAACAAAAGCTCTATCTCTTGGATGTGGATTCTCCGCCTGCCTTAGAATTTGGTGAAGAAGCTATAGATACAGTAGATGATCAGGTCGACATTCAACACCCACCTGTTGACACCCCATCTTAGGACGACCCACCAGAGATCTCTCTCCATGCTATAACCGACGTCACCACCCAACAAATAATGCGGGTCAGGGGATACTTCAAGAAGCTCCCTCTTACCATACTCATTGGCTCTGGTAGCACTCATAACTTCATTGACCCTCGGATTGCCAAATAGGCTGATTGTTTTGTCCATCCTTGCTCCAACTTTGAAGTCATGGTTTCCAATGGGGGCACCTTACCTTGCAAGGGGAAGTGTCACAATGTGTGTATGTCTATGAAAGATTATAACCTACGCTCTGACATGATTGCCTTGTCCTTAGGAGGATGTGATGTGGTTTTGGACGTTCAATGGTTACGCACACTTGGCCCCATCTTATGGGATTTTGCTAAACTTTGGATGCAGTTTCAAGTCAATGGGGCACAACACAAATTTATGGGCTTACAACCAGGGTCTCTCTGCATCATCAGTTCACATCACTTGGAAAAAATCCTTAAGAAGAATTCACATGGTGTCATCGCTCAACTCAATTCCATTCAGATGCACCCCTCAACAGTCTCCACTACTTCCTTGGATAGATATGCAGGTATCTTTGCTGAACCAATGCGCTTGCTGCCTTCAAGAGACCTTTCCGGTAAGAATTTAGCCACATCTACATCTCAGCAGGAAATGATGGCTATTTTGCATGCAGTACAGAAGTGCCAGCCATACCTATTAGGGAATTATTTCTGCATCAAGACTGATCTCTAGAGTCTGGAAAATTTTCTGGACCAATGGGTCTCCTCGCCAACACACCTAAAATGGGTTATCCCTATGTGATCACTTACAAGAAGGGTAAGGACAATATGGTGGAAGATGCTCCTTCTCGCACAATTGATGACCCAATTTCTCTTACATCTCTTTCTCTTCTTGTTCCAAATTGGTTGCAATATGTTCAACAAGGCTATCTCTTCTATGAACTCCATGCTTCTTCATCAACAGGGCACTCTAGGTTCTGCAAAATGTATGATCGGGAACAATGTAACTTCTTTTGGCAGGGACTAAAAATGAAAATTCAATAGATGGTGGCTGACGATGATACTTTCCAAGTTAACACGGGTGAAACGACACTCCTTTCGGGATTGCTCAAACCCTTGCCCATCCCTACACAGCTTTGGCCAACTATTTCTATGGATTTCCTAGCAGCGCTCTGGTGGTACAATACCACATCTCAAAGGACACCATATGAAGCAGTCTATGGAAAAACACCACCATTTCTTCTTCCATACACCCTTAGCAGCTTCCCAGTTCAGGAAATTGACTCAGTTCTTCGAAACCGCGATCAGATTCTTCTCATTCTGCAGGACAATCTTCACATAGCCAGAATTCGCCTGAAACAACAAGCCGATCAACACCGTTCTGAGCACATTTTCCACGTAGCTGACAGGGTTCTTCTTCATCTACAGTCTTCCAAGCAATCCTCCATGACACTCCAAAGACATCAGTGGCTCGAAATGCAACCCGAGGATGCTAACGGGGAACCACTCCAGATTCTGCAACAATTTCTCCAACCAAAGCTTTGAGGACAAAGCTTTTTCTAAGGGAGAGGGGATGTTAGGAACCTATGTCAACCCTTCTCTTTACTATGTTAGTATATTGTTGTTGGACGCATATGATTTGTAAGTCGTCCCGTAGTAATTGTTGATCCATAGTTTATATTAGCCCATAGTATTGACCCATAGTATTGGATGCATATGCTTTGTAAGTTGTCCCGTAGTATTATATGTCCCATGGTTTTGACTCATAGTATTGGGCATAGAGTTAGTATATAAGTGTGTTTTGAGGTCATTGAAGGCACCGTGAAGTTAATTGTATTGAGCTTGCTCAAAGGAGGTTTCCCCCTCGAAGTGGCCCGTGATCAATATAAAAGTGATTCCGAGTTCTATTATTTTTGATATCTCGTGTATTTGCATTAATTAATTATTGCAGGTTCATCACAGTGATTTCAAGAAGTTATGCAGTGAATCAGGGATTAAGAGGGAGTTGACTGCTCCCTACAATCCACAATAGAATGGAGTTGCAGAAAGGAAGAATAGAAAAATCATTGAAGCAGCACGAGCAATGCTGCATGACCAGGATCTTCCTATGCATCTATGGGAAGAAGCAGCTAGGAGAGCTGTATATGTGTAGAATAGAACACCTCAAAAGATATTGGACAACAAAACACCAGAAGAGGTCTTCTCTAGTAAGAAGCCTGAAGTCAACCATCTCAGAATATTTGGTTTTCCAGTATACACTCATGTTCCAAAGGAAAAGAGGACAAAGCTAGATCCTTCAAGAAAGAAGGGCATCTTTGTGGGGTACAGTGAAATCTCGAAGGCTTACAGAATATACTTTCTAGGGTTCAAGAAGATGGATGTCAGCAGGGATGTAACAATTGATGAAAACTCAACCTTCATCAAATCAAGAAAGACACCTGTTGAATATCATGAAGAACCGAAGGAAAACAAATTTCATGAAATCACCATGACTGAATCAATTCCAGAAGCAGATCATGAAGTTGAAGATCCACAAATACCTGTAGATCCACCCCGTGAGAATAACTCTCACAAGAGGAAACCTGCATGGGCTAGAGAGCTCATCCAAGATGCAGAAAGATATGGCATTCCAGAAGAAGAACACAGAGCAAAGAAGAGAACTAGATCACATACCAGCTATGTTGCTTTACTCTGTGATATTATGAACAAAGAACCTTCCAGTTATGAAGAAGCAGCAGAAAAGAAAGAATGGAAGGATACCATGATCGAAGAATACCAGTCGATCATGAAGAATGATGTTTGGGATGTAGTCCCAAGACCTGAAGCAAAGTCTGTGGTGACTTCCAAGTGGATCTACAAGATCAAGCATGCTGTAGATGGCAGCATAGATAAATACAAAGCAAGCTTTGTAGTTCGTGGCTTCTCCCAAAAAGAAGGGATTGATTATGAAGAGAATTTTGCTCCTGTAGCTAAGTACACTTCCATCAGATCAGTACTTTCCCTGGCAGCAGTGATGAAATGGAAGATACACCAGATGGATGTCAAGACAACTTTCTTGAATGGTGTAGTTGAGGACGAAGTGTATGTGGAGCAGCCACTTGGTTTTGAGACACATGACAGAGAGTCATATGTGTGCAGGTTGAAGAAAGCCTTGTATGGCTTGAAGAAAGCTCCTAGGACTTGGTATGGTAGGATAGATAGCTTTCTATCCCGTTTGGGCTTTACTAAGAGTGAAGCAGATTCCAACCTTTACTACAAGGTTGAGGAAGGAAATCCTGTGATACTAGTATTGTATGTGGATGGCCTATTTGTAACAGGTGAGGATGATTTGATTGCCGATACCGAGAGGAAGCTTGCTACCGAGTTCGAGATGAAGGACTTGGGGATGATGCATTGCTTTCTAGGCATGGAGGTGTGGCAGAATGCAGAGAGGATCTTCCTTGGATAAGGGAAGTATGCAATAGAGATCCTGAAAAGGTTTGGGATGATGGACTGCAAGGCCATGGCCACACCTATGGCATCGAACTTGAAGCTTCTGTGTGATGCTTCATTTGATCTAGTTGATGTCACTGTGTATCATCAGATGATTGGGTCCTTGATGTACCTGATGAACACTAGACCAGATATTTGCTTTGCGGTGAACACATTGAGCCAGTTCCTGACGGATCCTAGAGGTGTTCACCTAGTTGCTGTAAAGCATATTCTGAGGTACCTGAAGGGTACAATGATTTTGGGCTCAAGTATGATGCAAATCAAGGTTTAACCTACACGGTTATGTTGATTCGGACTGGGCAGGCAGTGCTACAGATAGGAAGAGCACATATGGGTGCTGCTTCAGTATGGGACCAGGTGTGATCTCTTGGTTTAGTAGGAAGCAGTCCTGCGTAGCACTGAGTACAGCCGAGGCTGAGTATGTTGCAGCATGTTTGGCTAGTTGTGAGGCAGTATGGCTCCGGAAGCTACTGTCTGAGTTATTTTATCTCCTGCTGGAGGCTAGTGGTATCTTTTGTGACAACCAGATTTGTGTGAAGCTGTCTGAGAACCCAGTGTTCCATGGCAGGTCGAAGCACATAGAGATCAAATATCACTATATCAAGGATATGGTGCAGATAGGAGCAGTGAAGCTCTTGTATGTTGCGACGGATGAGCAGGTTGCAGATGTGCTGACGAAGCCATTAGCTAGAGTGAAGTTCAAGTACTTCAGAGAGAGGCTTGGTGTTCTTCAGATTGATGACACTTCAAGGAAGAAGTGATGGACACATTTGCAGGAGCCATTCTCAACATGGTGAGAGGAGGATCCTTCCATGGATGTGGATGTAAGCGCTGGATGATGAGCATCAGGACAATGCTCCGATTACTGCTCTATATATGCATCATGTTGGATGATTGTGATGATAAGTTGGATCATGTATATGTATATGCATCATGTTGGATGCTTGGACCATGTATCTGTATATGTATCAGGTAGATCATGTATGTTGATATATATCAGGTGGATACATTGTATGATCAGATGGATCATGTATCTGTGTATGTATCAGGTGGATACATTGTATGATCAAGTGGATCATGTATGATGATATGTATCAGGTAGATACTTGGTATGCATCAGGTAGATGCATTATATGATCAGGTTGATCATGGATGATTAGCTTCAGGATGTTGCTCTAGATGACATGCATCAAGACGATGCAATGATGATGATCAGTTTGATCATGTGATGATGTACATCAGGATGATGTATGGTGAGTATCAGGTTGATACTCTGTGGCCGTGGACAGGTTGTGCAGATGAGCATATAAGTAGACCTGGGAGATTCGACAAGTAGAGCTGTGTGCTCGTAACAACCTGGGATGCTCTTTCGAGGCATTGCTCTGGGAGGACATATAAGTAGACCTGGGAGATCTGACGGGTAGAGCTGTGTGCTCGCAACATCCTGGGATTCTCTTTCAAGGAATTTTCCTATGGAATGTAAGTAGACCTGGGAGATCTGATAGGTTGGGCTATGTGCCCATAATAAGTCCTGGGATTCTCTTTCGAGGCATTTCCATGACCACATGTAAGTAGACCTGGGAGATCCGATAGGTTGGGCTGTGTGCCCGTAATAAGTCCTAGGATGCTCTTTTGAGGCATTATGGTAGGGGTCACATGTAATAAGTCCTGGAGATTAGTACAGGATGAAAAAGGCCTCAGATGCTCTTTAGAGATCTTGCTTGGCAAGACACTCTTTTAAGGTTTTGTGATAGTCACATGTAAGTGGACCTGGGAGATCTTGTCGGTCGTGCTTCGGCACATAAATGGCCCTGGGATACTCTTTCGAGGCATTGTGATGCACGTAATAAGTCCTAAGGATTCCACAGTATCGCCAGTGATGATGATCAAGACCTGCAGGTGGTGGACCTACATCGAGTATGAAAAAGGGCTGGCCTTGTAGAACTTCCTATAACGAGTAAATCGGAGATTGATTGAAATAGCAACAGCAGTGACAATGACGATGATTCGAGGACTATGATTCACTGATGATGATCCAGAGAAGAAGACTTGTACTAGCATATCTGTGTCGAGAAATACCTTCCTATTTAAGAGGGAGTGTTGATGTATATGTAACTTCGGAATGTATTTCACCTATGTATATTGTAGTCCTATAGAGATGTATTATTCCTCTATGCAAAAGTGTCGTCATTTGTATTGAAAAGTGTCACAAGTGTCGTAACTTGCCGATGGGTTATTAGACCACCATGTGTGGGGTCGGCCATGATTAGGTTAACCAAGGGTTATTAAGCTAAGCTAGACAAGTCGGCTCCACTGGTTTATTGGGCAGGACAGGACAAGTATAAATAGAGATTGGGAGATCTCTATTTGATCACTCATTACTCACTTCTATCTCTCTTAGAAAGTGGTGCACTTGTGAGGAGGAGGATCATCTACTAGGAGAAGACTATCTCTTGTACTTTGGTTGTATCATTGCTCTTTCTATCTCTGAGAAAGTTGTGGGGTTTTTCACCTTTATGGTTTTCCCCAATGAAACTATGTGTGTTTATTGTCTCATGTGATTGCTTGGCGTGATTGATATGCATTGTTATACTTGATATGCTGTACATGTTATTCTCTCAGTAAAGATCCTAGAGTATATTGAATTAATGCTAAAAAATTAACAATGTATGGCACATACCTCAACAAACTTAGAAACTTGTTGCTTAATTCCTTCATATTCATGGAACCTAACTTTAATTCATAAAACTCTTTAGCTCGTTCCTCATAGTACTATTCCGACAGAAATTTCCTTCTAAAATACTTCTTAAAATTACTCCAGTTTACATTTTTCTCTTTTAAGCCTTTTACTCGTTTCAAATCTTGCCACCAGATGTCTACTTTTCCAGTCAGATTATAAATTGCCATTTTAGTTTTTAAATGACTTGAGTAGTTGTAAATTTGAAAGTACTTATTCATACCGGACAACCATGCTTCGGCTTCCTCACTCTTTTATGTTTCTCCATTAAAAGTTGGTGGTTTAATCTTCTTAAATTCTCCAGAAATTTCTTCGTATGGCTTGTACTTCTTCTTTTTAGTGTAGCAGTTACTTTCACTACTATCGCTGGAATACTTGTGCTTTTTCCTGCGTGATTTTTCATAAAATTCAGAAGAAGAGATGCTGTCATAATTAGTAAGTTTTAACTTTTTATCCTTACATTGGTAGGACATGGTTCTAGATTCAGAATTATTTTCTATTCTTTTATCCTTATCGTTATTATGGAATTTATCCAACAGGATTTGATTCAGCTCCTCTTCAGCTTTTAGGATTCGTTCATTCTCCTCCTTGACAGTTTTTATCTCTATTTTTAAATCTTTAACTGTCCTTAGTAATTCCGAAGAATTATCGTTTAATTGAACAAATAAATTTTCTGAATTAATATGTCCCTGCTCATTATTATTTTGTTCGTTATTATGGGACCTATCCTCAGCTGACTCTTCTGGTCCTTCCATACCTGCAAACTAAATTTATAAAGTGCTGAACATAAACAAAATAAAATAAAAATCAGTAATTGCAATTCGGTTTTTAAATTTTAATTGCTCGAGTTGAGCCACTTCAGGCCTAGTATTTGAACCTGGCTTTGATACCACATGTAACATCCTCAAATTTCACAAAAAATTAAAATTTTTTAAGTAGCAATAAATGCTTATATTTGTTCTACGGAAAGGATCATTAATGATAATTTAATTCATTTAACAACAGACTGATTGTTTTCTATGACGATACCTACTTCAAATGGTCGTCAGTGTTTTAAATGCATTATGTTGTTTACATGCAATGATTACTATACTTTGTCGTAATCATATTTTAATGCATGCAATTGATTGAGTGCATGTACCAATTGTATTAATACGTGTAACAACATTATGTATTCGTAAATATTCCGTCTGAATTCAACGCTGAGTATTTACATCTTTACTTTGTTATCTGAATATGTTATGGTTACTTGTTATATGTAAGCATCGTTGTTTATTTTAACTTTTACTGTACTATAATTCTGATCATGGATACTAACTGTTTTATTTTTCCCTTTTGATGAAGGGGTGCTATGGGTACCCTGAGGCTTACTTAGCTATTGCATAGCTAATGCTCTTACTACTTTTGTACAGATCTCAGATGAGAGTGATTTCTCCAGTGAATATTGAATTACTGTACGTCATTGTGGCACTTACTCTAGACTTTGATGTGAAAACATACTTGTAGACGACTTACTTAAAAACCTAGGGTAAAACCTAGCCTAGCTACATTTGCCATTTAAATGATTTTGTTTAGTTTATGGACAACATATATAATGAGAAAATATGAAGGATTTTATATTTTAACTTATACTTAATATAAGTGCATTCTATAAGTGCTTAGTATGATTTGGAAAACTTTATACTTTATGTTATGATAATGACATTGAATTAGGATCATGGTTTAACACAATATAACCGATATATTGTGATCCCCATTACTATAGTTCTTATGTATGAATATTTAATATGGCAATGTCATATCCACGATTTACAAACTTGTAATATGAATATGTATGGGCTTATGAATGGAATACGACCTGAATATATACTTTATACACAACATAGACCACGATTTGAACCATAGTGGAACTCTGCGTTGGAAGGAGTACTGGAGTTTGGTAGCTGTATAACTTAAATGTCAATTAATGTGGCTTGGTGAAATGCTCGATGGCAGACCCCGTGGAAAACTCTACGTTGTTTGATCACGTGATGGTATGGGGTTTTGTGTAACCCTAACTAGGCATTGATAGACCATACTCATCGTTTGCTCAGTTCATTTGCAAAGTTGTTTGGAGAGGCCGACATGCTCTCGAAAAACTAGGGTTCGAAATGCTGTTGCAAAATCTCCAAAGTTTCGATGGTGAGATCTCATAGCCTATAACTCGGCATTTTCAGGCTATAATTTCCAGGGTTTTCTTTTTGGATGCAAGGAAAATGAGGCTTTCTGTCATGCACAGAGGTGAGTCTCCACTAGCATTGAAATGCATTGTTTACTGTTTAATTTCTTTAAACCCCGAACTCCATCGATGTTTAACTCTTAGGTTTTTTTTGTGTTGGAGTTTCTTGACAGGGAAAGATAAAGGTGGTAGACAGTTAGCAACGGTTCTCTGAGGCATCATGCTCATTAACCTGGTAAGCCTCGGGCAGTCTCAGCAAGACTCTTAACTATGAGTGAAGTTGTTTTTGGCATTGATTCCCAAACTGTTACACGCAGAAGGAAATGTTATCAAGCAAAAGCTATGGTTATTTCTTTGTGTTAAGGGTTTTCAGTGTAGGGTATTGATGTAAAACATTAGGGGTTAAATTACCCGAGATACGACTCTTGTAAAATTAATGCTTAAGTAGTTATATGGATTTGTTTACGTTCCACCTAGTATTTTACTGTGTAAATTAGTTTTAACAATATATATGAATTCTGGGTCTGAACCCTTACCAGTAAATTGAATTTGTTTTTAAGGAATTGTAATGGCTATGTATAGTACTCATTAATTTTTTTTATCTCTGTGTTAAAAGATCTGAAAGTCAAAAGTTTTACCCTTGCCTTGTAGGCGCAAGCCCTGAAACGTATTATGTGGTTGTTCATTCCTGTGCAAGTATGAAATTTCGATGTTACAAGGTCGCACCCTGCATTCGGCGTTTTTAGTTGTAGAAACAAACTGGGCATGGAAGTGACCCATTTGGGAAGGCAAAGCCCCTTTTAGTTGTTATAATTATGAATCAATAGTTTAAGCCATTACGGCCCTATAAAATCTCGACAAATGTTAAAAAGAAATTACATTTATAAATATTAAGTTGATGAACTAGCTTATATATAAACAAAGGCATTATAGTGATGCCAGGGATTCTTTAAGAGATTCGATTCTGTAACTTAGTATATGATTGTTTTTTTTTTTATGTTTGAGTTTGTATCCAAACTCTGTACTTTGAAATATATAAATGCAGTGTTAACTTATAATCCGAACCCTAGTTTTATGGGTTGGATTTTATGCGTATCAAGTATAGTTTCAAGAACTGGGCAAAAACCCTGTGGGTTTCGATTCCAATTCAGAAGCTTACTTTTGAATAATAATTAATTCTTCGTAATAATACTGTACTTAGTTTTATAGTTGCGTTTATCCAATTATTTGATATATACATTTGGATATTCATAGAGTTAGGTTTTGCAAACTGTATTCAATTGCATGTATTGAATTTATATAAGATTCTGGATTCGATACTTTGTATATTAATTTGATATTGTATAATTAACTTGTTTTGTTCTACAGTCTTACGATTTAATGTTATGATCAAGGTTTGACAATTGGTATAATTATTATTGGATGGTGAAAGTATAGAGCTTGTTTCTTTTGTATGAACCTTAGTATGATATAACAGTTATGATTTATAATTGTCTAAGCTGATTCTCAGAGCTAGGTTTCGAATGTGTATTATCCCTTTCTTATGGTTGATAATACTTACAAAATTTGGAGATAAAATCTGTTTATAGTAAGCGTTTGATTCTTATTTGTACATATATATATCATTGGTACTTATATAAATATTAACCTAGACTAAAATATTACAATAAAATTCTAGGGCTTATATTAAGGTGTTGCATAATAACATAGTTTGTTTGACTATACGCAAACTATGTTTTCAGTTTATAAAAGACCCAGCATAGGTAATACATATATTTTCGATATTCCTTGGAAATAAAAGTTCAATCCTAAGATAAGTAGAATCTTTCTGCTTTTACAAATAAATTAAATCCACTTATATAGATATTTATAAAACAGTTTCTATCTAAGATATTTCCAATCATGTTGATCTATTTATAATTTTACTCCTATGTACTAGAGTATGGCACTTAACTGTGTGTGGAAAAATACAGGGGAGTATTTTATTCATTCCTACTACATTCAACCAGAAATAAAATATCAATCTCACAGTTAAAACAATTTTCAGAAATAGATAACAATCCAAAATTTAATCATTCAGAAAGACGAAATTGACAGGAAGTAAATAAGATAACACAATGAGAAAATTGTTAACTGTAGAGGGTGACAAACATCCAAAGGAGCCATTTCCACCCAAACTTCTCCTGAAGAAATCCAAATCACTTGCCTTAGGACCCCCGAGCGTGTTCACTGAACCACCAGGACGAAGATGCTGTGTGAAGAATGGAATAAATTCCTCTGCAACTCAGCAGCAGTACTCAACAGTAATACTTATGCCTTTAGCAATATTGAACTCAGCATACAACTGTACTAGTTTAGAATGCATAGTTATCTCACTCAATTACTTCCTAGCCTTCCCCTCATCCAATCTCTTGTGCTATCTTATTTTCTCTTTTAGAAAAATTATCACAAGGAAAAACTAAACGGCCTCCTACTGAATTCGATGGATGATATAGCATGCCTAGGCCTTTTGGTCAGTTTCTTAGTTATTGAGCCACCTGCTCAGTTCCACTTTCTTGGGGAACATGAGCATAAAATTAAGGAAGTTTCCCCCTACAACAGCTAGAAGTGAATTGATGATGCTTCCAAGTGTCACTTTGCTCTCCACCCTAGTCCATTCCTCGTCATGGGTTAGTGAACACTCATTCAACAACCTCCTTTGGATATTTGTATCCTCTTTTATTTATTAATAATAAAATATTAGAGTAATTAATTACAGTCATCCTTGACCCCACTTGGTCAATAATCATAAAACTTTACAATAACATAAAACATAATGTTTTTCTCTTAACATAAAATGTTCAGAATTTGGGTATGTGACAAACACCCCCTCTTAATTTCAACATCGTCCTCGATGTTGCCTTATTCATCATCCTCTAAGTCTTCCTGGAACAGAATTGGATATGCCACCCGCATATTACTTTCCAATTCCCAGGTTGCTTCATCTGGACTAAGGTGCATCCATTGCACCTTTAGCTATCCAATGGTACGATTCTGAAGCAAAATTTCCCTCCTGTTGAGGATACAATCTAGTTCCACCAGAAAATATCCTTCTGGTTCCACCTGTACATCATTCACATTAATCACATGAGTAGCATCATGCACATACTTTTTCAAAATAGAAATGTGGAATACATTATGTACTTTAAGATTTGGTGGCAAGGCCAACTGATATGCCACTGGTCCAACCCTGGATAGTATTTCAAAAGGTCCACAATACCTTGTTGCTAGTTTAGCACAGCTTCCTAATTTTAAGGAACTCTTCTTGGTTTTCACCTTGATCAAAACATGCTCACCAACCTGAAACTCTTTCTGAGTTCTTTTGAGATCCGCGTGACTTTTCTGTCTATCTCATGCAATTTTCAAATTGCCTTGAACCTGTTTCACTATTAGTTCCATTTCTTTTAATAACTCAGGTCCTAACATCAACCTGTCAACTAGATTACTCCATGAAATAGGCGTGTTACATTTTCTGCCATACAATATTTCAAATGTACTGAGTTTTGTTGAAGCTTGATAATGATTATTATAAGCAAATTCAGCTAAGTAAATAAAATCTTCCCATTTACCTGGATGATCTCTAACATACATTCTTAACATATCTTCAAGAATTTGATTAACTCTTTCTGTCTTCCCATTCGTTTGTGGATGAAATGATGTACTGAAATTTAAATTAGTATCCAAACCTTTAAACAAGGACTTCCAGAAATTTCCTGTAAATTTAAAGTCTTTATCAGAAATTATGACTTTAGGAGTTCCATGTAAGCGAACAATTTGTTTCATAAAAATTTCAGCAATGTTAGCAACCTTCTAAGTTGTTTTAAGAGGTATGAAATGGGATTCTTTACTAAGCTTGTCCACAACTACCATATAGAATCATTCTGTTTCTGATTTTTAGGTAAACTAGTTATAAAATCAATACTAATTATTTTCCACTTTCAATATGGAACTGGTAGTGGCTGCAACAGTCCACCTAGGTGTTGATGCTCAACCTTTATTTGTTGGTATTCCATACATCTAGCAATGTATTCAGCTACCTCATTTTTCATATTTGGCCAAAAGTAATCTTTCATTAGCATGGTTATCATCTTCTGGTAACCAGGATGTCCTGAATAAGGACTTTTATGTAATTCATTTAAAATCAGTAATTTAACTTCTAGTATATTAGGTACATAAAGTCTGTTTTTATACAGCATTAAGCCTTTTTCATTTAATATGTAATATGTTATTAAATTTTCAGTATTATTTTCAGCAACCTTTTGCTGTAATTTAAGGTAATTCCCATCCAGTTTTATTCCTTCTTCAAGCTGATTTTCCAAATCTGTTTTCGTCCTGTATAATAGGAAACCCAATATTTAAAATAATATATTATATAGAGTTCTGGTTTAACTCTCGACTATGCGCCATGTGTATGAAAGATATTTCTTTATTGATAGAAAATAAGTGTACTGTGTGTAAGTAAATGAAATTCCTGTTCATTTTTTGTTTATGTATGCATTCATCCATAGTTTAGTTCTCTAGGGTTTTTAGTTCGACTGGTTTAAGTTTCGACCCTAAAATTACTTACAACGACTAAAGAAACTCTATTTTTGTCAAAGATTAAAGGATTTGATCCATACCTAGGGTCTAGGGTTTATAAGATGTTTTACTTTTTGTGCAAACTATATTTCATATTATGTATAATTGTAGAATGTTCTGTGCTTCGATAGTGTTTATTTAAACTCTATAATAAATGCATATTTATAATTAATATGTATATATCGATAAGGTATGAAATTATAATTGTTGGCTGGTATGAGATTAAGAGTGATACTCTGCATTCATAATGTAACTTAATAGAAAACAAGGCTAACTTACTATTTGTATAAATATAGCTATGTTTGGTAAACAACTAACTGTGTGTATTTTGTACTCGAATTCGATCTCTAAGCTAAAAATGTTAACTGTATATTATATATATATTTATGGTGTGGATTTAAATATATATGTGGTGTTCTATTTTTCAGAATGTAGAACATTTGAATTCGATGATAATATTGTTTATACATATGTAGCTATATTGTGAGTAGATGTATATGTTTGTTTTAACTACTATTAATCTACCTGCATATGCTATATAATTTACTGAAAATCATGAAAACCTACTAATATTTATTTGACATATAATCTAGGTATTTAAATAAATCCTAATATGAATACTAACACACCTTTAAACATGACTACACTACATTATTTCTAACCTAGATATCAATCGATAGTTTACTAATAAATGTGTTTAAACCCTTAGCAAATATAAGTTATCTATCATCAGAAATTAAATATTTATCTGTAAGTAAACAAAACAGTAAGGAACCTAATAAAGTAGGAGACAACACACTCCAAAGGTCATTGTTCCTCCCAACCTACTTCCAGTGCAGCCAAATCACTTGACCTGGAACCCCCAAGCCTATTCCCTGAACCACCAGGACAAAGACAAAGTGTAGAATATTCTATGCTGCAGCTTATGTTCTTGTCAGTCACTTGACTATAGTACTACTTTAGCTCTCCCCTCATCGAATTCTTGTGTGCTTAAGTTTTCAGTATGCAACAAATCCACAAAATCTAGTGTGGGAGCCTCCTACTCATTTGATGGTTATATGCTTTCCTAGGTCTTTGGGTCGGTTTTGTAATTAATGAACCACCTGCTCAGTTTTCCCTATCTCTTGGGAACAGGACCAATTTTTGAGGGAGGATGCCTCCTACATCAGCTGGAAAGTAAATGTTGTTTCTTACAGCTATAACTTTTGCATTCTAGACTTGTCATTCCTCTCGAGTGGGTTAGTGAACACTCTTCAACAGTCCCTTTGGATATGTGTCTCTCCTTTTTTAATATCCCGAATTTTGACTGACTATTTCTGATGTTATATACTCGGATTAAATCCCCAACACATATGATCTATTTTGATTATTGGGCATAAGCCCTAGTGCACATGATTAATTTCTTTTATAGATTTACATATTGGGCATGGACCCTGATTGATGCATTATTGTTATATATGGGGAAAGAAAGCCCTAATGAATTGATTTATGTTTTGTTATGAGAATCGGGTCCAAACCCTAATATATTGAGATGACACTTTTGTTACATACTGTGCAGAATTATGATTCACATGATTGACTTATATAGTGTGTTGAGCATGGAATCAGGAACACACAAATGACCTACATATTGGGCATAAGCCCCGATGTACCTAGAGTATTTTATTACGTATTGGGCGTAAGCCCCAATGTATGTAGAGTGTTAGGCATAAGCCCTGGAGCACTCCAAGCTTGATAATGAATACCGGATCAGAGGCCATTTGTACATTCTAGATGTGCTTCACAACCACATTCTAGTACTAGTGTTGAGCGGGATGCTCGGGAGTTGCACTAGCGTAACGCCCATGTGAGAGTGTTGAGCTAAAGCTCTGAAGAGCACTCGAGGTTACTTGATCTTAAAAGTGTTGAGTCGAGAAGACTCTGAATAGAACTTCTATTCATCACATTTATTTAAATAGGTTAAATGAATCATTTTCTATCTATCTTCAAAGCATGCGAAAACTACCATGTTAAACGAGGGAATCCGACATGCAAGAGAGAGACGTAGAGGTACCTAACCTAGCCAACTATCCAAGCTTACCAAGACCCTGTCCAAAGAGTTGGGCCTTGTACTTAATATTTAAAAAGAAGTATTATGGTATATACATAATTAAATCAAAGGAGTTACTATAACTAAACTATTGAATAATTAGATTTAATTATTCTTATGTAAATAACATGCATAAAGGTTACTATAATAGCTCTCAAGTTATTATTATTAATATTATTAATAATAATATTGTTATTATTGTCTTAAAAGAAAAGGTTACTTATATAAATAAAATGCATAAAGGTTATGCATAGGATAATTCTCATATTTGTTATTAGTATTAATATTATTAATACTATTATTATTTTATTATTATGAGTTAACTTAAGTTACATCTAATTATAACAAAATAAAGATCCTAGATAAACTAGGAGTAAATAATCAGTAAAATATCTTTTAAAGATATTATAATTCAAATTAAATTAAAAACTAAATATTATTATTCAAACAACTATATTCCAAACAAAATCCACCTATATACAGAAGGGTAGATCCCAAGAGAGGGGCATCTTCTTTTATTATCATTCTCTTATGAATAGAATAGAATTACTCTGCAGAACTGAAGCAGCCTACTATATTTCCAGATCTGATTCAATAGATTATCTTAGGGCCTTTACTTCTCTTATTGCATGTTGGAACCAGCTCGGGGGGGTCTAGTTAGAACCAGGAATGGTCTAAGGGTCATGGTTGGGAGGAACATGGTAGTCCCAGAGTTATCCAGTTAAATATCATCTTACAGGTCAGCTAGGTCCATACATTTTTTCATTAACTAGTGTTTGAGTGTGCAGGTTTTGCAAGGGAAGATCAAGCTTCAAGAACCAGGTATGAACTACAAATTTCCACACAGTTTAATTTGCTTAGAAATTTAAAATAGAAATTATTATACATCATTCATGTTTCTATAGATTAAGATGTCATTTATTTTTATTTATAGAGAAAGGGCCTATTGGCATGGGTTCTCAGGGTCTACATTTTTTTTAAGATCATTTACCATTTAATGTTATCTATTTAATTCAATCTTCTGTCCTAAATGCTTCAAGGATCTAGCAGGGCTAGCTTAGCTAGCTTGTGCTAGATACCTATATTGGTAGAACTATTATTGTCAAAACTATTATTTAGAAATGTCGATACCTGTAACCTCCACTCAAAACGAAACCACACTATTATTTTAACAAACCTCTTGCTGTACATTTCAATTATTAAATTATAGTAAGCTAGGGTTTAACTTCTTATTTCATTAAAGATTCAAAACTCAAGATCATGAGACCAATGATTTACAACGTAGTTTAACTCATTCATTATCTTGGACAATAGAGATAACACAGGCCCAAGTTTCGAAAATACTCATCACACATAGTACTGACAAGATCATTGAGTTAACCAAACCTTCAGCTTAAAGAAAACACCCACTGTACATTTACTTTCCCAAAGTCAAATAACTACCAATACGTATCACCTAGTTACGGTTTTCAACCTTTCATGGAAAATTTTAGCATTCAGTTTACAAAATAGGACCCACGAAAGTTTCCATATAGCCAGCCGCAGTCAAACTCAGAAATAAACAAAAGAAAAAAAACTAAGGTTAGGACATCAAAACTCTTGCCCATCACGACTTCCCTATCCAGATTTTTTAGTTTCCCTTTGGCACTCTTATCAGATTTAAATCCCATACTCAAACGAAACCCCAACATCACAACATAGAAATCAAACATTTACCTTAGCATTCACTTTTTAAAATAAGCATTCATTCATTCGTTTTGGAAGTCACGTCGTCTCAGAGTCAAACCCTGTCTCATAGGATTTCCTTTTTAAAAACTACAGATATTATCTTCAAAAACTTAGCCACACCATAAATTATCAACTCAAATTGCAGAGCAAATGCATTACAGGAGTAAGACGATTTTCGTATGCCTTGACAAGAATAAATATTTCACCTAGCATCTCCATATTTAACATGGCATTTATTCCAACTAAACTGGAGTAAAAGCCATGTCAGAAATTGAAAACGAAGAGGACAGTCCTATGCCCATAAACATCTATTTCAACGATTTACGATTTGATATAAAAAAAACCCTTTCCCAGATGTTAACACCTAAATCATACCCCCAGGTTGTGGGAGAGGGCAAGTCGGGGTAACCACTAACCACTTTGGACTAATGCTATTGACCCAACACAGTCAGAGAGGGTTTTCTCTACAAATCTATGAAAAATTGAAAATACTCAAAGTTGTCAGCAATGAAAAAACACATCAGCTTTCATCTCTCAAAATATTCAATCAAACACATTCTCAAAATGTTAGACTTATGTTAGGACAGATTTGTTGTTATAAATTGTTGGTTGGAAAATAGCATGGATCTTTATTGGGCGATGGAGTCAAATCAAACAAGACATGAAAACCATTGACACATACTTTGCAGATATATTCACACATGGGCAAGGTAGCCACCAGCTTGTAGTCAAAGAGCTTTTAGTTGGTGAGTTCATAAAATAAATGAACAATCCATCAATATAAAGCATGGAAACATGATTTTTATATTGACTTTAGTAGAAAATAATTGTGGAATGCTTGGTATGATCAGAACAGAGCATAATATATATGAATTCGATTCAGATACTACACTGAACCAAACATGAAAAATCATTTACCGAATGGATTAACAATGAGAGAAACACAATTCACATAGGAAAAGAAAGAACAGACTGCAAGACCAATAACACAGGAATCCCTGATAAAACACCTGCTCGGCTCTGTCAATTTTATTAAAAATAGCTCAAAATGTCGTATACAGAGAAATATGCAAGTATCCTAAAAGTTTTCAACCATTCTTCATTAAATTACATAGCATATATAGCATCCTAGAGCATCTTGCTCGACTCGTTTGGACCAGAAAACAATTATAACAAAGTGACACCTCATCAGGACATATTTGCCACTACCTCTACAAGACAAAATTTTGTAAGGAAGGCTCAGTCATTTTTTCACATCCGTCTATACCTTTACTAACAAACATTTACTTCAAGTAAAGGACAAAATATAGTAAAGTAACTGTTCCAACTGGCTATTTCAATAGCCGCCTCAAAAAATATTACAAATTTCTTTAAATTGAAAATGTCTCGAAAGTCTTTGAAAATAAAAAACAACTACTGAGAAGTACGAAGTGAATACTTCATCTTCGCATATTCCTCAACATAACTTCATTGGTTGGCCGTGACGCTTTCATGCAGCACCATTTCTTTCACTGAGACCTTTAGCTCCACATTCTCTTTGCTGGACATAATAGGGACTCTTTCACTCAGGCTCTTCAGCAAGTTCATGATCTCGAAATCTTCAGCAAGCTTCCCTAATAATATTTTCCCTATAAGAACATGAGTTAGATTCAGTTAGATTCTGAAACTTTTCGTGATTCATTCTTATCGCAAACAGTATTTTTTTGTAATCATTATGGGGAATTAGTTCACCATCATCACCCCAAAAGGAGGGTGGCCCCTTTTGGAAAACCTTCTCAAATTTTTTTGTTATACTAGCAACCTGTTCTGTCATCGCTGCACTGCGAGCCTTGATATTCTCCACATGAGTGTATTTTCATAGCGTCTTTCTTGCCCAAACGATCGCTGCAATTCTATTTTTGATCTCCAAAGTAATTAACTCCTCCTCAGATAAGACTCTCAAAAAATCTATAGAATCTTGAGCTATTTCTTTAGGCCTTTTGCTTAGATTTTCCCTTGTTGATGCGCAGCTTTTCAGAGATTCTTTTATGCTTTCCCTCTAGCCCTTATGGCTATTAAACAGGACCTAAGATTGGTGGCCATCTCTATAATACTATCCCAGATTATGTGCTTGCACCCTTGCATTGGGATCTGTCCAATTACTTGGGGAATAAATATTTGATTTGTTTCCATCAACCCTTTATTCTTTCTCTGCAACTCCCTTATTCCTTCATCCATTTTCATGTTCTGCTCCTCCAGTTTCAGATCCCTTTCCTTCAACTCTTTAATTTCTACGTCCTTCAAGTTGACCCGGAACATAGCCCGTTGTTGGTGTTTATTATGTGTTAAATAATTCCAATATTTAAATTGTCAACCCGAGAAGGGAGCTTATGAGATGAAATCACTATATGTGCAGGATTGAAGGCTTGAACTAACCTAAGTTGACTAAAGATGCAACTATATGATTTTAAACTACTTGCATACTTTCATAATTCAATTGCAAGAATTTATTCTATCTATGAAAACTGATTAACGAATGAGGCGAGTAGGAAAGTTAATAAAGATGTTTAACTGAGCTGTATTGACTTGGAAGCAAATAGAAAACTTGATAAATATATTTAATTATTGGAACAAGTAGAAAACTTGATAAAGATATTAATTATGGATCCAAATCTTAAATTATGAACATCTTCATTATTTGGCTGAATAGAAACTAGTTTTAGGATTAACAAATGAAACTATAGAATTATTAACTATTACTTAGAAATAAACTATCTAGAAACAATACTAACAAATTCTGAACAATAACTAATTAACAGATCAGATTGAAGAACTAAATGTTGGAAGAAGGATAAGAAGAGGATAAGGAGGAAGAAAAAGGGAGGAGATAATGATGAAATTGAATTAAGAACTCCAAACGACATAAAACAAGACTGAATTACACTTAAAATTATTAAAGAGGAACAGGAAGAATGATGATTAGAAGGTAGAAGAAACTATATTTGGAAAAAGGCCTAAAACAATACAAAAACACACAGGTCCGAATGACGATCTGAATGTTGGTTTGAATGGCGGTCCGAATGACAGTCTGAATGGAGGAAAACGTTTTAAAGTGAGGGAAAAGAAGAATTTTGGATGATTTAGTGACCAGCTGGTTTTGTGCAAATGATCCTACCATGCAAAGGAAGCAATAGAAGGTTTATTCAGAAGCTAAGTTAACGAGAAGTTATTTACTCTAAGTAGTTTCTAAGTAGAGGAATTATGAGAGATAGGAAGAAGGTTGGGATGGAAGAAGAAAGAGAGAGAGCTAACCTACAACAAACAGAAAGAAAACTACAGAGGAGAAGAGAAGAAAGGAATGCTAGGCTATGGAGGAATTTAGAAGCAGTTTTAACTATGATGATGGAAGGAGAACTAAAAACAAATTACAAATGATTAAGCTATTGGTCGACCATTTTTATAAGAAGGGAGATTATGTTAACAACAGAATACTAATTACGGAGTGAAGAAGATGACATATACAGGAAAAACACAGTTAACGAACATCAAAGTGTCACCTACAGGAAAACATAATAAGTATATGCAAAAATGAAATGAGCTATCTGCACAAAAGAAGCAAAACGAATTATATGTACAAGGAATTCCGCTGTCGCTGAGGGGCCCTTCTCAAGAAAAGAGGATGTTCCATGCTAAACTGGAAATGAAGTTAACAACTTAGCAGATCTCTTGTATTGATATCAGAAACAAATTTATAAAAACATTTTTCTGTCCCTTCTTTCCACCATGGGCATGTTTATATAGCTTTGTTTACAAAGGAGAGCCGGTCGACCCTTTCAGTGGTCGACCTCTCTAAAAATAGAAGATTTATAGCTGGAAAGAAACCACCATTAAAATAGGAATAGACTCAGAACGGCTGGCCACATGTTTGACATTTTTCTGGGTAAGTTGGTTTCAAAGAAACACATGTTTCTCCCAAATGGCTTGGTATTTTTGCAAAATTCCTCTTAATGTCCTAAATGGCCCTATTGTGCACAAAACCCATGTCCCGGAATTTACGATTTCGCCTTCATTTTCCCAGGAATCAAGCCCGAAATCTGTTGCCTATTAAAAACATGTCCTTGACAAAATCAATGCTAGGTTGTTAGCCATACTGAATGAGGTGGATCTTTATAGGTAGAAGCTTCTAGATCATGTTGGCTAGGTGGGAAACAACATCCACAATTTTGTTTCTGCCTTTAATTCTCCAAAATATGCTAACCAATGAATCCGCGGGTTGAATGAAGGGTTGAACAATGACCACATCTGAATGGAGGTTTGTTTGACAACCACAGCCTGCAAATTAAAACATAAATGTCAATAATGTCTAGAAAATGTCATTTGATCATAAATAAACCATAATATAACGAATATAAACAAGATTTGCGTAATAGGTAAATATATGCATACCTGGATTATTTGATGGGCTGAATGGCGAATAAAACAACTTACTATAGCAAAAACATGATAGAAACAACGTCATTCCAAGTAGATTGTTGATAAAAATGGTGACAAATTGGATGTCAACACCCGTGAAAGACTGTCAGCACTATTTTCACCTGCATCCTGACTTACATTTGATGGCCACATGCCCAAAGTGGGCAAGTTACTCTTTAGATCATCAACCTGCTTTCCCAAACTCAACTTATCTCTCTCCCATTCGGTCCTCCTCTCAATCAATTTCAACAATTCTTCCCTGCTTTCACTGAGTTCTTTGGCTAAAACCTCTTTCTCTTGTTCCAACTTAGACTCCTATGGAGCCTGAATTAATTGAGTGTTCAGGACCTTCATTTTCCTTTGCAATGTTTGAATTAATTTGTCCTTCTCTGTCAGCAACTTCTTACTAGCCTGGCCGCCGCCATCACTCGCAACCAAGTCAAATTGCAATTTCTTGACCAGCTGCTGATGGGATTTATTTTCCATTCTTTCTTGTCTCAGTTGACTATCCATTTTACTTAGAATTCCCTCCAGCTTTTCGACCCTCAAAATAGCCTGTATATAATCTTCATAGATAACATCTCCGATCTACTTGTGCAACTGAATCTTATGCAGAGCTGATATCTTCGTCAAATCGTATTTCACTTCAGTCAATTGGTTTGGGGTGGCTACTGCCAAATTCAAGGTGCCTTCTTTGACTCTCCAGCTTGTCACCAATGTGACATCTAACTTTGATAAGCTTCTAACGTTGGGCAACAGACTATATACAAACTGAGCAGAAGTTTCCTTACTCCTACCATACTGCTCGAACATCTCATCTCTTGACAAGAATTGACTAGTGTCTCTGCTTTCTCTGGCCTCCTCGAAATTGTATTCCTATATCTATACATTTGGGGTTGGAATCTCCACCTCATTACCAACCTCACTATTTATCAAAACAACCGATTCTGGCCGTGTGCCGACTAATTCCTGATTCTCAGTTCTTAGTCTTTTTTCTCTTTCTCCTTCCTCATCAGACTCATCGAGTATCGCATGCAGGCTCGTTTTCTCACCAACTTTCTCAACCTTCGGTATGACCTCCATCTCTACTGCTGCTTCCAACAAAGTGAGATATTCCTCCTACAACTCAGGCATTGCCTCTTCCTTCGGCTCATACCGCAACAGATTCCTTTCCCCTAACGACCCTTCAACTTCCTTGTGTTCAAAACCACTAAGGTTATTCAATCTTCTTCTCTCAGAAATAATGTGGAAAGGATCATAGTCCATCTCTATGTCCTTCTTGAATTCCAAGACTTCTAACAAACTCTGCACCTATGAAATGGCTTCCTTTCTTTTTACAATGAATAGGATGACCGTCCAAGGACACTTCAAGTCGGCTCCATTTTTGAACTTTGAAAAGTTTTCATCCTCTAGAATCAACTTTTGCCTAATAAAATCCAAAGAAAAAATTCTTACAGTTAGAAAGGCAGGTAGTATGTATGGCTCATGCATGAAACCATACAGCCTAATGATTGTGGAATCCTTTGATAAATACCAGTCGCCCACAACTAGCTGTTTCTTCAACTGCAGCAGGGTCTTCATTTCAGGTAGAACCCTCGGCAAATCTTCACCGAATTTTTTTTTATACAACACAGACAAAATGGAATTCATGTAATTGAACATAGTATCCTCTAAAGCGCCCGCATAAACTTCAGGCGCTAAATGTAGTTTGTCTTGATTACTGACCTTGATCATCTTCATTAAATGGGATTGAAATCGAAAACATCTAATATTTGGAAAAATAGCTAACTGAGAGTTAATGGCTTCCGCCATGAACTCTTCAAACCTCAGACTCAGAACCGACTCATAATCGGCGAAGGGTGAACCGACACTTATCCTAAACAACAAGCTTAACTGCAACTCTGTTACCAACCTATCACTATCGAGACCTAAAAATTGTGCAAGTAGCGAAAGGACTAACTAGGTATTAACATTGAACAGACTAACATCTAACGGGTAGGGAGTATCCTCAATTTCCAGGTTCAGCTTAAGGCAAGTGGTTAAAAAGGCTTGCCGACTTTCGGGAGGAGCTTGACAATAGAGGGTTACAATTTATTTTTCAGAGAAACTGTCAAACTTTGGGGTCTGCGAGTCAAGGATTTCAAAAGACCTACTGATGACTGATGGCTCAACAGAGCAAACAAGTCTACTCTTCGGACCTTCCGGGTTACTTCATAGTTAGAGGCACACCAAGAGATGAACTCAGGAAATGGCATGATTTGGTCCAAACAAAACAAAATGAAAGAGGACTGGAAGACCCTATGTACAGTTGTGCCCCTAGCATGCAAAAGTTTCAATCTTCTCTTAATCTCAGCTACGGGCAATTGAATCTCTGTGTCAAAAATGTTAAAGTATCTATCTTCCAAGGAAATTATAACCCTACTCGTGCTTACACCCGTATCTCCTTCCATTGTCCCACTATGAAGACACTTATATTACGTATGAAGTCAGCTGGAAAGACCTACTTTTCACTCGCAATCTCTGAAACTGCTCTATCGAAAGCCCTATCACCCTCTTTGTCCCCCACACGCCGAGAAGATTCTAACTTCGACAGTTTTGATGAGAGAATGTCAACTACACATACTGACAACCATATATATAAACCTTATTCACTTATCCAACGATCTTGTTTGCTAGCTGTCCATCAATCTCGGTCATTGATTTCTCACGTGTTGATCTCTGCCATTAGATTTGGCCCCCACTTAACCATTTATTTAACAACGTCTTCGCTCCTTCCGTTAGATCAGCCCTTATGATTTCATCTGCACCATTCATCTGATGCCACGCGTCCACGAAGTGGTATCACGAACACCCTAAAGCGGTCTCCCATACCGCTTTCCTTCCTTGCAACCAACCCTGTTGTTGACACATGTCGAATGGTTTTACTTGTCGCGACCACCATCTCCTCTATATAGCATGCTTCTTGTCGATGCATCGATCATCATGAACCATTGATTGCTTCCTGCCTCGCATCTACGGTGGAGGCTTGTCCTACGCTTAACTCCTTAGAAATTTCCATTGACGGGGTCCGCCTTGCCTATCTCCCGTCCAGCTTTTACATCACATCATCGTCGGCTTGACTCTCCTCTCATCCTGCACCACTGATCATTTGTATTCTGCACGGTATAATATTAGCTTTAGTTCCGCACCATCAGATCTATGACAATAAAGCTCAACCGCTAATCCTTAGTGCCCTACTTCGCCAATGTGGTATCGCATGCCCCTGCAGCGGTTTTGGTTACCACCTATGCCACCATGCGACGGGCTCTCTGGTCGCCACCTATTCGGCGGTAAAATCCATCAATTCGGCGGTAAAATCCGTCGCTACCACCCTTATGGCTATCCACCATGTTCTTTGGCCATGCGATGCCCAGCAAGGACCATTGATCTCATGCCCGCACCCAATCAATGGTGTCTTTACAACTGATGGTTAACCCCAATGATATTTAACTTTCAGACTATAAAATTTGGGGTTATTTCGATCATTTTAAGTGTTATTTAATACCTTACTTTTCCATTTATTCAAATGCACCACATTCAGCACTTCTACACATACTTTCTCACACCCTAGCACCCATCCATGGATAACAAAGGGGACTTCGGGAATCCACCAGGTAACTTTTTAACTCTTTCACCCCTCCATGTTTAGTATTTATGCTACAAAAATAGTTAGGTGCTAACAAATGGCTCCAAATGGGGATGCTATCCTCCCTATGAGGCAGCAAAGAACCCTTGGTAGACCAAGTTCCTAATCCATTGGGAAAAACTTCAAACTCTCAACCGAAAACTTCAGGCCGAAAATCACGACCGTACATACTGCAAATCTGTGCTGAATCATGCAAATAAAACAAAAAACGTGGCTACCCTTCTAGACCTTAGGGCCTTCACTTCAGGCTTCAAATATTTAGGTTCTCCATCAAAATTTCAAAACAACTGCAAAACAAGAATATATACAGGCTATGGTACTAAAGTTACCTACCTTCTATAGGACAGATAATGTTTCAAAAACCTCCGATTGACTGGACTTCCTATCCAGGGAGATCAATCTTGATGCTCCAGGATGAAAGAATTCACCCCTCAGTTTGTTGCAATAACATATGGCCCTATCCACATATGGTCAAATTTTCCATGCTTATATTCCTTCGGGGCATCCAATTTCAAGACTAAATCATTCACCTAGAACTGTTCCTCTTTCACCTTCCTGTCAAAGGTGTCCTTCATCTTTTCTTGGTGCATTTGTACCTTATCATAGGCTCTATTTCTCAGCTCATTCAGTTCAACTATTTGATTCACCCTCCTTTGCATGTGATTCGGCTCTTCTTCCATTCCCTGCAATAACCTCATAATTGGTAACCCTAGGGATACTGGAAACACCACCTCAGCTCCGTATACCTGTTGAAAAGGCGACATTTCAATGTCCCTCTTTGTACTGATTCTATCCACCCATAGGGCATATCTTAATTTTGTGTGCCAAGCCCTCTTATTCTCTTCTAACAACTTCTTTGTGATTCTTACCAGGATTTTGTTAGAGGACTCTGCTAGTCCATTTCCCTGAGGGTAGTATGCAGTAGAATGGTTCATACTGATATGGTACTTGTGATAGAAATTTATCATCTTTTTAGATTTAAATGATGGAGCATTGTCTATCACTATCCTCTTAGGACAGCCAAATCTAGACATGATGATCCTCTCAGTTCCATTCCTAGTGGGGATGGCTTCGATCCTTTTGGTGAAATAATCAGTAGCTGTAAAAATCCACCTATGCTTGCCAGAGGAGTTAGGGTTTATTTCTCTAATAAATTCAGCCCCCATTGCTGGAAAGGTGCCTCTACTATGATTGGGTGCAAGGGAAGTGAAACAACCTTCCTCTTGCCTTAAAAAATATGTCACTGGTGACAGGTGCCAGTCTTCTTGTACACATCAACAAACATGGTAGGCCAGTAGAACCCTGCCCTCAAGATCTTGGTGACTGTCACCTTCCAAGAATGATGTCCACCACAATCCCCTTTGTGGAATTCTTTCTTGGTATGTTGAGCATCATCCTCTAATAAGCAGTTTAGTAGCACGCCCCTTGGGTCCTTCCAATACAAAAATTGATTCATAATACAATATTTTGCGGATTTCATCCTCACACACCTGGCCTTGGTTTTTCTCAAACCTGCAGGAGCCTGTAAATTCTGCAATGTATAAATAATTTCCCCATACCAGGGGGATGCAAAGAATTCTGGCTTTACCTATACTCCTGTGTCCCCTTGATCTGGGTAGTCTTCTAAGAAATTTAGTTGTAGAGAATCACAGTTGGCCTTGGTCATCAATTTTTCCAAACCTTGCCCCTTTATCAGTTTGGTAGGCTTTATTTCTAGGTTGTATTCCAGTAGTACAACAATCCACTTGGCCCTCCTTCCCTCGGGATTAGCTTGGGTGAGGATACTCTTTACAACATTATTAGGGACATGGGAAATAATGTGTGAATGGAGGATGTAGACCCTGAAATCCTTCAGAGACTTAATCAGGGCATATGCCTACTTTTCCATGATATCATATTTTAGTTCTCCATCTCTCAGCACCCTGCTTAAAAATGCAATTGGATGCTCAGCATTTTGGGCATTCTTCTGCAACAGCACTCCTGCTATTGTATGTTCAGATGCATAGGAAGAAATTAGGAAATCGTTGGAAAAATCTGGGCTTGCTAATACCAGGGCCTCAGTGATAGCTTTCTTAATCCCTTTGAACGAATCCCTTGCTTCCTTAGTCCATTTTATCTGATTTTCTTTTTTCAACATGTTGGTGATATTCCTCATTATTTATGCAAAAATTGGGATAAACGTTCTTAGGAAACCCACCTATCCAATGAAGGACTGCACCTCTTTCTTGCTTCGTGGATCCCCAACTTTCTGAATATCACTAACCCTCTCAGGGTCAATTCTGATACCCTCTTTAGAAATAATATGCCCCAGAAGCTTGGCCTCTTCTAATGCAAAATGAGACTTCTTTGGGTTAAGAGAAATACCATATTTTCTGCATTTATTTAAAACCTGCTCCAAATGTTTCAGATGTTCCTCATAAGATCTGGAAAACACTGTTATATCATCCATGTATACCACCACAAATTTGTCTTTTTCCTTAGCAAACACTATGTCCATTGCACGCTGGAAAGTGGTTCCTACATTCATCAACCCAAAAAGCATCTTTGCATACATGAAAGTGCCCCAAGGAGTGGTAAAGGAAATTTTTTCTTGGTCTTCAGGGCATACCTTGATTTGATTATATCCTGAAAAACCATCCATGGTAGAGATCCTTTCCGCCCCTACTACTTTCTGCAAAATATGTTCCATCTTGGAAAAAGGGTAATTATCTTTCAGTGAAGACCTGTTAAGGTTCCTGAAATCTATGCAAATTCTGATCTCCCCATTCTTCTTCCTTACAGGAACCAGATTGGCTATCCATTGGGAAAACCTTAAGGTGACAATGATTTTTGAATTGAACAATCTTCTGATTTCTTTTTCTATTACAAGAAGCAGTTTTGGGTTTATCCTTCTCAGCTTCTGCTTGAAAGGTTTCTCTCCTGGTTTGATTGGAATAGAATTATGTATTATGGAGGTGTCATATTCCTTTAAGTCTTCATAATTCCAAGCAAAAGCATTAGCATATTTCTTCATCAATTCTACATACCGCTCTTTTTTCTTAGCCTGCAGCTTCTTAGACAGCTTCACCATTCGAGGCTCTTCTTTAGTGCCTAAATTCTGGTCTTCTACAGCATCGTGTTGAGGCCTCGAGGGTGCAGGGTAATTGCAAGGTGCTGGAATGGGTCCAAGGCTCCCAACAGAGGGTGAAAACCCAGACTGAAAGGATTCAAAAAACCATGCGCAAGGGCGGTTCTATCCCCAGCCTGCTTGGTGTGGAATTCTCCCACGGATATTCGGCCTCTGCCGGCACTCTATGAGTCAATTGGTTTGATCAATTGATCAAAAGTTCAATACGGAAAACATAAGCTTAAAACTAAATCTTTTCTAACTTAATTTACTTAAGAAGAGAGCCTAATCTAAGTTAGAATCTATTCTAAGGAAGACTTTGGTGTTGTGCATATTCAATCTTGAGGCGAAAAGAATAAGTGGGTTTATCTACTTCAACAGAAATGTTAAAGGGATGCGTTCACCTATTCACTTAAATCACAATACATTAACCAAAATTTAAAAGAAAAACAATTCAAGTAATTAAACTTGTTCAAGATCAACCTGTAATCACTGTGTAAATTGAAAAATTAACATTGATTAGATAGTATATGAATCATTTGCAAAAATCGATAAAGAAAGTATCTAAATTGAAGAAAATTCAACAAGACACCCTTATACAAAGATCTGTCATAAGAAAAATCAATACAACAGATCTGTGCATTAATTAATGTATGCAAAAGAAACACACCCTGTAGATGAAAATTTTAAAATTAGAAATCAGACACCATCAAAGAAACTTGTCGATAAACAAGAGATGATTTAAAAAATTACTTCACTGCATTAAGAAGACTGTAAACAAAATTACAAGGCTTTAATAAAACAGAGTATCTCCACGTCCTCTCCTACTGATTTCTGACCCAAAAATTATCAACCCCTGTGCCTGAGAGGTATTCTTCCTTAAATAAGGATTACAATGGAGTACAAAAAGGGAATCCCAAAAGATAGGGATTACAAAGTTTAAATTTGGCTATTAATCTAGGGAATCAGGCCATAATAATTTTAACAACTCTAATTCAGCGAATTCCCTCCGCTTTAAGGTGAATTTTGAACAAAAGTCATCTTGGAATTTCTGGAAAATCCCGTAGCAAAATTGAAGAATTTATCAACGGCTTAATAGCTATCGACAACAGGGAATAGTCGGTCCTCGAAACCTTCCTGCTGAATCACTGCAGAATCTCCTAGCTGATCCATGACGCTATCAAAAACAGAAAATCGGACAACGGGTCTTATTTCATGGGAGCCGGTGATGTATCGGGTTCTTCATTAATTATGAGATCTTGGATAATAGAATCATCTTGATCATGCAACTATTCACTGCTTTTTTCTTCGTCCTTTTGAGGAGGCGGTAAACAAACTGGCAGAATTTCAGAAATTTCTTCTCCACTACCACTGTCAATATCAGGAACACTTGCATCAAAAGGTGGTGACATAGGTTCAGGAAATAACAATGAATGAAGCTCTTTGTGCATGGAAGATTCATCGGAGGTTTCACAACCTATCTGCGTCTTATCCAACAAATTGTCAGATAGAAAACTTGCCAAAACAGGAAAACTTTCTAACCAACTCAAATGATGAACTAAGTACTTCATACCTGTGGCCATATTTAAAATGAGTGATAGAGGATCAAAATGATTGAATATGATGAGCTACAATGATTACCATCATGCGAAGTTGGGGATTACAATCATTTAAACTGGAATGAGACGATGTCACAACATGTTAATCCGAAAAGGATCATAACAAGTACACCTTCAGCATAATCTAACATCGCATCTAAACACTGTCATTACAGGTCAATCTTATCAAGAAATGATGTTTTCAAGGATGATCATGCAGTGCAAAGTGAAGTGAGAATCCCGACCATGATGACGGAGAAAACAAGACATTGCAACGTAAAATTGAATAATCGAATCTCATCCATTGGATCAACTAAACAGATGGTGAGGATTTAGCAATGAAGGATGTGGGATAAGACTTTGGGAAATTATTTCTGAGTTTATTCATGATTCTTGAAAGCCGCAACCCAAAAATTGCGGGTTTCGGGATCGCTCACATGGATCAAAAAATACAAAATGTATTTCCGAAAGCCGCAACCCGAAAAATGCGGGTTGCGGGTTTCGGAACATACTAAGCAACTGAAAAGAAAAAACGGGAATCCGAAATCCGAAAGCCGCAACTATGGGTTTCGGGTTTCGGAGTGACGATTCCCAAACTTATTAGCAAGGAGTTCCCGCATCCCGCACCTTTTGGTTTGCGGGTTTCGGGATCACCAAAACCAAAAAACTGAAAATTGTTTTCCCACAACCCGCAACTGTCAGGTTTGGGATTTCGAGGTGTCTGAAAGTCGGGTTTCGGAAAGGCAGAAAACAAGCAATAAAATACTAGAAATTTGAATCTCTCTGCGATCAAAACACTCGGAAAAATTCTAAGGGAAGCAATACAAATTAAGCTAAGCAAAGGCATAAGTACAAGATTGCAGAAACCAAGCTAAAAATTCATATTCATAAGAACACCTGTACGAATAGCTTTGCGCAAATTAAAAATCAAGGATCTCATGCTTGGCTGAAGCATGGGATTTGTTGTGGTCACAACACGTCACTAGGAGGTTCAAACTTGGGGATTTTAGCTACGTCATTCTGGTCAAATGGCTTCTCCAAAGATATCAAACCTTTAGGGATGTAATTTCTTTTCAGCTGAATGATGTCTTGTGTTTTGTGAAGAAGTTCCCAAATATATCCCAGACTCCATTCCTATATGCCCTCATTCTGGGATGTCTGGTTTGATAGCTATCATTCACCTGGTTTACCACCAATTCGGAATCTCCAAACACCCGTATCCTTTTTGCTCCTAGATCCTTCAGGGCTCGTAATCATAGGAGTAGAGCTTCATATTCAGCTACATTATTAGTGCATTCAAAAGTTAACTTGTATGACAAAGCTCTGGACTCCCTATCAGGAGGTATGATCCAAACTCCTGCCCCTGCACCATTTTTACTCAAAGACCCATCAAAATACGTTGACCATAGACCTTCTTCATTTTTCACTCTTTCTGAGGCTTCATATCTCACTGCAAACTCTTTATATTCATTAGCTTCAATTTATAGAGGAGGCTCAGGATCAATGCGCGGACCATTATTGAAAAAGATAGAGGAGCCCATGTATGTGTCTACATCATATATAGGGTGATTTTTCAGGTTTGTTTGCGCTGCTAACCATATAGGCCATCCTTTTCTATCTATACAACCTTCTATTTCCTCTGAAAAGAGGTATAGTGGCATAAGATAAGTCCATCTGCATAGTCCCTCTCAATTTTGATGTTCAGGATCTTGACAACAGCATCCCAAACTTTGCAAGCACATCATCCACTACAACATCCATCATAATATTCTTAGTAGGCAATTGGGAAAGAGTTACTACTACGCCTTTAATCATCCCTAGACATTTTACCTTCCTAGAGTCAAACGAGTAAAGGTCTTTGTATGGCTTGGTGACTTCCAAACCCAACTGATCTACTACTGATTTTGGCATTAGATTATTTGAAGCCTTAGAGTTTATTAGTGCATTATGTAAGATTTTACCATGGAGATTCAGACTGAAATAAAAAGGGGGAACCTCTTCATCATCTGACTCTTCGAGATTGGACCCAAAGATTATGGTAGGAGCATCATCTGTCACCTCCAATATATCATGCGGACAATCACCCTTCCCTTTTTCCAACTTAGTTATCTCTTCCCTATATTCATTGTTCTTCAGCAGTTCATTGAAGGGAATAGAGATCTTTACCTTGGATAGTTTGGCCTTTAGATTGAATTTTGAAACAGGCTTCGCTACCTCCATGAACTCGGGTTGCTTAACTTCTTTGGAATACTTCCCCTTATCCTCTTGTGTCTTCTATGTAGCAACCTCCTACTACTTCTCCTTCTTATTTTCTACATTATGTTGAGTATTGGGGGGGTGAGTTTTGCTGGGTTGTCATTAGTTTATGGTCACATCCCAGTTCCTCAACTTTAGCTTCCTTTGAATTTCATCTACAACATTTTGGTAACCCATTTGGTACTGCTCAGAATCTAGCTCAGGGATCTGGCTGGTGCTCTCCCTGGTAAAGAAATCATGCTCCCTTTCGGTAAAAAATACTTCATGGTCTAGGTTGTCAAAGTGGTGAATATGATCATCTATGGGATCCTCAGGACCTTCCTGATCAACTAGATTTTCATGGAAAGGGGGCCTTATCGGTTGGTCATCAGAGTTCCTCTGATTTCTTTGAGGGGGTGGCCTTCTAAAATTGGGATTTCTTATTGGGTTTTCAGGATGCTCCCTACTAGGAGGCTTGTTGTCCAGGGTTAACCTATCCATCAACTTTTCCATAGTCTTCATCATTGTGTCAAACTTGGCATCATTGGTAGAGGAAGAGGTGGAAGTGGAGGTATGGATTTCTATTTTTTCTTATTTGCTTTTGTTTTACCTTTCATCTTTCCTGAATCCATCACGTTTTCTTCTACCTTTATGGCATCCTTCAACCTAGCAGGCAGGGTGGGTGACTTCCTTTCTCTCAATGTGCATGAGAAATCCCCCTCAAAGGCATCTACATAATGGAGATTTGCAGCACCTACTGAAGGTCTCAGATCATCCGGGATGGAGTTGTATGCTTTCATAAACCTAGTAGAAAACTCATGAACAGACTCAAAACCTCCCTTCTTCAAATGGTTATACTGGGGGAGAACTAGTGAGGGGCTCCTTATCGTTTCCCACCTTTCTAAGAACAATGCTTTAAAGGCTGCAAAATCAGGGATAGAAGCATTTTCCAGTTTCCTGAACCATTTCTTAGGTTCCCCAAACAAACTCTGGGCAAAGAGCCTCATCTTTGCATCGTCATAATCCACCTCTTCCAAATCGGAAAAATCCTCAAACTTGTCTACATGCTGCTTGGCTGAAAATTCTCCCTCTCCATCATAAGAGATGATCCTTTGGGTATAGTTCTGAGGGAGGTCATGTAGGACTACCAGTAGATCTAAAGGGACAAATCTGGCAGCCATGGGTACCGGTGGATTTTGTGCAAGGGGAGGTGTTAGTGCCAGAATTTGTTCTCAGACTACTAAAGAACAAGCCAACACCATCTCAATAGTAAAATGAAATAAATTAGGTTTTTATAGGGTTTTGGTTTAAAATTTATCAACAAGAGAATAAAATCTTATCAGGCTAAAATCATCACTAAACATGTAGAAATAAAAGACTGAGATGCATCATATCTGAAAAATAAATCAGTAGCAAAATAAACATAGATTGAGTTTCATCCAAAGTTCACAAGCAATTCATGAATAATAACACTAAACAAGAAATAAAATTGTCAACTGAGTGGCTACACCAATCATAAATGAAAACACGTAAATGAGATAATATGGGCTTATATTTGCATATAGATCATAATCAGTCATAAAAATTACACATGAGATTTAGAACCTTAGCTTGATAACTCTGAGCTTCAAAAATTCCCCTTGTACTCCAAAAAAATCAAACCTTTTTACATTCTAAACTCCTTCTTTTATATGTTTTTACATCTCAAAAACAGTTAGATAACTAATTAACTGATTTTAGGTCAAGTTCTCGGAATTGTCACTAAAGTAGATGTTCTTTTAAAACAAAATATTAACTTTAGGAAAAACTACTTAAAAGACACCTATCACCAAAAGCCTTTAAAGATCTTTGGCTGCCTAAGCCAAAAGAGCTATTCCTTCCAAAATTTGTGCTTTCTTTCTGGTCTTTTTCTGCTCTGCTTCTAAATCTTGAAGTTTCTCTAATAGTTCTTGATTCTGCTCAGTCAAATTATGTATCTTCTGGTTCAAGCCTTCAAATGTGTCCTGAGTCCACCTCTTCCTCTTAACAGATTCCTTTGAAACCCGAATCAATCCCTGATAATGAGAATTAACATCCTGAAGATCTTCCCTCAATCTCCTGTTTGTCATAACCAAACCCTCATTACTTTCATTTAGAAAATCAATTTGATATTTATATTGCTTAACAATTTTCTGAAGGTTATGATTTTCTGAATCTAAGCATTGTCCTTCTTGAAATGAAGAGCCTTCTTCTGATGACCAGGGAATATTCAACTTCTTATAGATTGCCTCATCATCTTCTTCATGCATCTCTATTGCTACAAGAATATATGGGGATTCAACATCTTCAGTATTACACTAAATTAATGGCTCTGCAATTTGATCCTTCATTGATGATGACTTCATATTTGGAACATATTTTTCCTCACTATTTATTTTCTTAGAATCTAAACCTTCAGCTGATGATGAATCATCTATTAGTGTAACTTTCTCTTGAGCCGACTTAAGATTCAAAATATTTTTCATATTTAACCTTAACTTGTTCTTAGATCTAGTTTTAGGTCTCTAGCCTATTCCTATTTCTCCCAACATCACATAAGATTTACCCTGGTGTTTGACATCTTCAAGTTGCATAGCCTCATGTATGAAACCTGTCTCAACTAACTTTCCTTTAGGTCTTTCATTTGGATTTTGTGGGCTGTCAATCTTCAATTCTTCTGATACTGGAACTTCATTTTTTCCTTCATGTATTCCTGTAGAATTTTGACTTTGTTCTAAAACACATTTACCTTCTTCTTGGTTCCGATCTTCTTCAAAAGTATTTTCCATGTACTTTTCAATGATCTCTATCACATCTTGTAAAATCGATACTTGAACTTCATTTGGTGTTTCTTTAGGCTGCTCCTTCATAGGCTTTTTATACTTAGGAACTGGAACTTCTTTCTGAGAATTATCTTTCTCCATATCATCAGCTACCTCTCTCTTCAATCTTTTCACTAGGCATAGATGTTTATCCATTTGTCTTTTCTTAGGCTGACTTTCTTGCTGAACTTTAATCCCTGACCAAAACATAAAATGTTCCTAGCTTCTACCCTTCTTTTGTAGAACAATATTAACAATTAGTTTAATTAATCCATGGTGGAAAATAGACTGTTGAGTATAGTCTACATGGCTCTTCACCCTCTCTGACATCTTCTACAAACTTTTCAGGAAGAAGAAAGGTAAACTCATCACAGAAGTTTGATTTAAATGTTGTGGAAACCTAATATGATACTTATAAACAATTGCAAACCTGCCTTCACAAGTTATATAACTCTGTAAAATTCGAATAGGCTCCCTCCATTCTAGTTTGAAATTATGTATATGCACTCCTTTACCCCAATCTGGTTTAACTTCAGGCAATAAAAAGTCCATCGGGTTAAAGGTGAAAGGTACTTTCTTAAACCAAAATTCTCCTTTATTAACTATGCCTGTAGCCTCTTTAATCAATTCTCTGGTAAGTTCGAATTTCAGGGTTTCTATAGATACTATGTTTTTGTTTAAACCTTGAGCAAACCTATTTGACAATTCTAAACTATAACCATCTAGCTTCTGGAACAATTTGAACCAACCAACTTGTCGAAACATCTCAGCACATTCAAGAAATTCCTTTTCCCAAATAGTGTCCATGGGATCAAGCCTATTTGTCTTACCACTCCTCCTCATATTCACTGCGAAACCCTAAATGCAGATTTTTCTCTAAAACTGAAGAGTATTTTCAAGCTATTTCACTATCACCCTGCACTGATCACTGAGGAAAAATCGAGCCTCCCAAACTTGCAATTTTTAAATTAATACTATGACTGAATTTATGTCAAGGCAAACCGACTTTGTGAATGATTTCAACAACTGGCCACATACATGTCATAATAATGATTTAAATTGTTGAAAATGCACTATCTTGTCCTCCTAGGTGTCTAATAGACCTTCGTAGCTACGTCCTCAACTGCCACGACCTGCCACGACTATGCCGGTCACATACTCTGTAATCCCTAATTCTTTAACCGCTTGAATTTATTTCAACCACAAACTGACAAGTATTAACACGATCTCGGTAACCCATCAGCTTCATAACTGGCTTCGGATATGCTCTAATCATGCACTATCATAACTGTTTAAAGGTTTTCATTCTCCAAAATTTTGGACAGCTGCGACTCACTTGAATAATTCTTTACTCAGACTTATGCACCTGTTAAAATGATTAACAAGATCTTTAAACATACCACTTTCTTCTTACAAATGTGAAAACTCACATCATCTAGGATCCTGAAAATAGATGAGGTAATTTGGAAAATTTTAAAAGACCTCGACTTTCTTGTAGCCCTTTAATTCATGATTTTCCTCGCTTGCACTACAAGAATCTTCTGCTAAATGTTTTTCAATAAAAGGTTTGAAAACCAAGGGTTAAGCAATATGTCCAAACTTTAATTAAACCTTATGATAAGATTTTTCAAACTTTTAGAAATATACACAGCTAATAAGCCCATAAAACTATAAAACCAACTTAATAAGGTAAAATTAAGAGAAATATTACTTCAATAAAAAATAGAAATAAAAACAAGAAAGCTCTTAATAACTTTCAAAAAATCAAAATCAAAACCTAAAGGAAATCAACAAAAAACAAATAAAATTTTGAGAATAAGACTAATAACCTCAGAACAAAATCTAACCATAACAGGAGGGTTATGTTGGAGAATATTTTGAGCAAGGGTATTTGTAGAGTTTATGGTATGGGACTGAGGGATCTGAAAACAAGGATTGGTTTTTTCAACTTTGGTGGTATTATGTAACCCACACCATACGGGATCTAACAAATATGACTCAGGGGTATTCAGGCTTTCTTCACCTAGATTTAGGTATGATTCAGATTTTGTCCTTAGCAAAGGCCTTCCAATGTCTATCTCTATATTTAATTCATGAAAAACAGATGATTCTTCTTTAGATACAACTCTTTCACTGCTAGAGGCACTAGCCTTATCTTTCCCGGTCTTATGTCTAAGCAAAATTTATGGATTATCCACTCCTAGCAGAATTTCAGAAAAAGGGTTACCTCTGGTATGGATCATTTTAGGGACCATGATGCACCCAAGATGCCTTTCTAAACTTCTTTAGAACTGGACTTTGGCTTGCTAGTCTTCCTCAGTGGAGTCTTCCTTAAATACAAATCTCAAAGAGTGGAGTCGCCAGGGAAAAAATACACAACCTTCTCAAAACCAGAAATCGTTGTTTTCCCACAGAAATTTCTCTTTTCTTCAAATTCAAACTCCTTTGTTGTTCTCACGGGCATAATAGAATACTCTGTTCCTCGGCAGCGCTGCCAATTTTTTAACACCCAAATTGTACCCCTAGGTTGTGGGAGAGGGCAAGTTGGGGTAACCACTAACCACTTTGGACTAATGCTACTGACCCAGCACAGTCAGAGAGGGCTCTCTCTACAAATATATGAAAAAATGAAAATACTCAAAGTTGTCAGCAATGAACAAACACATCAGCTTTCATCTCTCAAAATATTCAATCAAACACATTCTCAGAAGGTCAGACTTCTGTTAGGACAATTTTTTTTTTATAAATTGTTGGTTAGAAAACAACATGGATCTTTATTGGGAGATGGAGTCAAATCAAACAAGACATGAACATCATTGACACATACTTTGCAGATATATTCACACAGGGGAAAGGTAGCCACTAGCTTGCAGTCAAAGAGCTTTTAGTTGGTGACTTCAGAAGAGAAATGAACAATCCATCAATATAAAGCATGGAAACATGAATTCTATATCGACTTTAGTAGAAAACAATTGTGGAATTCTTGGTATGATCAGAACGAAGCATAATCTCTATGAATTCCATTCATATACTACACTGAACTAGATATGAAAAAGCATTTACAAAATGGATTAACAATGAGGGAAACACGATTCACATAGGAAAAGAAAGAACAAACTGCAAGACAAATAACATAGTAATCCCTGATCAAACACCTGCTTGGCTCTGTCAATTTTATTCAAAATAGCTCAAAATGTCGTATACAAAGCAATATGCAAGTCTCAAAAACGTTTTCAACCATTCTTCATTCAATTACATGGCATATATAGCAGCCTAGAGCCTCCTGCTCGACTCATTTGGACTAGAAAACAGTTATAACAAAGTGACACCTCATCAGGACATATTTGCCACTACCCCTACAAGACAAAATTTGGTAAGGAAGGCTCAACCATTTTTTCACATCCGTCTATACCTTTACTAACAAACATTTACTTCAAGTAAAGGACAAAAGATAGTAAAGTAACTATTCCAGCTAGCTATTTCGATAGCCGCCTCAAAAAATATTACAAATTTCTTTAAATTGAAAATGTCTCAGAAGTCTTCGAAAATAACCACAACTCTTTGAAAATAAAAAAACAACAACTACTGAGAAGAACGAAGTGAATACTTTATCCTCGCATATTCCTCAACATAACTCCATTGGTCAGCCATGACGCTTTCATGCAGCACCATTTCTTTCACTGAGACCTTTAGCGCCGCATTCTCTTTGTTGGACATAATAGGGACTCTTTCGCTTAGGCTCTTCAACAGGTTCATGATCTCAAAATCTCCAGCAATCTTCCCTAATAATATTTTCTTGGTAAGCACATGAGTTAGATTCTGAAACTTTTCATGATTCATGCTTATCGCGAACAACAGGTTTTTGTAATCATTATGGGGAATTAGCTCACCATCATCACCCCAAAAGGAGGGCAGCCCCTTTTGGAAAAAGCTTCTCAAAATTTTCCTTTATACTAGCAACCTGTTCTGTCATCGCCGCACAGCAAGCCTCGATATTCTCCACATGAGTTTATTTTCCTAGCATCTTTCTTTCCCAAGCGATCGTTGCAATTCTATTTTTGATCTCCAAAGTAATTAACTCCTCCTTTGATAAGACTCTCAGAAAATCTATAGCATCTTGAGCTATTTCCTTGGGCCTTTTGCTTAGATTTTCCCTTGTTGATGCATAGCTTTTCAGAGCTTCTTTTATTGCTTTCCCTCTAGCCCTTATGGATGTTAAACAGGGCCTAAGATTGGTGGTTGTCTCTATAATACTATCCCAGATTATGTGCTTGCACCCCTGCATTGGGATCTATCCAATTACTTGGGGAATAAACCTTTTGTTTCCATCAACTCTTTATTCTTACTTTGCAACTCCCTTATTTCTTCATCCATTTTCATGTTCTGCTCCTCCAGTTTCATAGCCCTTTCCTTCAACTCTTTAATTTATACGTCCTTCAAGCTGACCTCGGACATAGCCCGTGAAAGATTGTCAGCACTATTTTCACCTGCATCCTGACTTACATTTGACAGCCGCATGCCCAAAGTGGGCAAGTTACTCTTTAGATCATCAACCTACTTTTCCAAACTCAACTTATCTCTCTCCCATTCGGTCCTCTTCTTAATCAATTTCAACAATTCTGCCCTGCTTTCACTGAGTTCTTTGGCTAAAACCTCTTTCTCTTGTTCCAACTTAGACTCCTCTTGAGCCTGAATTAATTGAGTGTTTGAGACCTTCATTTTCCTTTGCAATGTTTGAATTAATTTGTCCTTCTCTATCAGCAACTTCTTACTAGCCTGGCCGCCACCATCACTCGCAAACAAGTCAAATTGCAATTTCTTGACCAGCTATTGATGGGATTTATTTTCCATTCTTTCCTGTCTCAGCTGACTATCCATTTTACATAGAATTCCCTCCAGCTTTTTGACCCTCAAAATAGCCTGTATATAATCTTCATAGATAACCTCTCTGATCTGCTTGTGCAACTGAATCTTATTAAGAGCTGATATCTTTGTCAAATCGTATTTCACTTCATTCAATTGGTTTGGGGTGGCTACTACCAGATTCAAGGTGCCTTCTTTGACACTCCGGCTTGTCACCAATGTGACATCTGAATTCGATAAGCTTCAAACTTTGGGTAACAGACTATATACAAACTGAGCAGAAGTTTGCTTATTCCTACCATATTGCTCTAACATCTCATCTCTTGACAAGAATTTACTGGTGTCTCCTCTTTCTCTGGCCTCCTGGAAATTGTATTCCTGTATCTGTACATTTGGGATTTGAATCTCCCCCTCATTACTAACCTCACTATTTATCAAAACAGTCAATTTTGGCTGTCTCCCAACTAATTCATGATTCTTAGTTTTGAGTCTTTTTTCTCTTTCTCCTTCCTCATCATACTCATTGAGTATCGCCTGCATGCTCCTTTTCTCACCAACTTCCACAACCTTTGGTACGACCTCCATCTCTACTGCTGCTTCCAACAAAGTGAGATCTTCCTCCTACAACTCAGACATTGCATTTGCCTCCGGCTCGTACCACAATAGATTCCTTTCCCCTAACGACCCTTCAACTTCCTTGTGTTCAAAATTGCTAAGGTTATTCAATCTTCTTCTCTTAGAAATAATGTGGAAAGGATCATAGTCCATCGCTATGTACTTCTTGAATTCTAGGACTTCTAACAAACTCTGCACCTATGAAATGGCTTCCTTGCTTTTTACAATGAATGGGCCGACCGTCCAGGGATACTTCAAGTCGGCTCCCTTCTTGAACTTCGAAAAGTTTTCATCCTATAGAATCAACTTTTGCTTGATAAACTCCAAAGAAAAAATTCTTACAGTTAGAAAGGCAGGTAGTATGTAAGGCTCATGCACGAAACCATACATCCTAATGATTGTGGAATCCTTTGATAAATACCAGTCTCCCACGACTACCTGTTTCTTCAACTGCAGCAGGGTCTTTATTTCAGGTAGGACCCTCGGCAAATATTCTCCGAAAAACAATTTATACAACACAGACAAAATGGAATTCATGTAATTAAACATAGTATCCTCTAAAGCGCCCACATAAACATCAGCCGTGAAATGCAGTTCATCTTGATTACTGACCATGATCATCTTCAATAAATGGGCTTCAAACCGGAAACATCTAGTATTTGGAAAAACAACTAACTGAGAGTTAATGGCTTCCACCACAAACTCTTCAAACCTCAGACTCGGAACTGACTCATAATAAGCCAAGGGTGAACCGACACTTATCCTAAACAACAAGCTTAACTGCAACTCTGTTGCCAACCTATCACTATCAAGACCTAAAAATTGTGCAAGTAGCGAAAGGAATAACTGGGTATTAACACTGAACAGACTAACATCTAATGGGTAGGGAGTATCCTCAATTTCTAGGTCCGACTTAAGGAAAGTGGTCAAAAAGGCTTACTGACTTTCGGGAGGAGCTTGACGACAGAGGGTTACAATTGCTTTTTTAGAGAAACTTTCAGACTCTGGGGTCTGTGACTCAGGGATTTCAAAAGACCTACTGACGACTGATGGCTCAATAGAACAAACAAGTTTACTCTTCGGACCATTCATAATAACCTTCTAGGTTGCTTCATAGTTAGATGCACACCAGGAGATGAACTTAGGAAACGACATGATTTAGTCCAAACAAAAAAAAATGAAAGAGGACTGGAACACCCTATGTACATCTGTGCCCTCAAATGCAAAAGTTTCAATCTTCTCTTAATCTCAGCTACGGGCAACTGAATCTCTATGTCAAAAATGTTAAAGTCTCTGTCTTCCAAGGCACTTCTAACACTACTCGTGCTTACACCTATATCTCCTTCCATTATCCTAATGTGAAGACACTTATATTACGTATGAAGTCAGTTGGAAAGACCTACATTTCACTCACAATCTCTGAAACTGCTCTGTCGAAAGCCCTGTCGCCCTCGTCGTCTCCCACACGTCGAGAAGCTTCTGACTTGGACAGTTCTGATGAGCAAATGTCAACTACACATGCTGACAACCATATATATAAACCTTATTCACTTCAATCTCAGCTGTTGATTTCTCACGTGTTGATCTCCGCCATTAGATTTGGCCCCCACTTAACCATTGATTTGACAACCTCTTCCCGCCTGTCGTCGGATCATCCCTTATGCTTTAATCTGCTCCGTTCATCTGACGCCATGCGTCCATGAAGTAGTATTGCGAACACCCTAAAGCGGCCTCCCATATCGCTTTCCTTCCTTGCGACCAACCCTATTGTTGACACCTGTCGAATGGTTTTGCTCGTCGCCACCACCATTTCCTCTATCCAGTGTGCTTCTTGTCGATGCGTTGATAATCGTGAACCATTGATCGCTTCCTTCCTTGCATCTACGATGGAGGCTTGTCCTGTGCTTAACTCCTTTGACCTTGTCGCCGATAGGGTCCACCTGGCCTATCTCCCGTGCAGCTTCGACGTCACATCGTCATCGGCTTGACTCTCCTCGCATCCCACACCACTAATCATTTGTAGTCTACACGATAGAATATTATGTTTAGTTCTGCACCGTCAGATCTATGACAGTAAAGCACAGCCGCCGATCCTTAACTCCCTACTCCACCAACATGGTATTGCATGCCCCTGCAACAGTTTTGCTTACCAATTATGCCACCATGTGATGGGCTCTCTAGTCGCCACCTGTCCGGCGGTAAAATCTGTCGCTACCACCCTTATGGCTATCCACCATGTGCTTTGGCCATGCGACGCTCAGTGAGGACCATTGATCTAGTGCCCACGCCCAATCAACGGTGTCTTTACCACTAATGGTTAACCTCAATGATATTTAACTGTTGGACTATAGGATTTGGGGTTATTTCAGTCATTTTAAGTGTTATTTAATACCTTCCTTTGCCATTTCTTCAAATGTACCACATTCAACACTTCTACACCAACTTTCTCATACCCTAGCACCCATCCATGGATAACAAAGGGGACTTCGGGCATCCACCAGGTAACTTTTTAGCTCTTTCACCCATCCATGTTTAGTATTTATGCTGCAAAAATAGTTAGGTGCTAACACCAGTAGTTAGAACTCCCAAACTTATCATACACATTCGAAATATTTTAACAGATTCATCATCCTTTTGATGGAAAGGAAACACAAGCAAATCTCAGACTAGGTTTTATAAACCAAGAATCATCAAATGCTTATCCATTTCACATTCATCATTTTCAAACAGTATTAACACCAAAAACAAAGCTCAAGCATTATGTTTTGTTCAGAGAAACCAAATAAGGGTTCTTCATTTCAACAGTAACAACATATATTACAAATCGTGACAGCCTTTAAAAGCCCATGTAAACCATTCAAATATTATACAACCTTGGAGTGCTAAAAAGGGCAGACCAACACTCCCCGAAACCAAAACCACCATATAGGCTACCACTCAGCCAAAACGCTAGGGTCACATCGTAGAACATGCTATAGGGCATAACCACACATCTCTTTTATAAACAAACGAAGCCATAACTCCAACAGACCTTCGCAGTACTTAAACCCAACAACCAACATTATGATTTGATGGGAAGGAGTTGGCCACGAAATCCCAGACTTACCACTCATTCGCCATAGCCACGATACCTAGGTTAAGTTAGAGCTGCTGCCACCAGTTCCCCTGCCAACACAAGCCAAGCCACGATTAATATCAACACCACAAATTGTGATGAAAGAATAGAAATGTTGAAAGTAAGGAGTTGGCATTTGAACACTTACCCCGAAGAAGTCAATGGTAGCTGATGAACCTAAATTATAGGCATAGGTACACTAAGAAGCAACATGCAAATATAGCTCTAGGACTGGAAGACCATATGAGGCTCAACGCTCTTTTTCCTTGACTTATAGAAGCAGAACTCTTGTTCAACATGATCGACAATTAAAGAAAGTAGTTAGGTTAGAATTTGAGGCATATATATATCGACCTCTCAGGTAATGAGGGGATCCTGCTACCATTTTTGCAAATCAATTGTTTTTATATTTCTGCTACTGCAAAGATAGTTTGTGTTACAGACTTATATTGAACCATGAAGTTACTATTTTGAATAAGAAGACTAATGTTGTGTTCCAACCTGCGTTTATAAGTTTTCTATACTCCTGAGTACGGGTTGGGGAGGGCCCCTCCAACATGCAAGTCAGGAGCTTTACTCTGTTTCAGGTATTTTCTATTTATGCTGTGAATCGATTTACTTATTATCATGTATGAAGATACCTTGATGGCATTTGAATAGTATGGTTTTATTTCAGTTAAAAGATTATTTTTGTTCAACATATTTTCTGTAGTTAATCAACGCTCATTTTGTAGTTCGGTAAGACACATTCCGTATTCCTGTAGCTGCATTTTGAGCACGCATATTTTGACATCTGTTTTCATATATTTTCATATTTGTTCTAGAACAATGATTCAGATCTAGGAATCTCATGCATATTTCTTTTATCAGACTTAGATCATAGAGAGTAATTACTTTCAGTTCCTTGATTTAATTATCATCACTTGTAGTGTTTAATTTGAAAGATAAGATTGGTTAATTTGCAGCAATAGATGTTTATGTTCTGGATTTGTTTTTTAGCATTTGAATATTTCAGATTAGAATTCCAACTTTTATCATTTTATTCATATATTAAATTTACCAAGCTTCAACATTCAAATTCTTAGTGCAGATTTATTGTTTTCAGCAATTAAATTCTTAGTGTAGATTTCCAGTTTTCAGCATTTAAACTTCTTAACATAGGAATTTGTCATTCATAGATTTACAGTCTTTTTAGCTCATGCTCACCTTCTTCTTGATTAGATAAACATATAAGATCTATACCAACACCCCAAACATGACGAAGACTATCCTCTAGAGAACATATAGTGTTAGCACCTCTGAAGATTATATGTCCCCTGGGTTGATAATTAAAGTAGGCTCTTGGTCTAGCTACCCTCATTAGGCATCCATTGTAAGAGCTCACCACTTTTTGGTTCTGCTTCTGGGGAGGTGCTTAATCTTTAGGAGACATCTTTGAAAAAAACATAGAAAAAAACAACCAAAAACATAAATTGTTTTACCATGAATGCCTAGATGACGGAGAGATAGATTTGGATGCTTCCTACCTGCCTGTCCTATGAGCAACAACAGTTCTGATAACTCTCAATTTAAATTCCTTAACTCAGAAAAAGAAACTGATTCTAGCTATGACCCAAACCTAGATAAATTCTTTGCTGACTCTAGCTCAAACATTACTATGGCAGAAGAGGATGAAGAACCTAGGGAACTGTTCACCTTTCCCATCAGTATACCTCTTGGAGATGCCAGGATGAAGAACATCAACCCTAATAATCTGCCAAATTTACATGGTTTGACTTCAGAAGACCCTGACACATTTCTGTTTGAGTTTGAGGTAGTTTGTAGATCCTTTGATTACACTACTGATGCACAAAAGCTGAGGCTTTTTCCTTCCACACTGAAGGATCTATCACTTAGGTGGTTCATGAGCCTTGAAGGAAATAGTATTTTCAGCTAGGACCAAATGAAACAGTCATTTCTAGAAAAATATAGGGACTACTGCAAAGCAAAGGATACAAGAGATGAAATCTTTCGGATGCAAAAGGGAGAAAGAGAATCATTAGAGGATTATGCCCAAAGATTTCAACTCAGCTACAAACGAGCTAGTCACTGCACCTTAGATCCTGAATCACTAAAACTTGTCCTTCTTAGAGGTGTAAAAGAAGAAAATTTTGAAGTCTTAAACCTTCTGGGGGATGGAGATATATTCCAGAAGACTTATGACCAAATCCTACAAATCTTCAAAAACTACTCTAGATCTTGGAAAAGTAAAAATGGGACCAGGGATACACACACATTTACTGGGGGATTAGCATCTTTGGGACCAAACCTTACAAAATATGATTTAGGAAACCTGCTAGATGACATGAAGACTAACATCTTACAATCTATGGCCATGCAACTTGATGCACTTCAAATCAAGAAGAAACAAGATGAAATCAACCAAGCCTTGGCAGTCTTTTGTCCACGCTGCAGAAAAAAAAAACATGAGAAAGGGAAGTGCACACTGAACACCATAGAAATATGTGGTCTCCGCACTAATGATCACTCCACTGATAAATGTCCTATGTTGCCCTCATATAAAGCTGCTATTCAAGATCTCACAACTAAAGGTGCAATAGAACAAATCTGTTTTGTGAATCAAAGGAGGAATAATTTTGCTAGGCCTTACCAACCCAACAACCAACCTTACTACAATCAGGGAAATAACCAGCAAAATTGGAACTCTGTACCATCCCCATGGCCATCTCAGCAAAGTCCAAATCAGTGGCAGCAAAACCAACCATATCAGCAGGCTTATTACCCACAATATGACTCTCCATACCCCCCACCTTTTTCTCATCCAACTACGAATTATGGCAATCCATACCCTTATTCATCGAATTGGAGAGCTCCATTGCAGCAGCAAAAACCACTCATCATGCCGCCACCACCAAATCAACCACCCCCCAGACCTCCACCAATTCGCGCCCAGCCAATTCCCAACCCTAACAACAACAGGCCACCACAACAACAAGCCTACAATACTGAAATGGTACAGTTTCCAACCTATGTAGTGGATATGCTGGAGATAAACGAAATTAATCTAAGATCTAGGAAGACATTGCAAAATGCACACACACAGAGTAACCAAGAAGATGAGGCTCACGAACAAACAACACAACATCATATTCAGCATCTGGATGAACCAAGCCCTCAGGAGGAAGAAATACGACCACTCACATGAAATAGAAACCCTCCATTCCTTGAAAAACTTGTACGAAGTACCAAAGAAAAAGAGGAAAATGCAATTATGAACGAATTGAAACACTTGAATATCCAAATTCCAATCTTACAGGCCATCAAAGATGTACCCATCTGCAACAAATTCCTTAAAGAGAATCGTTTGAAAAGACCTGGAAGAAGAAAACGAGACCCACCCACGATAAATGTAGTAGGCCAATTGGCATATTTAATGCTAGGTGTCCTTGTAAACCCCAAATATCTTGATGCAGGCGATCCAGTAGTCAACGTAATCATCAATAACAGACAGATAAACAGAATCTTAATTGATTTAGGAGCGCCTATAAATGTGATGACCAAGGATACTATGATACACCTAGGACTCCAATCAATGGTCAGACCAACAACTACAGTACTCCAACTAGCTGACACATCCATAGTGAGACCTGAAGGAATGCTCAAAGATATAATAATCAATATAGAATCCTGGGAATACCCAGCTGATTTCATAGTCATTGAAGTAAAAATTAAACTTAACGGTTACCCGATCATACTAGGCATACCTTGGCTGGTAACTGCACATGCTTACATAGGTTACAGATCAAGTAACATGACAATCACCAATGGACAAGCTCAGAAAAAAAATCACGATTTATCCACCAACTAGGAAATCTTCAGACCTAGAATATCAAAACTGGACTGATGATTATAATGACACATCAAATCAAAACATACGACCTATCATTACAATTGATGCTACACTATCACTAAAATCCATAGACGAAGATAGTCATTTAGATAGGTTTATCCAAAATGCATCTTCTAACAATGATGGTCTTGAAGGATTTTTTGACACAGACTAGCAACAAGAAGGCGAAAGTTCAAACTAGAACTTAAATAAAATGTGGGAGAAGTGCTATTTCTAGAAGAACAATCAGAAAAAGAAAAAACAGTGGAAATTATGCCTGGAAAGACAATCAACATTAATTCCAATCTGAAGCCAGAGCAAGAAAAGCAGTTAATGAAGGTACTCCCAGAACAAAATAAAGTTTTTGCATGGACATATGCTGACATGAAGGGAATCCATCCTGATATTTGCAAACATTACATTTACATCAAAGAAGGTTCTATTCTTATCAGACAACCACAAAGGAGGCTTAACCCAGCATTAAAGGACATAGTTAAAGTAGAACTACAAAATTTATTAGATGCAGGGTTCATATATCCCACCTCTGATAGCGAATGGGTCTCACCACTGGTTATAGTCCTTAAAAAAGTAAGCAAATGGAGAATTTGTGTGGACTACAGAGAGCTCAATAAAGAAACCAAGAAAGATCACTCTCCTCTCCCGTTTATCGATCAAGTACTGGACACATTAGCTGGGAACAAGTATTTCTCATTTTTGGATGGTTTCAATGGGTACAAACAAATTCTAATACACCCAACTAATCAAGACAAGACAACGTTTACATGCCCATGGGGTACTTATGCATATAGAGTACTACCCTTTGGGCTGTGTAATGCCCCGACAACATTTCAAAGGGCCATATTAAGTATATTCTCTGATTTTATAAATGATCAAATGGAAGTCTTCATGGATGACTTCACACCCTATGGACAAAACTCTAATTAGGCATTGAACCATCCTGAATTAGTCTTAAAAAAATGTATTGAGATGAGATTATGTCTGAGAAATGACAAATGCAGAATGTTAATGGAAGAAGGCATCATTCTTGGGCACCATATATCACAGAGGGGAATTGAGGTTGATCAAGCAAAAGTTTCAGTAATCAGAATGCTACCACCACCTGTCAAACAAAGAGATGTGAGAAGTTTCCTTGGGAAAATAGGATGCTACAGGAGATTTATTCAAAGTTATAGCAGGATTGCTGTACCAATGTTTTCCCTTCTCACAAAGGACACTGAGTTCATTTGGAAAAAACATTGCATGACAACATTTGATAACCTTAAGGAGAAAATGATTACAGCTTCAGTACTCCAAGGACCATATTGTACGCTTCCATTCCACATCCACTCAGATGCATCAGATAAGGCCATTGGATCTGTCCTTGGATAAGAAAGAGACAAGAAGCCCTATGCTATATATTATATCAGTAAAAATTTTGCAGGGGCAGAATTAAATTATATTGTCACAGAGAAGGAATGTTTGGTTTTCATACATGCCATTAACAAGTTCAGGCACTACATAACTGGTTTCCAATTTTTTGTCCATACGAACCATTCAGCAATAAGGTATCTCACTAACAAACCTAACACAAGTGCTCGAATCATTAGACGGCTACTCCTCCTGCAAGAGTTTGACATCACAATTTTGGACAAGCTAGGCAAATGCAATGTAGTGGCTGACTTTCTATCTAGGCTCACCCATGGACAAGACAGTGAAATGGTGAATGACAGCTTTCTAGATGAGCATCTTTTCGCAATCTCCACAGGGAGCCCATGGTTTGCTAACATAGAAAACTATTTAGTGACTGGAAAATTCCCAGCACATTATAGCTACAAAGACAAGAATAAGGTCATAAGACAAAGTGCCACTTACACATGGATAGAGGGAATGCTCTTCAAAAAAGGACTAGATCAAATACTCAGAAGATGCATTAATGAAGATGAAGTGCATGACATAATGCATGCCACTCACAATGAACCATGTGGAGGACACTATGCTGCAAAGAGGACAGCCTATAAAATTTTGCAAGCAGGGTATTATTGGCCAACACTCCACAAGGATGCTTATGAATATGTTTCACACTGTGATGACTGCCAAAGAATGGGGAAACCAACAAAAAAAGAAGAAATTCCTCTCCATCCACAAATCTCCTTGGAGGCATTCAAAAAATGGGGGTTTGATTTCGTTGGTCCAATCAACCCACAGTCAAATAGAAAAAGCTACATCCTAGTATGCACTGACTACCTTACAAAGTGGACTGAAGTAGCAGCACTTGCTGCAGCAAATGAAACCAACGTGGCAAAATTTTTCACTGAGCAGATCTTCCACAAGGTTGGAGTCCCAAGGGAACTAGTTTCTGATCAAGGCCCACAGTTTACATCAAATCTGATAAAAGAATTACTTCGAAAAAACAATGTTAAGCACATGAAGTATTCCTCCTATCACCCTCAAGCTAATGTTCAAGCTGAGGTAACCAACAGAGAGTTAGAGAGGATTTTGACAAAGACAGTCCAACTCCAAAAAAGAGACTGGGAAGATAGACTAAGTGAGGCAATTTGGGCTTACAATACCACATGGAAGACAACAATAGGCTTCACACCTTATGAACTAGTTTATGGAAAGAAAGTTATGTTACCAATTGAATTTGAAATAAAGGCATTAAGAATTGCAACACAGTTAAATATGGAACTTTCAGAAATACAATAGGAACACATGCTACAATTAAATCAACTAGATGAGCAGCGCCAGCAAGCAGTTGCCCATACTGAAATCATCCAGCAGCAAAGGAAGAAGTGGCATGACAAGCACATAAAGGATAAAAAGTTCAAGGAAGGTGACTGGGCACTACTCTATGACTCCAGGTTTCACACTTTCAAAGGAAAACTAACAACTAGATGGCTTGGACCTTACATTATTGAAACAATCTATGAAAATGGAGCGGTGAAGATTATTACAATCGATGAAGAAGAGTTTCCCATGATAGTGAATGGACATAGACTCAAACTCTACAAAAAGCCACAGTCAAGAGAGGAGTTCACACAAATACTTTACCAGCAACAACTTATGTTTATAGAGACCATGGAAAATCATTGAAATCCAGTTCAAAAAAAAAAAGAAAAAAATGAAAAAAAATGAAAAAAAAAAGAAAAAAAAAGAGAAAAAAGAGAAGAAACAAATCATGAAAAAAAAACCGAAAAATGATGAAAAGAATAAGAGAAATGAAAGAATAACAAGAAAATGAATGAAAAAAATTAAAAGAACAAACCAGAAATGATCCACTCAAGGTAATAATAAATTTGAAGGAAATCATACATCCCCACGAGGAACTAGCCAGAATCCTCCAAATAAATCAAATCAAGAGAACAAGGTATCAATCTTCAAGCGAGCCTGCCATCTATTCAAGTGAGCCTGCCATAGATTCAAGTGAGCCTGCCATCTATTCAAGTGAGCCAGCCATGTATTCAAGTCAGCCAGTAATAATATCAAGCACTACAGAAAACAATCAAGCAACCAATCTATTCAAGCGATCCTGCCATTATTCAAAAGAGGTTGCCTTATCATCAAGCGAGCCAGCACTACAGAAAGCAAAATCGAAACTCAAGACAGGGCATCAACACAAATTCAAATCAGAAATTGGCACAAAAAGAAAAAAACAAGGAGATACAGCATTTTCAATGAGACCTAAGGAGAAAAGCAAACATGCGTAACTACAGACATGCCTAAAATAACTATAGACACTGCAAATATCTACTACAAAATCCATAGCACATCAAATCAAGCCACGTCATGAAATCAGGTATGCAAAGCATAACAAGGTAATCTCTAAATCTCTTTGTTTTATTTTTGAAGTCAAATAATCATCCCACAAAACGGTTATTCCTGAAGCTGAGGACAACTTATAAATTCATTTGATGGAACAGTTCAGAGCGACCTCAATGAATCATGATTACTACCTGAGTCATGTCAATGAATGATAAACTCAAATATGGCTATTGTATTCCCCAACGATCAGAGAAAAAGGGGCAATATATAATGATGAAATGAAATGCAGGGCTCGATTATGGTAAAGAATGCGTAAGGTTGCAGGTACATGCCAAATGATAGGGAAAAGTGGGGTAAAACAGTAAATGAGGTGGCATAATTGACGAAAAGACCCAATTTTGCAAATATAAGCTTTCCAGAACAAGGAAAACTGAGAGTTTGCATTGTCACTCTTCCTGCAAGCTTCCTTCGAACCTGTTAATCGATCTTGGCTAGTGAGGTAAGTCAACCACACTCAGAAGTTTCATTTTGCTGATTACAGTAGAAAATCCAAGGATGACAAAAGGGTTCAAAAAGAGTGAACCAGAGGATCACAGAGCCATTTATAAAAACCCAAGGGTTTTATCTATCCTCCGTAATGCGGGGTGGATGCCCTTCATCTCAAGGCTGAGGGGATCTAATACAGAGGTAGCTTTGGAATTTGCAAGAAACTTAAAGCACATCAAGGAAGAGTAGTTCGTCACCCGGGTTAGAGGACTTCGTATCAGGATGGATGAGGAAGCCATTGCAAAATACACAGGGCTACCCATGGGTTTGCATTGGGCCAAGGAAGACAGGGAAGCCAACTAGAGTGCAAAGGTAGTTTTCTTTGGACCTGAAGAGGCTTATGAAGAAGACAAAAACGGGGTCAAGAGGGTCACTATGCCAGCACCTTGGGATGAAGTAGCTGCTGTTGTTTAGAAATATGTAACATGTACAGGGAGGCTGAGCTACATCCCTCTCTTCCATTTTTCGAATTCTGGATCTTCTGAGGCACATGAGCCACATCACGCCTAACAACAACATAAGAATTCCTTATTATATTCTCTTGTCATTGGGAGAAATGAGCAAGAAAGTCATTGAAGGAAAAGAGGATGCGTTAGCCCACCATGGGCTAATCAAGTTGATAATTTGTGAAGAGATAACAATGCAGGTCCCATAACTTTCCTGGGAGGAATTTGTGGTAATCTCAACCGAGGATGTACAGAGGATGAAGGGTACACCTACTGTCATCATACCCCTAGCTTCTGGGCCAAAAGACAAGACCGCTTCTACATCAGGAGCTAAAAGAAAAATCGACCTGGACAGTGTGGCCGATACCCTGATAAAGATTAAGCATTCAAGAGATAGCTCCCATCAAAAGGAATTGGGGGTTTCCACCAGCGAGCAAGGCCCAAAGCGGCGAAGCAAAAGGTTCACACAACCACCCAAAATCAGGCATGAAAAGGAGATATAAAGAGAGTCCAACCCAATAATTCAGGACCTATTTGATGGTGATGATGATTGGGTAGACTAGGAATACCCAACCACACCTGAGGAACAGGATGATGACCAATGGAACCCCGCTGGCCAGGATGTGAACCCTGTCGACCAAGATGTGAACCCTGAAGCCACTGACCAGCTAGCTGAGGCACTTATAGAATTGGAAAAGGTCAAGGAGGAGTTGGCAACATTAAAGATTGAGGCAAGGACACAAAGAAGCCAGCCAACTCCACCAGCAACCTCACTCTTTGTGCATGAAAAGACACAAATTTTGAAAATCTAGCACGCGGGAGAGTTAAAACTGGCAGAGCAGCAAAATTTAGCATTAAGGGAGAAATTGGCCCAAACACAAGAGGAGTGAGCCAAAAAGATCAAAAAATCTCCAGCTGGAGGAATGTAATACCCCCAATTCGACCCTTAGGATATATTAGCCTTTAATGTAAATAATGTGTACATGTGATGTATGTTTTCCTAGTGTGGAGATCAAGGCCAAGGCCCTGCTAGTGAAAGCCTGAATTTTATTTAAAGGGCAAGTATTTGATATTTTGATACCATGTGCTCTGAAGCCATGGAACATTGTAAAAGGGTGTAATTAAACATCATGCAATATAAAATACCAAAACTGGCTACGGAGGAAACGAATGAGAAGGGGCCATGTGTATCCACTAGGGAGTGGTGAGGGGGCTATGGGACTAAACCCTAGGCTGCCACATGTCATTATGAGAACCCATTGACTTCCCTAGATGACATTTATGCCTGTTGTAAGGAAGTGGTTGAGATGTCATCCCATGGCTTCAATGGAGCATGGGTAGCCCTGAAATTCGTATGGGTAGGTATGGGCTCTGTTTACTTATGCCACAAGTCACTCTACCTCTTGAAAGTTGCTTCTTCCTCATCCCCATTCCATGGTGGAAGAACCCAGCTTCATCATCCATCCAAAAACGAGCTCCCAACAATGAGAAAACCAGAAATCGCGACTTGGAATGAACCCACGTTTTGGGAAGCCAAAAACGCCCAGAATGGGTATTGGACAGTGAAATCCAATGGGGGATCCATTGGTATGAGCCTTGGGGCGAATTTGGGAGCAATAGCTACCCCAAATTCCATGGGAAAACCCAGTTTTAATTCCCAGAAAATCAGTGACGGATTTGGGGTTATTTGTGACAGAGTTGTGAGAAATCCAATGGTGGATGTATGAATAGAGGATGTGATTGCTGAGTTTAGTTGGAAGTGTATGTCGCTTTGGGATTGAGCTCAGTGGACTAGCATCCTCCTCCACCTCCTATTGCATGCTTGAAAAACCCAACTGTGTGTTGGCTTAGCATGGCTGTCTGAGTAAGACCCTGACTGTGAGTGAGCCATCTAGTTCCTCCTTAGTGGATACACAGCCCAACTCGGTGGTGATCTCTCAGCTGAAAGAATAACAGCCTGGACAGAGATCTATGGTTGGGTGGAACGTTTCTCTCACGTAGCCAGTCGTTGGACATTTGCGTTGCAAGATAAGTATTCTTAGTGGATTAAATTATATACAATCTGTGTTCTGCAATGTGCTAAATATGAATGTTATTTATTCATGAGGTTGAAATTGAAATGAAGTTGTGCATAGCATAAGAATGGGATTGAATCCCTGCATATGGAATCATCTTCTGTTTGTGCTTATGTGTGTTGTTATGTTTAATTCCGCTGTGTTTTATTGAAGTTTGCATCTGTATAGAGAAGTTTTTAATTGTTATGAATTTTATGAGTAAAAGAATTGGGGCTAAGTTGGCCAAAAGCCCTGGTGTGTTGTTGATGTTTCCTTCCCTGCAATTGAATGAGAGAAGGGGACGTTACAAGGAAACCCTGGAAATCACTACAAGAATCTATGATGAAATATTGCAACTCAGACCCCCATCCAGAGTCTATACGCTCTACTTAAAGGAAAAGTGGGGGAGGTTCTAGCTGCAAAGGCTAAAACAAGGCCTATCTCTCGAGCTGAACACTACAAGGGAATTTGTGGACACTAATTCCCTGGATTACACAGAGTTGGAAAATGATCAACTAGGCAAATTCTTCTTGCACAACTTTGTGGTGCCAAGCACACCTAACTGGTCACCTAATCCATATGTAGGCGACTTCCTGTTGAGAGCATTATGCTCCTGGATGAACCATGAGGTGGAAAGGGCATAAGATGATCATATATACCTTATAGATAAGTGGAAAAATCAATTAGGATCAGGGAAGAGGCATCTCACCATGAAAGGGTACTTCAATCCCACCAAAGTATCACCACTGATGAGTTGCTAATGCATATCGTGCTTGAAAAACAGAAGGAGGCAGTCACACATTTTGATCTCACCCTGCAATGCTCATACAAAGAGGTATAGGAGGCCATCAGTGATAGGTGGGAAAGGATTGGAGATGATTTGAGAAAGAAGGAGCCTCATTCTCCTCTCAGACTAGAAGCTACTCTCGTCAAAGCTAAGCTATACAGAGTGTCCTTGATCAAGAATGAACTCAGATGGATTGGCATGAAGCTAAATCCTCCATTTTTCCCTCCTCTGATTATTAAAGAGTATATTAATGAAGAAGAAGAAAAAAAAGCATGGGCCAGGTATGAACAGAGCATGGGTTACTACAGGCAAGCAGGGACTCCAAGAATGGTCACATGGGACATTAGAGAAGCTATAGAAAATCCGAGTGTGTCACCCAAGGATGGGTGAACCCTTCAAGCATGGGGGAGATGATGAACATAAATTATAGGCATAGGTACACTAAGAAGCAACACGCAAATCTAGCTCGAGGACTGGAAGACCATACGAGGCTTAGCGCTCTTTTTCCCTGACTTATAGAAGAAGAACTCATGTTCAATAGGATCGGCAATTAAAGCAAGTAGTTAGGTTATAACTTGAAGCATATATATATGGACCTCTCGGGTAGCGAGGGGATCCTGCTGCCATTTTTGAGAATCAATTGTTTTTACATTTATGCTACTGTGAAGACAGTTTGTGTTACAGACTTATATTGAACCATGAAGTTACTATTTTGAATAAGAAGACTAATGTTGCTTTCCAACCTACTGTTAACACCCAAAAAGTGCTCACTAGCTCATTTCCCTATTCACATGACCCATGTGTCCACTTTTCCACCATTTGAGCCTCTGAAACCTTCAAAAGGTCACCAAAAAGACCAAAACCCATCTTTTTCCCCTCAAATTATTTACTTTTCCTCAAAAAATACAAAAAACCCTAAAAAAGGGTCCAAAATTCCCAAAATTAATTAAAAGGGAATAAAAATATAAAATATATTCAAAAAAGGGAAAAGAGAGAAAAAGAGACCTAAACCATTTTGGTCAATACCATTGGTTTCCTCAAACCAAAATGGTATTCCCCATCACCAAAAAACTATAAAAAGGTGATAGGGGCTCCTCACTATTCATCCGCATTCATCCTATCCTCATGCTACCAAAATCCCTTTTGAGCTTTGCCCAACCATTGAAGCATTGGAGCATCTCAACATTGCAGCTGCCCCAACTCAACAATCCTCACCATTGAGGTAAATTTTTTGCAAGCCATTGTTTGCCCATTAATAGAAAATTTCAAATTTTTTACTTCTTGTCTCTTGTATGGATTTCACTGTTTACCATTTTTTAATTTAGTTTATTTACTTGCACATGATAGATTAGTTGTTTACTTCTTACATTTAGCAAAGTTTTTACATATTTTTATTGAGACTACTGCTACTAGTTAGTAGGTGCATCCTTGCACATGCTTGGTTGCAAAACCAAGCAACACCTGTATTTATAAGTTTTCTATACTCCTAAGTACAGGTTGGAGAGGGCCCATCCAACACGCAAGTCAGGAGCTTTACTCTGTTTCAGGTATTTTCCATTTATGCTGTGAATCGATTTACTTCATAACGTGTATGAAGATACCTTGATGGTGTTTGAATAGTATGGATTTATTTCAGTTAAAATATTATTTTCGTTCAGCATATTTTATGTAGTTAATCAATGCTCATTCTGTAGTTCGGTAAGACACATTCCATAGTCTTGTAGTTGCATTCTGAGCACGCATATTTTGACATATGTTTTCATATATTTTCATATTTGTTCTAGAACAATGATTCAGATCTAGGAAGCTCATGCATATTTCTTTTATCAGACTTAGATCATAGAGAATAATTACTTTCAGTTCCTTGATTTAATGAACATCACTTGTAGTGTTTAATTTGAAAGATAAGATTGGTTAATTTGCAGCAGTAGATATTTATGTTCTGGATTTGGTTTTTAGCATTTGAATATTTCAGATTAGAATTCTAGATTTTAGCATTTTATTCATAGATTAAATTTACCAAGCTTCAGCATTCAAATTCTTAGTGCAGATTTACTGTTTTTAGCAATTAAATTCTTAGTGTAGATTTCCAGTTTTTAGAATTTAAACTTCTTAACATAGGAATTTTTCATTCATAGATTTATAGTCTTTTTAGCTCACACTCACCTTCTTCTTGATTAGATAAACATATAAGATCTATACTAACACCCCAAACATGATGAAGACTATCCTCTAGAGCACATATAGTGTTAGCACCTCTGAAGTTTGTACGTCCCCGAGGTTGATAATTAAAGTAGGCTCCTAGTCTAGCTTCCCTCATTAGGAATCCATTCTAAGATCTCACTAGTAGCGCTAGGGTGCAGAACGAAGCTGGCCATGAGCACCTCCAGGGTGTGGAGAGTAGAGCTCTGCCTCCCCCTTTAGCAAAAAAGCTAGAAAGTGATAAGCAACGCCTTGGGACATTTGAAACCCCAGGGTTTATTCCTTCATACCCCAGCTGGATCCCATTCGAAGGACTACCATAGTGCTCCATTAATTCACTACCAAATGTCATTAAGATTTGATTTACGACCCATTCCATATAGTTGGAGGAATCATTGTATTATTTATAAAGTGTTACATAGACCATGCACCAACTTTTACATAGAATTAGGGTGGACACATTAAATGCCATGCCACTAATCCTACCACATAGCATTAAAATGATATATGCCCATTTCTTTGTATAATGACACCCTTTAGACTTTTTACAAGTTCTACTTTTGCTCAAACATAAATCGAACTGTAGTTTTTATCATAGGTAATGTAGTTTTGAGAGAAAGGTATAGACTTTAGCAAACGCTAAGTTATTACACCACCATGTGTGGGGTCAGCCCTGGAATATATATTATATTGTGGATGTATCTAGATAGACAAGTCGGCCCCATAGTGTAACTAGGCAAACAAGTTAAGTATAAATAGAGATCGGGAGATCTCTATTTGGATCATTCAGAAAGACACACTTCTCTCACTCAGAAAGTGGGGCACTAGTGAGTAGGAGGATCATCTTCTCTAGGAGACTATCTAAAGTGTATTTTGGTTGTACTTTGGTTGAGCCATTGTTCTCTCTATCTCTGAGGAAGTTGTGGGGTTTTTCACCTTAGGGTTTTCCCCACGGAAACTCTGTGTCTCTTGTCTCTCATGCTTTTGATTCTTGTGATGCTTGTCATGATTATTGTGATTGTTATGCATTGATATACTGTATATGTTATTCTCTTAGTAAAGATCCTAGAGTATTGTGAATTAATGCTCAAAATTTAACATGGTATTAGAGCTAACCTGAGAAGAAGACATTTTGCAGTGATGGAAACTTGAGTTTCTTGTTTATTGGGTTTCTCTCCATAGTTTTGGGAAAAGCAGTATAGTAGATTGACTCTACTCATAAAGGAGAATCTATCTGTCCAATCCGAATTCAATTCTGAGCATGTTCAGATTTGGCCCTAAAAATTAGCGTTTCCACAAAAATAGGAATTTCTGACATCTGAAGACATAGCTAGAAGCTCCTTGCAAAAATCGAAGTTTAGAGCTTTGGATCGAGATTTTTGGCTGGGTAGATCTCCGGGAAACTCAAACCCTAATTCAGGGCTCTCCCTAGTGAACCCAAGAGGACAAAAAGGCAAATCTGAAGGGTAAATCTTTGCTGATCTCAAATTCTGAATACACCAGGCTGATCAGCTCATCAAGGCGCATCTTTCTATCCTTTCAGAAAGTTGAAATTCACATTTTGAATTTTTAGGGTTTTTCTGACAAACACTAATCCGGAACCAGATCCAGTTTTCAACATTTCAAGTGGTAAGACCTAAATGTAGCTAGGGTTTTACCCCTAGCTTGTGCAAATGAGCACCTACTAAGGAGAATGGACTCCTTAGTAGCAGTTCAGTAAATGTAAATTATTAAGCTAAAACAGAAATGTAAACTAGTCTAAAACACATGCATGAAACATAAAGAACAAAAGATAAATAATGGTGTTTGTATTGATATTACCTCCAATGTGGAGGTTGATGAAGCTCTTGCAATGTCCAAGAAAGTTGCTCCAAGCTCCAATGTGCTCCTTCTCTTTCTCCAATGGTGGAAATGGACCAAAAGGGGCTCTCAAGGTGAAAGTAGCTCAATGGTGAGCTAGGGTTTCGAGAGAGATTTTGGCAGAGTAAGGGTATACTTGATTGTGGATATGAAATAAGGGATCTCCATCACCTATTTATAGTTTTTTGGTGGTGGAGTGTTGACCCATGGTTTTGGGAACCATATGGTTTAAGGCAGCTGTATAGGGTTTTTTCCTCCTTTTCCTCATTATTTTATATTTTTTATTCCCTTTTTAGAGGGATTTTGCTATTTTTGGAGGAAAAGGGGGTTTTTTAGCCTTTTTGAGGCTTTTTGGATGGTTTTGTGGCCTTTTGGAGGCTTTTTAGTGGGATTTTTAGGGTTTTTAAGGGAAATATGGTAGGAAAATGGACAAATGAGCCATGTAATGAGGTAGATGAGGTAGTGAACACTTTTTGGGTGTTAACAGATTGCCCCCTGATGTGCGAGGGCAGGAGCTCATCGTATGGTCGATGGACATCATAAGTCATGTATGGTTTTCCTGGGGTGTGGAGAGAAGAGAAGAAACAAACTGAAGCCCGGAACAACGATCCCGAACAAACTGCAAGAACTAAAAGTACATAACCTCAATAATGGATGAGGAATCATCTGATCCTATGGACGAGGCGGGCATTCCCATGCTCGTATTAGGATATAACATAATAATAACAATGGGGTCCAAAAAATGGGGACCTGACATATACATGACCTCAAATACTGACTGAGGAATAATCTCAATATATGGATGAGGCGGGCATACCCATGCTCGTATCAAGATACATAAAAAGAGCTGTGAGGCCCGAAAAGAGGGACTTGTAAGATACATAGAGAACCACTGTGTACATCATAAGTGTCCAGAGGGGACACAAATTCGGGACATACTGCTGGGCTGACCATGTCTGAGCTGAACAACGGATACACTGGAACAATCAATAGTGCTACTGAATGTGGTACCAAAGGAACTGATGGGCTGCTGGACCAGAGTGACAAGGGTCATACTCTCAATAGTACACTGAACTGGAACTGATCTGGGACTGAACTGGGTACTCAAGGAAGCATGTAACTGGATGGATTCCGAATACAATCGCCAACGCAGCCCAAACATCCACGGGAACATATAACTGGGTGTTCCAAAGTGACTCTCCAATGTGCTAGAGTTGGGGGAAATTCGGGGTCTTCGACAAATAATGGTAGGTATGTAAATCCTGCGCGATTCTCAACGATGCGATCAAGGTGCTGAAGTCGAGCATGTGAGAAACAACCATTCGGAGAGGCAATGATGACTCCTCTCAAAATGGTCCGTAGGTACGCACCACAGATGGTGATGGGTCCAAGGCCCAGGGACCTCTGGGCCTATCCTCTGGAATAGAGGAGCTGTCGTCGACAGAGGGAGACCTGCAACTATCAAGGCAATGATGTTTCCTTGATAGGAGCGCGAGGTGGAGAACTGACATGTGATAGTACTGATGGTAGGACTGACAAACTAGGGGGACAACTGGGCAAGTAGAGTGGGTGGACTCAAACTTCCTTTGTTCAGAGTATGATAATGGGGATGATCGGGCAGCATATGAAACTGACTGAAGGGGAAGGGATCATAGCTGTATTGGATCTGGGATGGTGACTGGGATGAGGGAGACTCAAGCTGGGGTAAAATGGCAGGAGACTGCAGAATACTCCGAACAAAGGCGACCTGATTGGGGGTGCTGCCGAGATGATCGATCATAGTTCCTGGAGGCACGGGATGACTTCTTCACGGGTTAAGGAACTAGAAGAAGTGTGTGTAAAATGGCACTGTCGTGTGGATTGAAACGAGCCCAAGACAGTTCATGCTCATGGTTTCTTTCAATTTTAAGAAGTCTGAAAGCGATAAGAAGACTCTGAAGTAATGGAATGGTACTGTCGTGTGGATTTTACGAGCCCAGGACAGTTCGTGCTCATGGCTGCTTTCAATTTTAGAGAGTCTGAAAGCAAATAAGAAGACTCCAAGGGGTTGCTTTTTCGTATATTTAGTCTCCAAGGCCCAAAGAAGAATAAAAGGATACAATGAAGAACTCTTCTAGCCGGTGTGACTAGAGTATTCCTTTTTCGTAATTAGTCTACTAGGTCCGGAAAAGGGGTAAACTTATACCAGATAGACGCCCTTTCAGGTACTTTAACGAGCATGAAAGGAAGCAAGATTGCTCAGCGATCTTTTCATTGTTTTAGGAGTCAGAAAAGAGCTTAACAGAAACTCCCTAAGTGCCTTTTTCGTAAAGGACTTGTCCGGCCTGAAAAAGGGATAAAATTACACTGAACAAAAGGAATGGCCAGGCAAGGAGGAAGTGTTCAATCAAGGAACATGTATGATGACCAAAAACAAAGGTGAGGGGGAACACTGGTGGGCCTCCTTGCGGGGTGAATGAAATGGTGGAAAAATAACGAAACATTTGCAGTATGACAAGAGTGAAGGGCTCATGTAAAAGTGTGGAACAATCTGATGGCGGCCGATGTGGCGCGCAAACCGAGGTGTTGGGACACAATGTTGAAACTGTACCAGGTGAGAGCGAGAAATGATCTCAAGCATCATCACGAGCTCGGAAAAATGAATCCGGCGATATGAAGAGTGTCGACAACGGATAACGGTCGATGTGGCACGCAAACTGAGGTGACTAGGGGTGTTTTGGAAAAAGACCCAAAAAATCTGGGGGTGAGAGCGAGAAATGATCTCAAGCATCATCACCAGCTCAGAAAAATGAATCCGATGATATGAAATATGCGAAAAACGGAGAACGGCCGAAGTGGCATGCAAACCGAGGCAACTAGTGGCGTCTGAAAAATGTGTAAAAAATGATGGGGAAAAAATAATGCAACGAGGTGACCATAAGGACGATCTCGTCGTGCTGATTCCAATGGTGGAAACGGTTCGAAAAACGGACTCCGTATGGGTTCAGAATGGCCAAAACAAGAAAAAGTCCACTGACTATAAATAGTGAGTGGGTCCAACATGACATGTGTCATTTGTACTATTTGACTTTGACTTGTGATCAGAGTGGACCAGAGCTGAGGTGGCATTTCTGGAGGATCCGACCGGCCGATTTTAGATTCGGGAGATACAGGTATTCCGTTAAACTCATACCTGCATGTTTTTTAGGGTCGGGGGTTGGGTAGTGGGTCCCAGGGTTATTTGTACGGTCCACGTGGGGTGGACTGCGGGTTAGGTGGACGAAACTGCGGTTGGCGATCGCGAGTTTTGGGGAGAACCACACGGTTGGGTACCGCGTGTTTCTCGACTGGATACGCGGTCTGTTACCGCGCGTTCCAAGGAGGAACACGCGATGCAAAACCGCGGGGTTAGCCCTGACAGGCGCGGTTAAGGACCGCAACTGTAGGCCTGATAACCGCGGTATGAAACTGCGGCAGGGGGCCCGAAAGCTGCGGTTTTGGGCTGAGCTATGAGGGTTTTCTGGGGGGAAGGGAAGGACTTATTTATTTGACATGAGTCTGATGAGTCTACTTTGCGGGATTTGCAGGATGCCGCAAGTTCTATGGAGAGAGCAGGAGATTCCTGACGAGATAGTGACGGTGATCCAAGGGGAGCGCCATGTACGATCAGTGCTGGGAATGTGCGGACTTTTAAAGTTCGCATAGGTACCCATGATATGGTCAGCAGAGTTGCTGCTGAACCGACTGATTAGCTTCTGGGAGCCGGATATACAGGCTTTCCGAGTACAGGGTGAGAGGGTGGACCTCACCCTGACCGATGTATATTTTCTGATGGGGTTGCCCTGTCTGGGCAGGGTGGCAGACACACAGCTGCGGGTCGCCGCAGACGTAGACATGGAGGACATGCTGGAGAGATACTGCGGTCCAGAGGCTAGAGTGCATAGGAATGCACTTTTGGTGAGAGACTTACAGGAGCCGGCAGTACAGGCCATGGCGGCATGTGTGGTTCGGGTATTGGGGTCCCAGTCACCTGAGAAGGTGTCTGGGGGCCAGATGCAGATGATAGAGCGCGTACTGGATGGGGTGTACTACGCGTGGGGCCAGATGTACCTGACCTGCGTTTAGCGGCAACTGACAGCAGCGAAGGAATTTGGCAAAGGTTTTTGCTATGGTTCGTTCTTGTGTGCCTTCTTTATGGAGAGGGTGCCCACACTGCGGCCGCGGGTGCCGATCAGAGCAGGAGGTTTGAGGGAGCCGCGGATGGTGCGGTGGGGCGAGATGATGCGCCGTCGTGGTGGCGGCCATGTTGGCAGGTATTTTACGCAGGGGTTGTACCTGCAGTGGCTCCAGATACCATTGACACTGGACGACTTCCCGTATAGGGACATGGACTACACGGGAGATCCATAGGCGCCACGAGCACCAGGACAGGCATGGGGTCCCGATGGTACGTATGTGTTTGCTTGCATGTTATGGATGTCAAGGTTTATATATATGATAGTAGATTGATATACTGTGACTGAAATATGGGTGATCTGCAGATGTGGGTCCGAGGCCGCCGCCGGGTCATGTGGCACGGAGGGGGATTGTGGCCGTTCCAGCTTTGCCTGGGCGGGGAGAGGTCCGTCACCGCGATGTGGAGGGGACGCTGGAGTCGGTACGGGCACTACTACACTGTTTTCTGATAGGGGTGACCAACGAGGGGTGGCGAGACATCGATCCAGACGTGGTTCAGGATTGCATGAGGGAACCCCGAGAGTTCAGATCCATAGCGATCCGGGTAGCGATCTTGGTGGACCGGGCACGGGCACAGGAGCCCGTAGGAGATGAGGACTTGCCGGAGGAGGAGAGAGGGGAGGACTCAGAGGCAGCCGATGCAGGATACGACTCTCATTAGGGAGTGCAGGGGACTCCCCCCGAGTTTTGTAGCTACGGCATGTATTTTGATGAGGCCTTAGGGATGTATAGCCATTTTTTGTATAGCTGAGTACAGGGGTACTCAGGACATGTATAGCACTGAACATGTATTTTTTGATATATATATATGCACGTGGATGTACCTTTTTGTATGATGATGTTTAGTTGTACGCACGTGGATGCGCATTATGATTTGTGATATGTTTTACATTGCACGTGGATGCCCCTTGTGTATGTTATGTGGTTTGTATTTTTTATTGCACATGGATGCAAATGGTTATGTGATGATAGGCACGTGGATTCCCCTTGCAATATTTTTGGGTTTTTATATATTTTTATGAGATGCTATGCATGATGGAGATTTTACATGGTGTGATTGATGTGCCAATCTAGAATGTTGTTGGCCATTTGGTCTGCGACACTATTTTGAGCTCTTGGGACATGGGTGAATGTGATGGATTCAAACTGTCGGCTGAGTTGTTTTGTGCTCAGGAATTTTCTAAAGAGGCAGGGATCACGCACCTGGTAGTAGTTGTTGAGGTGGGAGACAAGCAGCTGGGAGTCAAAAAACACATGGAGGTGACGTATGCCCATCTGGAGGGCAGCAGTCAGGAGACCGGTCACTACATCATACTCCTCTTGGTTATTGGTAGCAGCGCCTATACAGATTCCGTCGAGGTGAATCATTTCATGGGAAGGGGAATATAGGACCCACGCTGCAGAAGCCAGGTTGGGAGACCAACGGCTTGCTCCATCGGCGAAGCCGGTATAGTGAGGTGGAAGATGGTCCATCTGTGGTCACGCAAAAAATGAGGAATGTAAGATCGCGGTAAAAAATGTGAAAAACAAAAAGAGAGCAAACTCTACAATGCGGACCAATGGGGCTGCGAGTTATTTAAGGATAAAAGCGTTTAAGGTACAACCCATTACGAGGGTTGCACAAAGGGTGACCTTCGGAGTCAGCTAAAATGTATGCCCCCTTGCCGAGACAAGTCTGCACGATGTAAGGGCCTTGCCACATGGATTCGAACTTCCCTTTACCGGTTTTGTCATGGGCTTGGTCATAGGCGAGGACGAGGTCCCCTTCGTGGAAAGTTCGAGGGTGTACATGCTTGTCGTAACCAGCTTTGGAGCGGTTCTTGGCAGCTTCAATGGTCTGGAGAGCGGCACGACGGTCTTCATCGGCTTGTTCGAGGGATAGCAGATGTTGCTCGAGTGGGGAGTTAAAGATATCATTGAACTCTTGGAAGAGTTGTTTGTAGTCCTCAATCTCCTGCTCGCTGCAGGAGGCTCCTAAAGTGATGAGTTCAGGGGTCTCAATCTTAGCTTTAACAGCTGGGAACTTTGAGGGAGGAACGGGACGCTGTTTCTAACGGACGGGGGGTACATCAGGACATGTGTCAATGTGGTGTTCTATAATGGTGGGGTCAAGACCGGGCATTTCGGTATAGGACCAGGCAAAGACATCACGGAACTCTCTGAAGAGGTTAGTGTATTCCTCAATCTCTTGCTTACTGCAGAAGGCTCCTAAAGTGATGAGTTCAGGGGCACTCCCAGGGGCAGCGATATCAATTTGGATGACAGGTGAGATGTTAGCCATGTTACCTTCCTCGAAGGTGTCAGGAGCAGGAATAGGGTCCTTGAACCAGTTGACCTTGGTGGGAAGGAAGTCCTTGGATTCAACCGCAAATTGGGTAGTGGTACTAGAGGAAGATGTTTCTGGGAGGAAATACGAACGATGGTGCATGTCATCCCAGGGATACTCCAGGGAAGTGAGTGCCTCAAGAATATCCTCATCAGTACTAAAGGTTTGGGCCGTCAAATCGGTTGACGTGGGAATGGTAGTGGAAGAGATCATGTAAATGGTGTTGACCTCCCCGGATGGGGGTGAGATCGGGGGGTGAATCTCTTCAATAGTGGTTGGTGCCGTCTCAAGATCCAGATTGTTCATCTCATAGAGAGCCGCTCTGTAATCTCGGAGATCGGGACAATGATGTGAGTAGTGCCCGTAAACACCGCATATAGCACAGGGGTGATTGGTACGCAGGGATTTATCTTTAGGCTTGGGGGTGGGATTTAGTTCAACAACCGGGATGTTGGGGTCGTCGTCGAGCATCTGCATGTGCTTTTGTAATGCTGGTAACTGTGGACACTGATGAGTCGCATGGCCCAACTCGTCGCACAATGAGCATTTGGGAGGAGCACGAAATACTGGGGGGTTTTTGACTGTCTTGGGAGGTGGTACAGCAGTGTAAGGTTGGGTACCTCTGCCCCCAGTGGGTTTGGGAGTAGGGGGAGGAGTCATGGAGAATGAAGGGGTAGAGACACCGGGGGGTGGTTGAGTGGTAGTAGCCATGGGTTGCACCGGTTGGAGGACGACGCTTGGTGTCGACGGGGGAACGGGAGGCGAAAGATACCAGACGGCTAATCCCAAGGTTAGCCCAGGGAGGCTAAGGGTATCCATAACCAGGGCGCTTACTACTCCCGAGGGAGGGACTAGGAAGGGGATTGTATGGATAGGTGTAACACCAATGTGGCTAGGTACCAGTGGGGGTTTAGGCAACAAGGGTGGTTGATTTTTAGGTGCTTGGTTATCGTGGGACAGGGTACATAAGTCAGACACTTCAGGCGTAGATGACGGGGGCAGAATGGATTGGAAGGTGGATGTCATCGGCGGGTCTGAGTAAACTCCAGGTCCCAAAGAGGAAACAAATGAGGTAGCAGCACCACTGACCGGTTGTTCAACCATGGGGAGAACATTTTCGGGTGCAGCGGGGGCATTTGGATCATAGTAAGTGAGTTGGTCGATCTTAACCACACGTCCATCATGGGGGAACATCATGGTACGAAAGACAGAGGAAGTGACCTCCCGCATAGCATACATGTAGCTACGACCGAGTAAGGGGTTGTAATCAAGCTGGGCGTTGATGACCTCGATATCGATGAGGATGGTTTTACCACCTAACTGGACAGGGACATTGGCTAGGAGACCTTGGGGCTAAGCCGAACGACCGTCGTAGACGCGTAACGCAGTGGTGGACTGCTGGAGGGTAGGGGATCCCAACTTCTTCCATACGAATGTAGACATAACGCATGTGGAGGCACCCTCATCGATGATGCATTGATGGATGACAAGATTCCGAACAGAAACAGAAACTTGGAATGCTAAGGTGGAAGGCAGGCGTGGTTCGGACTGGTCCAAATCAAATTCCATCAAATTTGAATCATTTGGGTCAATAGCCCCAATGGCTAAGAGTAAAGTATTGCGCTGGGAAGGGCATTTCTTCAAGACTTCTAACACAGACATGGCTGCGGGAGATTGGGCTAGGTCGTCTACAATGTTGTAGTTTGACGCAGTGCGTGCATTGGGGTTGTTGTTGATATGGCGAAGTGGGAAACGAGCTTCTTTGGACGCGCCATCGACCGGAGGGGGAGGGATACGTAACGCTTGATCAGTGGGATGGGCGTTAGTGGTTTTATCAGCGGGAGGGACTTCATAGGTGGAGCCATATTGGTTCCGACGGGTCTGGAGGTTGACATCAGCGAAAGACATCATCAACAAGTGATGGGTACCTGAGTCAAACATGGGTTGATCAGGAGCGGCGTATGTGATCTGTTGTTGTTGGGGTTGCGCGTTGGCTTGAGGGGGGGCCAACGGCTAAGTGTTCACCACGCCTTGGGTTGGTAATGGGTTTTGCAGCACCAAAGGTGGCTGCTGAGGTTGTGGGGGGTTGGGCTGTGCTTGAGGAGCTGCATGTCCTTGGCGATGGGCATCATCAACCCAAAGTTGCCGAGCTCACTCCAAATGTGGGCAAGTATGTGTGTAGTGGCCATAGACCCCGCAGATAGAACAAGGATGGTTCTTTCTCAAATTAGGGTTTTTATCCTGCTTGGGAAGGCGATCAAGGTTTTGGTTAGCGGGGGCCGTGTTGTTGTTGTCTGGGGGATTAGCCGGTTGACCACCTTGGTCTATAGGTTGGTTGTTCCCATGATTACAGCCCTTGTCGCGATTTTGTTGGCCCTGGTTGTGTTGGTTATTTTGGTTTTGCTGCGGGTTGTTTTGGGCGTAGACTTGCCCTTGAGCAGCAGGTGGGTTTTGAGGTTGTGCAGGTGCGGGAGCAGGCTGCGGTGGATGGTATGTAGGTGGAGGCTGCGCAGGTGCGGCACCTTGAGGAGGTTGCTGACATGTCTGCAGAGCAGGTTGCGGGTTGGCCGCAGGGGCTGCCTATGGCGGGTAATAAGCCAGTTGGGCTTGGGAAGGCGCAGGAGCTGGTGCAGCCTGCTGGTGGTAATAAGCGGGTTGGGCCTGAGGAGGCGCAGGAGCTGGTGCAGCCTGCTGGTGGTAATAGGACTGAGGTGCGACCGGGGGGTTATAAGCAGGGGGCGCATGCCCGAATCACTGAGGTGGACAGCTGGGTCCATGGGAATGATGGTGATGTGTCATAGGAGCATATGAGTTGGTGGCCCTAGACAGTGAGGTGGCCCATGAAAGGTCAGGGCCCGGGGTAGGACGTGCTATGGAAAAGGGTTGAGGATGCGAAGAAACATGACCAATGATGCCATCTGCAGCATGGGATGCCCCCGGTGCATCGTGATGGGAGGACTCGCCGTGAGGGGCGTCAGGTATAATGGTATAGAGGTAACCCGACTGGGCGTAAATGAGGTCGAACTGCTGTTCCTTAAGGATGGCCTCTTCTTCAGACTGGGGTCTTTCAGAAGCTACATCCTTAGCAATAACAGGAAGAAGGGACTTGAGGAACCAATCTAGGAAGATGCGGTCGTCTAATTTGATCTTGCATAAGCTACGGCGTCTACGCCACTCATGAATGTGGTCCGTGATATGGGTAGCCGTGTTTTGTCTACAAGATAGGAGTATCTCAATGCCCGCGTCATAGAGGACAGGTAATTGGAAGAACTGCAGGAAGGTTGAGGCCAGGGAAGTAAAGGTGGCATGGGTCCCATGGGGTTGCTCGATATACCACTTGGCTGCAGATCCAGTGAAGGTGCGTTGTAACAGACGAAGGCGAATAGAGTCATCCACTATGGAGTTGGAGGAACACCATAGATGGAAGGACATGATATGGTTTTGTGGGTCCTCACCTGCCTTGCCATCGAACTTAGGGATGTCCGAGGGGAGCTTGGTGGGCATATGAGGCCATGCAGGGTCGTGTCGGATAGGGTCGTTGGTCAGTCTGGCTAGGTTAGGTAGGTTGAGGCTAGCCATGAATGGCAGACTGGAAGAAGGATGTGACACAGGAGTGGGTTGGACCAAGTTGGGGCCCATGCCCCCAAGTAGAGGGGCAGGGTTGGGAATGTTGCCCCCAAGTGGGGGAACTAAGGTAGTATAGGATGGGCCTGCACCACCATGGGTAGTGGGAGTCACTGGTGGAGTGGTGGTATGTATGCCAGCTACGGGAATAGGAATGGTGACCGGGATGGTGGATGTGGCCCCCATCGAGGGCATTTCCAGAGCAGGTGTGGTAACTGGTGTAGTGGTGGATGTGCCACCAATGGTCCCTACAACGAAAGGAGTGGAAGTTGCGCCAGCCATGGGGCTAGTAGGGGTAGTGTAAATAGGGTTCTCAGACTCTTCTTCAGAATCGGAGGTAAAGTAAGGGGCATCAATATCTGGTGACGGAGTCCTATGTCGTTGACAAGTGGAGTCAAGTGATAAGGCTCTAGATCTGTGATAAGTGGTATCAAGTGATGATGATCTGTGGCGATGACGTGTGGTGTCAAGTGAACCGTGCTGTGGGGGCTCGCCCCTGAGGCGCCGAGAATGTCTCGGGGACTCAATGGTGATAGATGGTGTCGAAACTCTGTGGGTTGAGGTGAGTAAAAAACAGCTCAAAAACCCTAATGCAACTGAGCGTGCAGAAGGAGAGCTCAAAAAATAAGGCACTCAGGCCAACAACCAACTCAAAACACCCACTGTAACAGTTGTGCTATAATAGGTGGAGTACCAAAAAAATGGTCAAAATACCAACAAGCAGCAGGTTTCCTAAAAACGAAAAATGGTGAACTCACTAGACCAAAGTCAGGTAAGGGAGCATGCAAACACCTAACTAAAAAGGTATTCTGACTCAACTAGACATATCCTCTGCAAGGTGATGAAATCCAAGTCAGACAATATGAATAGGAAAGTCAAGTGGCTATGATATCCCCCTACCGGGAGGGACACCGGGTAGTCAATCCTAGAAGAATGGCAACTAAGATAGCCCGTTCATGACACGTCCAGAAAGGTGAATATGCCATTTAGTCCTTTAACCGTAATACCCCTATACAGGGATATCCCGAGAACCGCGAAAGGTATCCCTTCGGTTACTGAATGGAGTGCGGTATTCCACTCAGGCCTCCGGAACCAGTCTCCCGACTTCAACCCTCCTAAGGGAGAGGCCCTTTGATAAACTGGTCGTGACCGTGCCAAAAAGTACTAGGGGATTTTGGTTCCCTAATTGGACAACAACTATGTCTCAAGTGTATGTAACCGAGGGGTGTTATTGGAAGCCTATCCCCTCGATCCTACCTAACTACAAAGATTCTTTTGTGTTCCCCAAGTGGGGTTAGAATATTGGTTGAGTTAAATAGTTTTTTTAAGGCTCACTTGAATTATGTGACAGAGTGGGTGCTCGTGAGATGATGATGAACCCAAGTAGAAAGTGCCACTAGGGAGGGCAACTTTCTATCTAGCAATAGCAATACAGAAATGAACTTTTAAAATGCCCAATTTTCTTTTTCCAATGTAAAGTGCTGAAAATGTAAAAACGATTCTGTAAATGAAACAGAAATAAAAACTGCAGAAAAATGCTGTAAGGAAGGGTGGCTGTAGTAGGACAGAGGGCTGTGCTCGTGCAGAAAATAGTGCAGCAAAGTTCCGGGTTCAAAACTGTAAAAAAAATGCAGAAATCAGACCGCGGGTTTGTGGCGAAACTAAGCAGTCGGACCGCGGGTTTGAGGGAAATAGGCGCGGACAGGACATAGGTTTTTTGGCAGACAAACGCAATCGGGACGCAGCAAAAGGGCTGAAAGTCACATTCAGGACGCGGGAAAGACGCCGAAAGGCGCCGGCGGGTTGCAGGAAACTGGCCGAAAGCCGCAGGGGGGACGCAGGAAAGACGCCGAAAGGCACCGGCGGGTTGCGGGAAACTGGCCGAAAGCCGCAGGTGGGACGCTGAAAACAGGGAAATAGCCGTAGTTAGACTGGATCAAACAGGCTAATATCCGCAGCCGAATCGCAGGTAACAGACTGAAAGCCGCCGACAGGTCACTGGAAACAGTCTGAGAGCCACGGTTATGTCACAGGTAAGTGCCTGAAAGACGCGGTCGGGATGCGACTGTTGGGGGAAAAAACGCGGTATACGGTGGCCGAAAGGGACAGCCGAACAGAAAAAATATTTAAAAATTGTAACTAGAAATTCAAACTTAGGGGAGTCACCAAAAGTGTAGCTAGGGTTTTACCCCTAGCTTGTGCAAATGAGCACCTACTAAGGAGAATGGACTCCTTAGTAGCAGTTCAATAAATGTAAATTATTAAGCTAAAACAGAAATGTAAACTAGTCTAAAACACATGCATGAAACATAAAGAACAAAAGATAAATAATGGTGTTTGTATTGATATTACCTCCAATGTGGAGGTTGATGAAGCTCTTGCAATGTCCAAGAGGGTTGCTCCAAGCTCCAATGTGCTCCTTCTCTTTCTCCAATGGTGGAAATGGGCCAAAAGGGGCTCTCAAGGTGAAAGTGGCTCAATGGTGAGCTAGGGTTCCGAGAGAGATTTTGGCAGAGTAAGGGTATACTTGATTGTGGATATGAAATAAGGGATCTCCATCACCTATTTATAGTTTTTGGTGGTGGAGTGTTGACCCATGGTTTTGGGAACCATATGGTTTAAGGCAGCTGTATAGGGTTTTTTCCTCCTTTTCCTCATTATTTTATATTTTTTATTCCCTTTTTAGAGGGATTTTGCTATTTTTGGAGGAAAAGGGGGTTTTTAGCCTTTTTGAGGCTTTTTGGATGGTTTTGTGGCCTTTTGGAGGAATTTTAGGCCTTTTAGAGGCTTTTTAGTGGGATTTTTAGGGTTTTTAAGGGAAATATGGTAGGAAAATGGACAAATGAGCCATGTAATGAGGTAGATGAGGTAGTGAACACTTTTTGGGTGTTAACACTAAGTATTTTCTATTTCCATTTGAAGTACTCTTTAGAATGTCTCACCACACCAAGATTGAGGATAAGATTGAAGGAGCTGATAACTTCCGAGCTTGGAAGTATAGGATTGGGTTAATCCTAGAAGAGAATGAGTTGGACTCATATGTAAAAGAAGACATCCCTATCCCAGAGGATGAAGAGGCTAAGGTATTGCATAAGAAGAACTTGGTCAAGGCAAAGAGAATCATTGCTGATTCTATCAAAGACCATCTCATACCCCATGTGTCTTCTCTAAAGACACCCAAGGAGATGTTTGACTCTTTGACCAAGCTATTTGAAGGGAAGAACATAAATTGGAAGATGACCCTGCGGAACCAATTGAAAGGAGTAAAGTTTCAGAATGGAGAAACCATTCAATCTTATTTTTCAAGGGTCTCCCAGATCAAGGAACAACTAGAAGCAGTGGATGAAATGGTGGAGAATGGTGAAGTGGTGATGGCCACTCTAAATTGCCTACCCAGGTCATGGGATTCCTTTATTCAAGGAATTTGTGCAAGGAAGACTCCTTCAACAGATTGCGGGAAGAATGCTCTCAAGAAGAAGCTAGGCTTGTGGCCCAAGAAGAAAAGATGGGAAATGAAGATCAAGCTCTCACAACACATGCTAGGAAAGGCAAGTCCAAGAAGGAATCATCTCATAACAGGAAATTCTCACACCACCATTATCATAAAGATAAGAAAGATCTCAGTTGCTTCAATTGCAATGAAAAGGGACACTTTGCTTCAGATTGTCCCAAGAAGAAGAAAGAAAACAACAACTTCAACAAGAAGAAGAAGAATAACAAAAGAAGATATCATGCTCATGCTGCCGAAGATGATGAACCCCCAAAGAAGAAGGCTAGGGCAGAAAGTGATAGTGATGATGACTCATCAAGTGAAGAAGAGTATGTTCTAATTTCCGCTCTCACAGGCACTATCTCCCATGGTTGTAATGATTGGTTGATTGACAGTGGGGCTTCCAAACACATGACTGAGTTTAAAGAATCTTTTGTAAATCTTTCTGAACATGAATCACCCCATAAAGTGAAACTTGGGGATGATTATCAATACCCAATCAAAGGAAGTGGTGAAGCCTCCTATAACCTAGATTCTGGAAAATCTTTGAAGATGAAAGAATTCCTTTATGTACCTTGGCTCAAGAAGAACTTACTCTCCATCTTTGCATTGGATGAAAAAGGTATGAGGATTGAATTTGTGGATGGCCAAGTCCTAATGTGGCCAAAGGGAAAGACCATAGATGATGCAGTAGTGATTGGAGAGCAAGAGGGAGGTTTGTATAAATTGAAGGGACAACCTGAACATGCCATGGTACATGAATCCATGGAGCCAAGTGAACTTTGGCATAGAAGACTTGCTCATATGCACTATAGGGCACTTCCAATTGCAATCAAGGCTATAGAGGGTCTTCCTGAGATCAAGACCAAACATGAAGGTGTTTGCAAAGGATGTGCAAAAGGTAAGAACATTAAGAAGGCTTTCCCAAGCAGTGAAAGTAAGGCAAAAGACATCCTAGAAATCATCCACTCAGATGTATGTGGTCCCATGTCATCCAGTTCTCTGAGTGGGTATGTTTACTATGTCTCATTTATTGATGACTTCTCTAGGAAGACTTGGGTATACTTCTTGAAGAACAAAGATGAGGTATTTGATAAGTTCAAGGAATTCAAAACCTTGATGGAGAATCAAACTGAAAAGAAGATCAAAACATTCAGATCCGATAATGGTGGAGAATTCACCTCAGGTGACTTCAAGAAGCTTTGTAGTGATTCAGGGATTAAGAGGGACTTGACTACTCCTTATAATCCTCAACAGAATGGAGTTACAGAAAGGAAGAACAGAACAATCATGGAAGCAGCAACGGCAATGCTGCATGACTAGGATCTACCTATGCATCTATGGGAAGAAGCAGCTAGAACAACTATATATGTGCAGAACAGAACACCCCACAAGATATTGGACAACAAAACACCAGAAGAGGTCTTTTCTGGTAAGAAACCTAAAGTTAGCCATCTCAGAATATTTGGTTGTCCGGTATACACACATGTCCCAAAGGAAAAGAGGACCAAACTAGATCCTTCAGGAAAGAAGGGTATCTTTGTGGGTTACAGTGAAAGCTCGAAGGCTTACAGAATATACTTTCCAGGGTTCAAGAAGATTGATGTCAGTAGGGATGTAACATTTGATGAAAACTCAACATTCATCAAATCAAGGAAGGCACCTATTGAAGTTTATGAAGAACCTAAGGAAACTAGACACTACCATGACTGAAGAAATTCCAGAAGTTGTTTATGAGTTTGAAGATCCGCAAGAACCTGTAGATCCACCCCGTGAGGATAACTCTCACAAGTGGAAACCTGCATGGGCTAGAGACCTCATTCAAGATGTAGAAAGATTTGGCATTCCAGAAGAAGAACACAGAGCAAAGAAGAGAACCAGATCGCATACCAGCTACGTTGCTTTACTCTGTGACATTATGAACAAAGAACCTTCTAGTTATGAAGAAGCAGTGGAAAAGAAAGAATGGAAGGATGCCATGGTTGAGGAATACCAATCAATAATGAAGAATGATGTTTGGGATGTTGTCCCAAGACCTAAAGAGAAATATGTTGTGACTTCCAAATGGATCTACAAAATCAACCATGCTGCAGATGGCAGTGTAGAAAAATACAAAGCAAGATTCGTAGCTTGTGACTTCTCTCAGAAAGAGGGAATAGATTATGAAGAAAATTTTGCACCTATAGCCAGGTATACTTCCATCAGAATAGTACTTGCCCTGGCTACATCAATGAAATGGAAAATACACCAGATGGATGTCAAGACTTCCTTCTTGAATGGTGTAGTTGAAGAGGAAGTATATGTGGAGCAGCCACTCGGTTTCGAAATACATGACAAGGAGTCGTATGTTTGCAAATTGAAGAAAGCCTTGTATGGCTTGAAGCAAGCTCCCAGAACTTGGTATGGTAGGATGGATATTTTTCTACCTAGTTTGGGATTTGCCAAGAGTGAAGTGGATTCCAACCTTTTCTACAAGGTTGAGGAAGGGAATCCTGTGATTCTACTCCTATGTGTGGATAACTTATTTGTAACGGGAGATGACAGATTGATTGCAGATACTAAGAGGAAGCTTACTGTTGAGTTCGATATGAAAGATTTGGGAATGATGCATTATTTCCTAGGTATGGAGGTGTGGCAGAATACAGGTGGGATCTTCCTTGGTCAAGTGAAGTACACAGTAGATATCCTGAAGAGATTTGGGATGATGGATTGCAAGGCCATGGCCACACCTATGGCCTCGAATCTGAAGCTTCTATGTGATGCTTCATCTGAGCCGGTTGATGTCTCTATGTATCGTCAGATGATTGGGTCCTTGATGTACCTGATGAACACGAGACCAAATATTTGCTTTGCGGTGAACACATTGAGCCAGTTCCTGACGGATCTGAGGAGTGTTCACCTGGTTGTTGTAAAGCATGTTCTGAGGTACCTGAAGGGTACAGTGGATTATGGGCTCAAGTATGAAGCGAATCAAAAGTTTAACCTGTAGGGTTATGTTGATTCAGATTGGGTTGGCAGTGTTGCAGATAGGAAGAGCACATTTGGATGTTGCTTCAGTATGGGATCAGGTGTGATCTATTGGTTTAGCAGGAAGCAGTCCTTCGTAGCACCGAGTACAATTGAGGTAGAGTATGTTGCATCCTGTTCAGCTAGTTGTTAGGAAGTATGGCTACGGAAGCTATTGTCTGAGTTATTTGATCTCCCATTGGATGCTACTGGTATCTTTTGTGATAACCAGAGTTGTGTGAAGATGTCCAAGAACCCAGTGTTTCATGATAGGTCGAAACACATAGAGATCAAATATCACTATATCAAGGATATGGTGCAGAGAGGAGTTGTGAAGCTCCTGTATGTTGCAATGGACGAGCAGATTGCAGATGTGCTAATGAAGCCACTAGCCAGGGTGAAGTTCGAGTACTTTAGGGAGAGGCTTGGCGTTCTTCAGATTGATGACACTTCGAGGAAGAAGTGATGGTCACATTTGCTGAAGCCATTCCAAGCATGTTGGAAGGAGGATCCTTCACATGGCTATGGATTTAAGCGTTGGATGATGAGCATCAGGATGATGTTCTGGTTTCTGCTTTGTATGACCAGTTGGATCATTTATATATGTATGTATGCATCATGTTGGATACTGGATATGATCAGTTGGATCATTTATATGTATATGTATGTATGTAGCATGTTGGATGCTGGATATGATGAGTTGGATCATTTATATGTATGCACGCATCATGTTTATGCTGGATATGATCAGTTGGATCATGTGTATGTATTTTGTATATGCATCATGTTGTTTGGACCATGTATCTGTATATGTATCAAGTGGATACATTGTATGATCAGGTAGATCATGTATGTTGATATGTATCATGTATTTATATTTGTATCAGGTGGATACACTGTGTGATCAGGTGGATCATGTATGATGATATGTATCAGGTAGATACTTGGTATGCATCAGGTAGATGCATTGTATGATCAGGATGATCATGGATGACGAGCTTCAGGATGTTGCTCCAGATGACATGCAGCAGGATGTTGCGGTGATGATGATCAGGATGATCATGTGTACATCACGATGATGCATGGTGAGTATCAGGTTGGTACTCTGTGGCCGTGGAACAGGTTGTGCAGATAAGCATGTAATTTGTGCCCTGGGAGATTTGCAGATAGTCTTTCGAGGTTTTGCCTATGGCATGTAATTTGTACCTTAGGATATCTGGAAAATGCTCTTTCGAGGTTTTGCTTGGGAGGACATATAATTTGTGCCCTAGGAGATCTGCAGATAGTCTTTTCAAGTTTTTCCTATGGCATGTAATTTGTGCCCTGGGATATTTGGCAGATGCTCTTTCGAGGTTTTGTCCTATGGCATGTAATTTGTGCCCTGGGAGATCCGATAGGTTGAGCCGTGTGCTCGTAATCAATCCTAGGATGGTCTTTCGAGGTTTTTCCATGACCACATGTAATTTGTGCCTTGAGAGATTCGATAGGTTGAGCCTTGTGGTTGTAATTAGTCCTGGGATGCTCCTTCGAGGTTTTGTGGTGACCACATGTAATTTGTTCCCTAGGAGATCCGATAGGTTGAGCCTTGTGTTCATAATCAGTCCTGGGATTCTCTTTCGAGGTTTTGTGGTGGGGTCACATGTAATAAGTCCTGGAGATTTGGACAGGATGAAAAAGGAATCAGATGCTCTTTAGGGTTCTTGCTAGTCAAGAGAATCTTTTAAGGTTTTGTGACGCACGTAATAAGTCCTGAGATTTCCACAGTATGGCCAGTGATGAAGAAGACCTGCAAGTGGTGGGCCTACATCTGGTATGAAAAAGGACTGGCTCTGTAGAACTTCCTATGACGAGTAGAGTCAGAGATTGGTTGAGATAGCAGCAGCAGTGACGATTATGATGACGATGATCTCGAGAAGAAGACTTGTCTAGCAGATATGTGTCCAGAAATACCTTCCTAGTTAAGAGGGAGTGTTGATGTATATGTAACTTTGGAATGTATTTCATCTATGTATTTCATATATATTTATTGTACCCTTATTAGAGATGTGTTATTTCTCTATAAGGAAGTGTCATCATGTGGATTGACAAGTGTCGCAAGTGTGTGTACTTGCCGATGGGTTATTAGACCACCATGTGTGGGGTCGACCATGAAATATATATTTAATTGTGGATGTATCTAGATAGACAAGTTGGCCCCATAGTGTAACTGGGCAAACAGGTTAAATATAAATAGAGATCGGGAGATCTCTATTTGGATCATTCGAAAAGACACACTTCTCTCACTCAGAAAGTGGCGCACTAGTGAGGAGGAGGATCATCTACTCTAGGAGACTATCTCAAGTGTATTTTGGTTGTACTTTGGTTGAGCCATTGCTCTCTCTATCTCTGAGGAATTTGTGGGGTTTTTCACCTTAGGGTTTTCCCCACAGAAACTCTGTGTCTCTTGTCTCTCATGCTTTTGATTCTTGTGATGCTTGTGATGCTTATTATGATTGTTATGCATTGATATACTGTGTTATTCTCTCAGTAAAGATACTAGAGTATTGTGAGTTAATGCTCAAAATTTAACAATGGGAAGCCAAGGAATGATGACATTAACAAAAATAGAGATAGGTTCAGAACCTTGTCCGACAACCAAAGACCAGGTTTTAGACTGCCACCTTACCGGAAAAAAAATAATAGTTTAACTCCCAACAGAAGCTTCAACCGACCTCATGCACGGCCAAATGTACCCCCACTAAATGCCAACAAACCAGCTTTCAACAAAGGGGCAAAAGCTTTCCCACCAACCATTTCTTGTTGGAAGTGCTAAGGGCCCCACTACTTTAGAGATTGCCCCAACAAGACGGACATAGTATTACACAATGTCCAAGCAAACCCTACAGTAGGGGACATGGTCAGAACACCCAGAATTTATGCTACACTTGATGGTCGGCAAGCAGACCACTAGGCCACTATGGTTGAGATTGAGGATAAGATCTCAAACAAAGCCATTTCATTTTTAATAGATCTTGGTGCATGCCGAAGTTACGTCTCCCCTAATATTGTTGATACTTGTAAGTTAGACCGAGTGAGCCATGAGAAACCATGGCTGGTGCAACTAGCCACTTGTACCAAATGAAAAGTATCTGAACTAGTTAAAACTTGTGAGTTAGATTTGAACGGGTTCCCAACTAGGGTAGATTTAAATATCCTACCACTAGGATCGTACGATGTACTTATAGGCATGGATTGGTTGGAAGAACATCATGCCCTGCTTGACTGCTTGAACAAGTCAATACTATGCACGGATAACCAAGGGGATCAGAAGATGATTCAAGGTATACCAAAGAATGTTTCCGTAAGACAGATATCTGCCTTACGAGCAAATAAGTGCGTAAGAAAGGGTTGTAAACTCTTTGTAGTCAACATCCAAACCATAGAAGCAGATAGGGAACATAAAATCGAAGACTTCCTAGTCCTTGTAGAATTCAAGGATGTATTTCCCGAGGAGATACCTGGGCTACCACCCAAATGAGACCCTGAATTCTTCATAGAGTTAACACCCGGTTTCGTACCAGTTTCCAAAGCCCCTTACCGCATGAGTCCACCTGAATTGGTGGAACTCAAGCTTCAGTAACATGAGTTGATCGAGAAGGGTTATATCCGACCCAGTGTGTCTCCCTGGGTAGCACCAATACTCTTTGTCAAAAAGAAGGATGGGACGATGCGGATGTGCATCGATAACTGCCAACTCAACAAGTTGACCATCAAGAACCGTTACCCACTCCCTAAGATTGATGACTTGTTTGATCAAGTCGGAGGAGCAAAGATCTTCTCAAAGATTGACTTACGATCTGGATATCATCAGGTGAGAATCCATGATGAAGACATCAGTAAGATTGCGTTTCGAACCCGATACAGCCATTACAAGTTTGTGGTAATTCCTTTCGGGCTAACTAATGCACCTGCCAACTTTATGTGCATGATGAAAAAAATCTTTAGTAAATACCTAGACAACTAATTCGTTCTAGTCTTTATCGACAACATTTTGATCTACTCCAAGAATGAAGAAGAACATGAAGAACATCTTCGTATAGTGTTATGAATACTATGAGAACATCAACTGTACACTAAGTTTAGCAAGTGTGATTTCTACAAACCCCAGATACAATACCTATGGCACATCATTTCAGAGAAGGGGATAGAAGTTGACCCTGAGAAGATTAAGGCCATAGAGGAATGGCCTACCCCCACATGCATAACTGACATAAGATCATTCTTAGGGTTAGTCAGGTACTACCAGAATTTCATTGAGAACTTCTCTTGAATTTCCTGTCCTATGATAGCCTTGCAAAAGAAGAGAACTAAATTTCTTTAGACAGAAAAATGCGAGGAAAGTTTCCAAAAGTTAAAGCAACTATTGACTAGTGCACCCATCCTAAGGATTGCCGACCCTGATGGGGACTTCGTGGTTTGCACAGATGCAAGCAAGGAAGGGCTTGGTGGATTCCTTATGCAAAATGACCTCGCTATCTGTTATGAGTCAATGAAGTTGAAGGAACATGAGCAGAACTACCCCACACACGATCTTGAACTAGCTGCCATTATCCACGCCTTGAAGATGTGGAGGCACTACCTTATGGGAAAGAAGTTCCTATTAAAGACAGACAACATGAGTCTAAAGTACTTATTTGACCAACCTGAACTAAATTCCAGATAGGCCAAGTGGCTAGCCTTCCTTAGTGAGTACCACTTTGAGCTAAAGCACATAAAGGGAAAGGAGAACAAGATCGTCAATGCTTTAAGTCGATGGGCTCATATGTTATATGAGGTGACCGTGAGTCAAACCGACTCAGATTTACACCATAGGATTAGAATGGCATGTCAAAGTGACTGATTATATGTCGAGATCCTTAGAAAGATCCAAGAGGATAGGTTATTCCAACAATAAAAGGAGTATAATATAGACGATTTAGGACTGCTGTGGTTGAAATAAATACTTTATGTTCAAGAAAGCGGAGACATTAGACTGAACATCCTCACAGAATTCCACAAGAAACCCTATTCAGGACAATCGGGATATCAGAAGATGATATCAGCAGTAAAGAAACACTTTTTTTGGCCTAAACTGAAAGCTGACATAGATTTATTCATTGCTAAGTGCCAAGAGTGTCAACTGGTTAAGCCAGAACACCAACACCCTTCAAGACTACTGCAACCTTTACCCATTCCAGAGTGGAAGTGGGAGGTCATTAGTATGGATTTCATAACGGGTTTAACAAAAATTAAAAGATAGAATGACTCCATCCTCATAGTAGTATACAAGTTATCCAAAGCAACACATTTTATACCAGTAAAGTCTACCTACAAAGCCGTTCACATCAGGGACATCTTCCTAAAGGATATTTTCCAATTGCATGGGATACCCAAGGAAATCATTTCCGATCGAGACATGAAGTTCACTAGCAACTTCTGGAGGGCATTGTTCTTTGGTTTGGAGAAACAGTTACAGTTCAGTACTGCATACCACCCCCAAACCGACGGATAGACGGAACGAGTAAACCAAATCCTTGAGGATATGCTGAGGATGTATGTTATCCACAACCCCACAAAGTGGGAAGATTATTTGCACCTCACAGAGTTTGCTTACAACAACAGATACCAAACCTTTGCCAAGATGATCCCCTTCGAGGTGCTCTACGGTAGGAAGTGTCGGACACCTGTGACTTGGGATATCCCAGTAGATAGACTTATGCTAGGCCCCGACTTACTAAAAGACTTGGAGCAACTGGTCTCCAAGGTACAACAAAACGTGAAGGAGGCACAAGACCACCAAAAGAGTTATGCAGATAAGAAAAGAAAAGACAAAGACTACCAAGTCGGCAAACATTTCTTCTTAAAGGTGAAGGAAAAATGAAGTTCCTTGAGCCTAGGACGATGCGGGAAACTAGCCCCAGGTTTTGTGGGCCTTTTGAGATACTAGACAAGAAGGGCCTAGTAGCATATGAGTTAGCTTTACCAGCTCATGTAAAATTTCATAATGTTTTTCATGCATCCTTATTAAAGAAATATGCATATGATACTAAACATGTGATTGATTGGTCCTTATTATAGGTGGCACCCGAAGGGAAATTCATGTCGGAACCCCTCCACATTCTGGACAAGAGAGAGGTGCAACTTAGAAGAAGCACCATAAACCAGTTGAAAGTGCAATGGAGGAACTTCGGACCAGAAGAGTCTACTTTGGAAAATGAGATAAACATGAAAGAGGCATACCCCACCTTGTTTCGTGACTTCATTTATAGTCCCTAGAACACCGAGACGGTGTTGTTTTAAGCAGGGAGGGATGTAATATCCCAAATTTTGACTGACTATTTCGGATGTTATATACTTGACACATATGATCTATTTTGATTATTGGGCATAAGCCCTAGTGCACATGATTCATTTCTTTTATAGATTTACATATTGGGCATGGACCTTGACAGATGCATTATTGTTATATATGGGGCAAGAAATCCCTAATGAATTGATTTATGTTTTGTTATGAGAAACGGGTCCAAACCCTAATATACTGAGATAACCCTTTTGTTACATACTGTGCAGAGTTATGATTCACATGAGTGACTTATATAGTGTGTTGAGCATGGACTCAAGAACACACGGATGACCTATGTACTGGGCATAAACCCCGATGTACCTAGAGGATTTTATTACGTACTAGGTGTAAGCCCCGATGTACATAGAGTGTTGGGCATAAGCCCTGGAGCACTTCAACCTTGATAATGAATACCAGATCTGAGACCATTTGTACATTCTAGATGTGCTTCACAACCACATTTTAGTACTGGTGTTGAGTGGGATGCTCTAGAATTGCACTAGCATAACTCCCATGTGAGAGTGTTGAGCTAAAGCTCTGAAGAGCACTTGGGGTTACTTGATCTTAAAAGTGTTGAGTCGAGAAGACTCTGAATAGCACTTCTATTCATCACATTTATTTAAATTGGTTAAATGAATCATTTTCTATCTATCTTCAAAGACTACGAGAACTACCATGTTAAACGAGGGAATCTGACATGCAAGAGAGAGACGTAGAGGTACCTAACCTAGCCAACTATCCAAGCTTACCAAGACTATGTCCAAAGAGTTGGGCCTTGTACTTAATATTTAAAAAGAAGTATTATGGTATATACATAATTAAATCAAAGGAGTTACCATAACTAAACTATTGAATAATTAGATTTAACTATTCTTATGTAAATAACATGCATAAAGGTTACTATTATAGCTCTCAAGTTGTTATTATTATTAATATTATTAATACTAATATTGTTATTATTGTCTTAAAAGAAAAGGTTACTTATATAAATAAAATGCATAAAGCTTATGCATAGGATAATTCTCATATTTTTATTACTATTAATATTATTAATAGTATTATTTTATTATTATTATGAGTTAACTTAAGTTACATCTAATTATAACAAAATAAAGATCCTAGATAAACTAGGAGTAAATAATAAGTAAAATATCTTGTAAAGATATTATAATTCAAATTAAATTAAAAACTAAATATTATTATTCAAACAGCTATATTCCAAACAAAACCCACCTATATAAAGAAGGGTAGATCCCAAGAGAACGACGTCTTCTTCTTTTTTTTTTTTCCTTGGAAAAAGTCCGTAATTTTATTTCAAAAAGATGATCAAAATTACATATTGCACATGTAGTAGAATCAACAAGGATCCCTAAATTTTCACATATTTCTGTCCCATATAAGTAGAAACCAGCTTATAACGAAACCCAGAGAGAAGAACAGATAAATCTTGAACATACTACAGAAGAGTGAGCAAAAACCCGCTCAAATCCACCATAGCCACACAAGAACAAGAAGCTATGACCATCCACAGCTCACATTGCAACAGACCCTCCATAGAATATAGATCCGTCAAAACCGAAACCCTCATCGGAGGAAGCAGAAGATCCATGTCTGTGGACAGAGCAGCATACACGGTAGACCTCCCAAACCGGCAAAAACTGCCAGCAAGCAAACCCCTGATGAAGAAGCATCCAGAGAAACCCCATTATGGCTGGAGCAGTCCGTCGAAGCAAGCCGAACGTCCCTAAAATCAAGAAGTCAGAGACGACATCGATCTGCAGCCGTTGATGTTCATGGCACAATAAATTTTCAGAAACGTAGAAATAAACGAAATCCCCAGGGCGAAAGAAGATGGAGCAGTGCCATCGGCTTCTGAATAAGCCACAATCACCGCAAACGAGAGGAATACGACCCTGTCACTGGAATCAGAACCGCACCGTTGAGCAGCGCATAGGCAATAGCCCCCACCGATACTGCATGAGAGAGGCCATACACGCCTTCGCCGCCAGCAGTGGAAACTAGGGCCTGGAAGACCCCCTTCTTAGAGCCTTGGATGCCGTTAACCCCGCATCAGAGTACCGGCGCCGCCGCCATAGTGAAGAACCTGTCTACCGATGAGCCATGGCCGCTCCACCCTGTTGGATGCCCTGCAGCTCAGAGTGCCGTCGCCGCCGCCACTGTGCACAACCAATGGGTCGCCCCGCTAAGGCACTACCCCACTCCATGCACCAGAGATCTGTCAGCGCTGGGTGTGGGCAGCCATGGAAAAAACCATGGCTGCCAAGATCGTTTCGATGGTTGCCTTCAAACCCTAGTTGCAGAGCGGCAAAGTCCAAATCGGTTCCTTACCTAATCAAACAGCGTCTTCTTTTATTATCATTCTCTTATGAATAGAAGAGAATTACTCTGCAGAACTAAAGTAGCCTACTATATTTCCAGATCTGATTCAACAGCTTATCCTAGGGCCTCTACTTCTCTTATTGCATGTTGGAACCAGCTCGGGGGGATCCAGTTAGAACCAGGAATGGTCTAAGGGTCATGGTTGGGAGGAACATGGTAGTCCCAAAGTTGTCCAGTTAAAGATCATCCTATAGGTTAGCTAGGTCCATACATCATTTCATTAACTAGTTTTTGAGTGTGTAGTTTTGCAAGGGAAGATCAAGCTTCAAGAACCAAGTATGAACTACAAATTTCCATACAGTTTAATTTCATTAGAAATTTAAAATAGAAATTATTATACAGCATTCATGTTTCTGTAGATTAAGATGTTATTTCTTTTTCTTTATAGAGAAAGGGCCAATTGGCATGGTCTCTGAGGGTCTACATTTTTTTGGGATCATTTACCATTTAATGTTATCTATTTAATTCAAGATTCTATCCTAAATGATTCAAGGATCTAGCAGGGCTAGCCTAGCTAGTCTGTGCTAGATACCTATATTGGTAGAACTACTATTGTCAAAACTATTATTTAGAAATGTCGATACTTGTAACCTCCACTCAAAACGAAACCACACTATTCTTTTAACAAACCTCTTGCTGTACATTTCAATTCTTAAATTACAGTAAGATAGGTTTTAACTTCTTATTTCGTTAAAGATTCAAAACTGAGGACCATGAGACCAATGATTTACAATGTAGTTTAACTCATTCATTATCTTGGACAATAGAGATAATGCAGGCCCATGTTTTGAAAATACTCATCACACATAGTACTGACAAGATCGTTGAGTTAACCAAACATTCAGCTTAAAGAAAACACCCACTGTACATTTACTTTCCCAAATTTAAATAACTACCAATACGTATCACCTAGTTAGGGTTTTCAACCTTTCATGGAAAAGTTTAGCGTTCAGTTTACAAAATAGGACCCACGAAAGTTTCCATACATCCAACCGCAGTCAAACTTAGAAATAAACAAAAGAAAAACAACGAAGGTTAGGACATCAAAACTCTTTCCCATCACGACTTCCCTATCCAGGGTTTTTAGTTTCCCTTTGGCACTCTTATAAGATTTAAATCCTAGACTCAGACAAAACCCCAACATCACAACATAGAAATCAAACGTTTAACTTAGCATTCACTTTTTAAAATAAGCATTCATTCATTCGCTTTGGAAGTCATGACGTCTCAGGGTCAAACCCTGTCTCATAGGATTTCCTTTTTAAAAACTACAAAGATTATCTTCAAAAGCTTAGCCACACCATAAATTATCAACTGAAACTGCAGAGCAAATGCATTACAGGAGTAAGACGATTTTCGTATGCCTTGAAAAGAATAAATATTTCACCTAGCATCTCCATATTTAACACGGCATTTAGTCAATAAACTGGAGTAAGAGCCATCTCATAAATTGAAAATGAAGAGGACAGTCCTATGCCCATAAACATCTATTTCAACGATTTATGATTTGATATAAAATAAGACCCTTTCCCAGCAGTTAGAACTTTCAAACTTATCATACACATTCGAAATATTTTAACAGAGTCATCATCCTTTTTATGGAAAGGAAACACAAGCAAATCTCAGATTGGGTTTTATAAACCAAGAAACATCAAACGCTTATCCATTTCACATCCATCATTTTCAAACAGTATTAAAACCAAAACCAAAGCTCAAGCATTACGTCTTGTTCAGAGAAACTAGATAAGGGTTCTTCATTTCAACAGTAACAACATATATTACAAATAGTGATAGCCTTTAAAAGGCCCTTGTAAACCATTAAAAGATTATACAACCCTGGAGTGCTAAAAAGGGCAGACCGGCACTCTCCAAAACCAAAACCACCATATAGGATACCACTTAGCCAAAACGTTGGGGCACATCATAGAACATGCTACAGGGCGTAGCCACCCATCTCTTTTATAAACAAACAAAGCCATAACTCCAACATACCTTCGTAGTACTTAAAACCAACAACCAACATTATGATTTAAAGGGAAGGAGGTGGCCACGAAATCCCAGACTTACCACTCATTCGCCATAGCCACGATACCCAGGTTAAGTTAGAGCTACTGCCATTAGTTCCCCTACCAACATAAGCCAAGCCACGATTAGTATCAACACCACAAATTGTGATGAAAGAATAGAAATGTTGAAAGTAAGGAGTTGGAATTTGAACACTTACCCCGAAGAATTCAATGGTAGCACTAGGGTCCAAAATGAAGCTGGCCATGAGCACCTCCATGGTGTGGAGAGCAGAGCTCTGCCTCCTCCTTCAGCAAAAAAACTAGAAAGCGATAAGCAACGCCTTGGGACATTCGAAACCCCAGGGTTTAGTCCTTCATACCCCAGCTGGATCCCATTCGAAGGACTACCATAGTGCTCCATTAATTCACTACCAAACGTCATTAAGATTTGATTTACAACCCATTCCATATAGTTGGAGGACTCATTGTATTATTTGAAAAGCATTACATAAACCATGCACCAACTTTTACATAGCATTACGGTGGACATGTTAAAAGCCATGCCACTAATCCTACCACATAGCATTAAAATGATATATGCCCATTTCTTTGTATAGTGACACTCTTTAGACTTTTTACAAGTTCTACTTTTGCTCAAACATAAAGCGAACCACAGTTTTTAGCATAGGTAATGTAGTTTTGAGAGTAGTTAGTCCTTTTAATAACTCACCTACAAAATAAAAAGAGAAAGGGATAGACTTTAGCAAATTCTAAGTAAGTCTGGTCATCTTGACCACCAAATCCTATCTCCCTCAAACCATAAAGTCATAAAATAAAGTACAGTCTTCACACAATTACAAACTAGACAAGAAAATAATACATGGCCTCAACTTGTGCAAGGAGAAACAATTTAAACTAGAAGCAAGTCTGAGTTTAGTTATGGAGTTCCAACCGAGCACCAAGACTAGGTTCAATTGAGTACAATACAATAAATCCAATGTAGTTTAACAAGAATAGTTTACCCTCTTTTTACAAATGCTTCCGCAAAGTCTTTTAAATGAATCTTATATTTTAAACCCCAGTGCTGAAGTTAATTTGATAATACATGTACCAAATTGTAGATATTTAATCACAAGCGAAATTTTTTTAATTTTTACGTTTTAGGGACATTACACCATTTTATTTATTAAATAATAAAATATTCAATTACATTCATCTTTGACCATATCTGGTCAACAACATAAAACTTTACAATAACTTTTAAAATAATGTTTTTCCAAAACATAAAATGTTAAGTTCTAGGTGGGTTACAGCAAGGGAGCCACACACACATTTGGCACCCCCATCCGTGCCTTCAATTCATAAGCAAAACGTGCCATATTCATTAGCATGTGACGCTAGTGGTGCAATTGTTAAATCATTTGTCATCTGGGGAGGAGGTCGCAGGTTCAAACCCATGGACCTCTCCCCATATCGCGTTCTTGTGGTGCTTTGTTATGGGTGCTCGCTCGGTGGCATTTTTTTGTTGGCATGTGGCATATCCCGTTGGCTTCATTGTTGGGCTATGTGTTGGAATTTGGACACTTGAATCGCCACTTGGAATCTATTCTAGCTCCTCCATATGCCCTTGGTGTTTGCCATATCATATTACATATGGATCGAGGGCTTAGCCCTCAACTAGCCCTTTTTTCAAATCAAACACTCCTTCAACTTTATATACAAGATATCACCTATACATGTTAAGAACCATTGTGTGGAGGCTTGGATAGGCGGGCTAAGTTAAGTGTTAGGTGGGCTTGGAGGTCAAGGGTTCGATCCCCATGGTCTCCACCAACGTTTCAGTAAACCGTACAACTAGTGGCCAATAAGGATGCCACATGGAAGACACTGATTGGTCCACATACTGCAATGTCATCCAGTACCTGTCCACGTGGCACCCTGTGGGTCTTCCATGTGTCATTAATGATGAGCTATCCATGCCACATGGCACCCTGTGTGTGTGCCACGTGGCCCCTTTTTGCCTCTTTTTACATCAATTTCACCTTTATGTTGAGACTTTGAAACTCAATAACTTTTGCATTCGGAGGTTGTTTCATGTGAAACAAGTGTTGTCGGAAAGCTGCTGGAAAGCTCTATGCGTATGTAAGATTTATTACAACTTTTGAAGACTTTAATTTTGATCGACTCCGGTATCCTCTCAGATCAGTAATTTACTTCATGATATTGACCATGAAAATGTGTATTGATTCCATATTCGACAACAAAGAAAAATAAAATAATGAATTCTATCAATGCCAAAATGAGTAGGAAAATGTCTAAGTTTCAACGAACAATGTTTTAGTTACAATTGAAAATAGAATGTTATTAAACATTGAAACATAAGAATCCTTCACGTTTTAACAAGTTTGATGTCAACTTTCAATATGGCTTGGATTTTTGGATCATGTCACTCAGGAAAACATAAAAAATTACGTACATGAAATAGCAATGACAAATTCTTTTCACTACATAATTTACCAATTTACATGATACACTAGGCCATGATGACTGTGCACATAAGTCATCATAAGAATACAAAATCTAGGGTTTAAAATACTCTTTATTCAAAGGTCATCGCCCTTATAATTCATAGGCCATAATGGTCAACAATCCCTTTACTATCTCAATGTAGCAAGGGAGAAATGGTTGCAAATATCTGTCTCCCTTACTCTACTGTTACATTAGGAAGGACATGAATCAATGATTAGTGTTGATAGCTATTATAAAAATAACACTTTCGTGATCTTGGTGACTGCAAGGATAACAAATCATAGATTTACGATGCTCCAAGTTTCTAATGAAAGTGATCTCATTAAATATTTGGAGCTTAAGCAACCTTGATTGAAAACATATAGTTTGTCAATTTATATTCGCATTGATAAGTGGGGTGGATATTCTTTGATCACATGAAGTCAAAATTGGAGGATTTATATTGAATATGGCCTTCTCTATAATGTGGCTAGATGTAAAGTGTTTTTTTAACTAGTTATTTTGAGGGAAAATGTGGTCTTCTAACATTTATCTCTCTCAACTTTTTAAAACTATGCTTCAGTGGACAACAAAATTAGCACATATTTTTTTATGGACCACGCTCAATCTAGATGGTCATCTCTTAACCCTGAAAAACATATATACCTCTAATGATGTTGGAGAATGAATGACCTCTTGTCACTATTGTAACTCCCATATGGGGAGAAAGAATCATAGTTTTCTGCCAAGACCCAATACTCGCTTTCTGATCTTAATCACATTTTTTTAATAGTCCCCTAGTACAGATTGAAGTTGAATGCTAATGAGCACAAGGCTCTCCAGTTCTTTCTACTAAAAAACAGTCTTATTGCAACAAAAGGAGAGTGGTGCCTATAATACACGCTCCATCTGAACAATATATAATATTGTATGGTTCTGGCACAAAAAAAAATATGATCTCTTGAAGTGAGACTGGTTTAAATTAAAGTATGCAAGCTCATTAGCAAAGACATTTTTTCTCGTGTATATGAAATCAAGCAAAAATTGAAGGGAGAACTATTTCCTCTGAATTCCGAAGAAAGCATAGTTCTATCAAGTTTTTTCTATTACACAACAGTAAATATGTATTTCTTTGTTTCATGGACTACATTATCGCTTTCTTTTCCCAATCAAGGTTGAGAACGAAGGTTTACCAGAAGAACAACTGAGCCCTAAAAAATGATGAAAATTAATAGGAAAACAAGATTATAATTATTGCATTTCATTTCTTATCATATTTCCATTAATGAATCATTAACTTTACATGCAATCGAAAAATGGAAAACAACGAGGCATCCATACAATTTCCAACCCCATCATAAATGCAATACAAAGCATAAAGAAATAACAAGGGAAAACAATAGATTATCCTCTCATTCTCCATTTCATCTAATTCCATAACCCCACACCCTATCACAAACAACTCTCACAACAACTTTGATCTTGGAAGATTTTACTGACCAAAAGAAAGAGACGTAGCAGTAGTTAAAATCACATAATTCAACAACATTTTAATGGAAAGAATCATATCAAGTGATAACAGAGGGAAGACTCTCCTAGCTATGTTGCATCCAACAAACATGCCAATGGCATATATATGTGAACTTCAATTAAGTGCAAAAGGAAAAACATATCTAAAATGTGCAACCCAAAGCCATTTTATTGATTAGTCTATTCTTTTCTAAAAATATTTTGCAGACACTATTATCCTCAATTATTCCATAAGTGAATAACAGAGTCTAGAGGGTTCCAAAGCTGCTTACTAGCAAAGAACACAATATATAACTAGTTATGTATGTTACTTTTGACAAATCAAGGGAAAATGAACACCCCACGAAGTCAAAATATTTGAGCTGCGTAGTAAATAAATAATATATTTTTCTTTGCTTTAGAGTTGCGCTTCACTTAGAAAATACTTTGCTCTTAATTATTTTTGTGAACACTTTTCTTCACAAATTAACTGAGCAGAAATTACCTGCTCGATTCCACTTTTTACTGTCAGGTGATTACCTGCGCATTTCGACTTTCTACTACGTAGGTGAACTTTGCTTAAATGCACAGTTCTATAACTTCACAGAATACTTTACTTTGTCTGAGCTTCGCACTTCATACAAATTACTTTTTGCAAAACTTCTTTTAACTTTACGAAGGTTAACTGCGCACAAGTTAACGTCGCATACCTATTTAGATACGCATAAACCAATCTTAAAAAAAAATTGCATAAAGATATTTCATGCTCAAACATAAGAACGAAAACATATGTAGAATTTACTCCGCGTTAAACTAGGACATTTACCACCGTTAAATACTTGGAATCTTGATTTAATTTACAGACTGCAAATGTAAATAACATTTACACAGGTCAATATGAAGTAGATGTGTGAGATGCATAAACCAACATTCTTAAGAATGAATACATAAAACTAAAGACTTATATATATTACCACTGTAAAACAGAGTAACTTTGTCGCACTTACAGAGAGATGAGTTTTACTTCAATCTTTCACAATTTTACAGAGCTTGGGCTCTTCATACATTTCCCGGGATTAGTTTCTCCTCCTTTCACTCTGCTTCCCTCACATACATCTCTATCTCTATCTCTGTGAGTGATTTTGATTTATACACAAACTTGGTTTGGCTTCTCCTAGAAGCTACAGGGTTTCATTAAAGACTGTAATAAATTTCTACCTAAGAAGTTTTGGGCCTGCAAAATACAAATGTGGCTACATAAATACTAACTTCCCATGAGCCGGATTAACTGCAAACTGACTGACTGTCTGACATTGTAGACTGAAAAAATGACTGAATGAGAGTCTGAAAGAGCCTGCGCATATCAAATATGCTATCAGCTCATAAATATAATATTTCCAACACTCCCCCTTAATTATGAGCGGATGGGGATCTTTAAACAAAAAATAAAATATTACAAAATATTTTAGAGTTGAAACATGCTCTGTTTATGACATAGTTCACTACGCAGAACTTGTCACTCCCAAACAACTTCGAAAATATTGGTATGTGTCCCTTGCCAATGGTTTTGTAAATATGTCTGCTACCTGATATTTAGACCTGCAAAATTCTAAACATATTTCTTTGTTGTTTATCAATTATCTGATAAAATGATACCTTGTGTTGATGTGCTTGGTTCTCTTGTGGAACACATGATTTTTTGACAGTGCGATAGCTGAATTGTTGTCGCAGTAAATGACTGTGGGTTCTTGTTGGGTCTGTGACAGATCACTTAACATCCTCCATATCCAAACGGCTTGACATTCACTGCTTGTAGTTGTGACATACTCTGTTTCTGCTGAAAAAAGAGTTACTATGGGTTGTTTCATTGAAGCCCATGATACAACACCCGTTCCTAAATTAAATGTATTCTCAGATGTGCTTTTTATGTCATCTATGCTGCCTCCATTATTGATATCAGTGTATCCAATGAGTTTCAAATTTTCTGAGGTTGAATACAAAATACCAAAGTCTTTTGTTCCACTTACATACCTCAGAATTCTTTTACCTGCTTGCCAATGAGATTCTTTTGGTGACTCCATGAATCTTGAGATTAAACTGACTCCATACATGATGTCTAGCGTTATTGTTGTAAGATACATAAGGATTCCAACAAGCCTTTTAAATAGCGTAGGATCTACATTGGATCCATCATCATCCTTGCTCAATTTGAATCCTGTTATCACTGGTGTCAGAGTTGTCTTACAGTTTAACATCTTAAGCATGTTCAAGACATCACTTGCATACTTTGACTGAGATATAAATATACCTCTTTCAGTCTTGCTTGTTGATTTTTGTGTACAACGTTGGCTCACATTCACTTCTGTGGAATCCATTCTGAATGAGGTATGATTCAATGCGACTGTACCAAGCTCTAGGAGCTTGCTTTAAACCATAGAGTGCCTTTTTCAGTCTGTATACTCTATGTCCTTGTCCTGGAACTTCATAGCCTTGTGGATGTTCCACATATACTTCTTCCTCCAAATAACCATTTAAAAATGCAGACTTAACATCCATTTGGTAAACAGGCCATGTCTTATGAGCTGCGATGGCCAAAATTGTCTTGATAGTGTCCATTCGTGCTATAGGTGCAAAGGTTTAATTGAAGTCTATGCCAGGTTGCTATGTGAATCCCCTTGCTACCAATCTTGCCTTCTGCTTCTACACATTTCCATTAGCATCTTGCTTGGTCTTATAAATCCATTTCACGCTTATAAAATCATTGTCCTTAGGAACATCAACTAATTCCCATGCTTGATTTTTCTCAATGCATTCTATTTCTTCATCCATGACTTGTGCCCAAACATTATCTTCAACAACTTCTTCAAATGTTAGAGGATCATTAACTTGAGAAAATAATGCAAAAACTGAGAATGAATTAGGTGTACTAGTCTCATATATCTCATGCAGAGTTATTGTCTTTGTCGGAGTTGCTAGTGTCGAATTGCGCGAACTGCTTGATGGAGTTTGTTGTGCACTTGGTGTGCTTGTCGGAGTAGCATGAACTGCACCTTGTGTAAGAGTTCCTTGTGCTGGAACATGCTACGTAGTCCTAGGAGTAGACGGAGCTGCGCAATTTTGATTTACATGCGGAGTCTCAACCACATCTTCTGTGATGTCATCATGTTAAACATGTGACATGATTTTCACATTCTTCTCCATAGTTCCATCCCATGCTTCATTTTCTACAAGCTGAACATCTTGATTGATAATAACTTTTCTTGTGACAGGGTTATATAACTTGTATGCCTTTGTGTCTTCAGAATACCCAATAAAAATGCATTTCTGTCCTTTATTGTCTAATTTCCTTCTTAACTCATCTGGAACATGTGCATATGCTACACAACCAAAAAATTTTATATGCGAAACACTATTTTTCATACCTATCCATACTTCCTGTGGAACTTTGTTCTTCACACTCTTCGTTGGACATCGATTCATGATGTATACAGCAGTTTCCACTGCTTCATCCTAGTATTCATTTGACAGATGCATGGCTGCCAACATACTGCGTGCCATCTCCATGATGGTTCTATTCTTCCTCTCTGCGATACTGTTCTGCTGCGGTGTATACCGCACCATGAATTGCTTCTGTATGCCATGATTTTTGCAAAAATTTAAGAAATCATTTGAAACATACTCACCACCTCTATCTGTTCTTAATATCTTGATGCTGTAACTACTCTGCTTCTCCACAAGTGCCTTGAACTGCTAAAAACAACCAAATGCATCAAATTTATGTTTTGAAAAATAGAACCATGTTTTTCTTGTGAAATCATCAATAAATGTGAGAAGATAAGTGCATCCTCCCATGGACGGTGTTTGCATCGGTCCATAAATATTAGAGTGCACAATTTCAAGTGGTGTGCGAGCTCTGTATGACTTTCCGACTAGAAAAGTCTCGCTGTGTTGTTTTCCAAAAATACAGCCTTCACAAATTCTCTCTATCTTTTCAATCAATGAAAATCCTTTCAACATGTCCTTCATGTGCAGTAGCTTCAGCCCACCAAAATTCAGATGTCCAAATCTAAAGTGCCATAACTAGGATTCCTCTTTTATTTCTATTTGAAATGCAACTTGCATTTCACTGTCTTTTGCTTCCTTGTCGTAGTGAATGTCTGCTTCTTTACTTTCTGCTTTGAATGCAGATCCAGAATTTTCATTCTATCTTTGATGAACAACTTGAGTTGTTTTTCCTCTTATGATTGGCCTTATCCTCAAAGGAAACAAGCGATTGCTTGTCATCTGCACTTCAATAATTAACTGATTTCTTGGATATATGTCTTTAATCACACAATGTTTTCCTATCATATGAACTTTGTAACATTTTTCCATCAGTTGTCCAATGCTCATCAAATTATGCTTCAAACCTTGAACACAATAGACATGAGGCATAAGATTCAGATCCCCTTGTTTGGTTAGAATATCAACAGTACCCTTTCCCAAAACAAGTCTAACTTGAATATTGTTTCCAAGTGTGACATCAGTTTGAACTGATTTATCTAGACTAGAAAATAGATTTAAATTACTAGTCATATGATTGCTATAGCCCGAGTTTAAATACCATATGTCATTTGGACTTTCTTGGACAGCATTACATTCAAGTGGAGATGCACATGCTAAGAACAGTGAGCTGTTCGGAGTGCTGATATTGTTTGACTGTGTTTGTCCTTGATTTCCTTGGTCATACTGCTTCTTCCTGCATTCATATGCGAAGTGTCCATACTTCTTACAGTAATGACATTGATTTTTTTATTTATCATACCTTTGTCCACTTGGCTGAAGTAGGGATTTGATTCTGGCTTCTATCAGCGACATGCGCAAAGCTGCTGCTGCGACCTCCTCTGAAAGAACTTCTTCCTCTGTCTCTTCCACGGCTTATGGATGACTGTGCTGCGAATGCACCTTCGAGTGACGTATCTGAACCGCTGATTTTATGTTCATGATTGAGTAATAAGGCTTGCAACTCATCAATAGTAAATTGGGATAGATCTTTGTTTTTCTCCACGGTTATAACTAAAGATTCAAATTTCTTTGGAATAACTCTAAGAACTTTTTCCACAACTCTTTGGTCACCTAGAGTTTCTCCATGAGACTTTATTTGATTAACCAGACCAATAACATGAGTATAAAATGAGTCTACTCACTCTATATTTTTCATTGACAGAGATTCAAAATATCTTCTAAGAATTTGAATTTTGGCACTCTTTACCTTGTTCAAGCCTTGATAGAAAGTCTCCAGTGTGTTCCACACTTCCTTAGTTGACTGCGCTGCTACTACTCTTGGGAGTATGGATTCATGTTCTCCTTGATGTATGTGGAACAACGCTTTTCCATCTTTCTTCCTCTGTTCCCTCAAGACATCCTTCTCAGCTTGTGTGAGATTGTTATATGCTGCGAGATCTACTGATTCTGCATAACCATTCTGGACTATTTCCCATACATTTTGACTTCTAAACAAAGCTTTCATAGTTAGAGACCAATATTCATAATTTATATGAGAAAATATTGGGGTTTGCAAATTACCCAAAGTGGAAGCCATTCTTAATCACTTTTCCCTTTTTGTAAATACAATTCTTAGTTTCAGTAAACCAGGCTCTAATACCAGATCAAGGGAAAATGAACACCGCGCCAGTCAAAAGATTTGAGCCGCAGTAAATAATTAATATATTTTTCTTTGCTTTAGAGCTTCACTTCAATTAGCAAATACTTTGCTCGTTGAATACTTTACTTTGTATGAGCTTGGCACTTCATACAAATTACTTTTTGCAAAACTTCTTTTAACTTTATGAAGGTTAACTGCGCACAAGTTAACTTCTCATACCTATGTAGCTGCGCATAAAACGAGGACATTTAACACCCTGAAATACTTGGAATCTTGATTTGATTTACAACCGTAAATGTAAACAACATTTACCTAGGTCAATATGAAGTAGATGTGTGGGATGCATAAACCAAGATTCTTGAGAATGAATACATAAAATTAAAGACTTATATATATTACCACTGTAAAACAGAGTAACTTTGCAGCACTTAAAGAGAGATGAGTTTTACTTCAATCTTTCACAATTTGCTTGGGCTCTTCATACATTTATCTCTATCTCTATCTCTGTGAGTGATTTTCATTTATACACAAACTTGGTTTGGTTTCTTCTGGAAGCTACACTGTTTTATTAAAGACTGTAATAAATTTCTAGCTAAGAAGTTTTGGGCCTGCAAAATACAAATGTGGCTACATAAATACTAACTTGCCGACGCATATCAACTCATAAATACAATATTTCCAACAACAAAGACCCTATCAGTGAACACTACCAAGCACTTTCCCATTATCTCTTTGCAAGCTAATTAAAACAATCTGTTATTTCCTATAAAGACCCTATCACTGAACATTGCCAAGCCCTTGTCCATGATCTCTTTGCAAGCGACTTAAACCAATCTTCATATATCTTTGTAAATATAAGAAGTATTCAACCATTAAAAAGGAAAAAAACTAAAACAATCTTTATAGCATTATCTTAATACAAGTGGGCTCTCTTGAGTCTTGACAGCACACAAATGCATAACCAATAAAAACCTTTCCCATGAAGATCTAATTGCTCCGATTCCCATGTCCATAATCTCGTGAACCCTATGCAAGAAAAACTAGCACCAATCAATTTCGATAAGTACAATCAACATGTTTGCAACAGGAATTATAAACACAAATGACATCCAGACACTTCTCTTGACGAAAGACATCATTGGTTACATTTAAAAAACTGAAATCTATACAATTATGTATAAAGCCAGACTTCAAGCTGCATACTGATATATCGAGTTTTATCAAACTGATTGTCCAGTCAAATAAAACTACTATGTCTTTAGAGTTCAGCTAGCCTAAAGCGCAATGTAGAAACAAGTTCCAGAAAACATGGCTTATGTTGTTCGGTCGATGAAAATAGATTCATTTCAAACCATAATACTAAAGTAGCCAATACAGGCATTGCAAAAAATACATCAAGAGCAAACGTCTCTATCGCAATATTGAAAAGGATTTTACACTTCATCTATCCAGATTTCAAAATATAAACAACTCGGCACAGTTTTTGTTGGGCATCTATTACTCCTTAAAATCCAACTCTTGTTTTCTATACTTATTATTGGTTGTTTCTTTTTAAATATACCTTCATTCCCTGTTGTTTTCTAATTTCTTTGCAGTTGTTTTGTTCTTGTCATTAATATATCCTCATTCCTTGCTCTTTTCTTCCATAATTATTTTGTTTTCCTATACCCGCATACAGTGATATGTTTGAACTTCAAACTTGTATATGTTGAATTACAATCTATTTATTAAAATAATTTGTGAAGTTGAAGCTGACAATGAATAATTCCCGAGCTCTGAGAGCTGGTCCGAATTGTAAATTTGTGCCTTTTGAATTTCTCAAGGCTATATTCTGCTTTTTGAAAATTCATGTAATTCTGATCTTAATATGTGTAGTTTATCCAATGAGCAAGATCAGTGTTTTGAGTGGCTAATAGTGCACTGGACACTATATATAAAACATTATATTTATGATGTTGATATTATAAGACATTATATTTATGATGTTGATATTATAGTATTTTTCTGAATAAAACTATCATTTTCACTTATTAAATTTGAAGAATCAGTTAATATACCTTCTTTAATCTTCACTTTAAGCATGGTTGCTAAAATATTATAAAATATAATATTATTAACTTCCTTAATGATGCTATGTTACAATCTTTGGAGATTGACTCGTTTGATTCTTGAAACCTAGTTAGAGTTATCATATCAAATGACAAAGGAAGATATTGAATCCTAAACGGTAAAAACTCTTCTCAAGTGTATAAGTCACTTGTTTTTTTATTTTAAACTTATACAAAAAGTTGGAGAGATTTTAGCTCTCTCGAGCATGGCATCAAATGTTTTGGAATTCAAAGGTTGGAGATATCTAATTAAAATAAGATATTGAATTTTAAGTTATAATAGCAATCTAAAGCTATGATCTGTAGACATATAATTTGGTGCAAGCTTGAACGCATAATGCAGGACTTTTGTGTGTTTTGATATATTTAGACCATATATCCTGATGAAGTTGTCAGCGAAGCATATATCCAGTTCAACTTTATCCCAGTCAAGCACATATCAAGTTTAATTTCCTGTTGCTATGCATTATGTTTATGTTTCTACATCAATTTCGAAAATTCCTCATAATTTACTATCTATGAAAGTCTGAGGAGTTCACTACTGAACTTGTATAAGTTGTGTTTCCTCACGGGAACTTAAAGGAAATATTAGAGTGTTCTGTAGACTTCGGCCAGTACTTCCCGATGATGAAGAATCTGGTTCAGATATTCCCGTGGTTGAGTATCCAAATTCAATGGAATTTCAAGGCCGTGCTATTGAACTTATTTAGCCACAACAAGGTGTCTCCTTAGCTTATGATTCCTTCTGTGTAGTTTTCTCAAATTACTTCTATATATATAACGTTGTTTGAAGACTAAATAGTTTTTTGCTACTTTTGTTTGCAGGGGAAAAGTATTACTTCTCATTTGATATAGTATTTGGTCCCGCAAATGCGTAAGAAGATGTATTTTTCGACATGCCCCAACTTGTACAGAGTGCATCGGATGGCTACCAGCCGAATTGCATTTTCGGTTTATACTACAGACAATTCCGGTTTAATTTTATTTAGTTGAACATTTAGTTGTCATTTTTCTCACACACGAGCATTGCAAAAAAAAATAAAGAGCAGAAAGCATTTTACACCTCATCTCTCCAGATTCCCAAATATAAATAGCTCCTGAATTGTTAAACTGGAATTTCGATGGCTCCGTCCTTCACTAAGTCCATTCCCCTTGCTGCTTCTCGACATGCTTCTTGACCTGTGCGTACCATGCCAAAATATCCATGCTCCTCTCCATTTAGTTCCACATTTAAGGCTTAGCTTTCGCCTTAAAATATTTTCGAACAACTTTAGTAAATTGTGTTGGGGTGTAACTGTCAATGCTTGGGAATTGGTGTCCCTATAGCTCCCGGAAGCTTAATTGATATCTCTCCACTGAAACATTAAAATCATGTGAATTTTATAAGGTTCTCCAAAATGATCTTTGTGTTGTTTTCTTGCTATGTCACGAAATGGTGTTAGTTGGATCTAGAGAATCTCCAGATCTAACGGACCCTAATGTTCGAATGTGACAACCAATTGACGGTTGAGGTCAAGTTGGTTCACGGTGGTTTCACCAACGGTATAATTGGTTATCGGTTATGTGTAACTGAAGAAGGAGGATCTTAAATATGTGGCCCATTGAGGCAGATATTGAGTCGGGGCTTTATGCCCTCTCCGAGATAGTTTGTAAACTATGTTGATGATGAATAAAGAATGCCTGCTCTTGTCCCGTGGATGTAGCCCACACTCAGTGGGTGAACCACGTATATTTCTGTGTCTCTTGTGTGATTGCTGTGTGTTACCTAATCTTCTGTTTTCTGTAGTTACATATTTATGATGTATGTGTGCTTAATGCACAACAAGTGGTATCAGAGCTCGGGTGAAGAGCAAACAAGATTAGGTTGCTAATGTTGCAGAGAACAAGAAGAGAGAGACTGCTGGGAGAAGGCATGTGGGAGCCATCTAAGCCAAGAAGAAGCTGCAAGTGGAGAGCCAGCCGCTTGTGCAGGAGAGAGTCCGTGGAGCTCTACCTGTGAGCAGAGAAGCAGTCGCCTGCGTGTTGAAAGACAGAGAGGAAGTCGTGTCATCATTTCTCCTGAGTTTTTTGTTGCAGTGATGTGGTCCGTTTGAGGCAGCGTGGGAGAGGCCGCGTTGGGTCCATTGTGTACCGTGCCACCATCCAAGAGATAGGGAGCCGTCAGACTTTGAAGGGCGTGCGCATCACTACCCAGGAGATCCATTTGAGGAGGAGCCCGCGCAGTGGTCGAAGGTACCGTGTTCATGGTGGAGAAGTTGCTGAAGTTGTAGCATAACCTATCTGTGGAGAAGTCCGTGGTGAAGAGTGTGCAGTGGAGTTGCCGGTGCTGTGGTGGTTGCAGCCAGCAAAATTGGAGGTCAAGTCCTGTGTGGTGAAACCAGCAAGAGCCTGCGTAGGTGTTAAAGCTAGTCCGTGGAGGTGTTAAAGCCAGTCTCGTAGAAGGAATTGTGGAGCAGGAGGCTGTAACGTAGAAGGCATCCAGCAAATCCCGTGCCAGCCCATGGAGCAGTAGAGGGAGAAGAACCGTTTCGGAGAACCCATGAACAGAAGGATATGAGGATCGAAGGTCGCATCATTAGATTTGATGAGTACATGAACCTTGTACTAGAAGATGCAGAAGAAATTTCTGTCAAGAGAAAGACGCATAAACCGTTAGGACGGATTCTTCTGAAAGGAGATAACATCACGTTAATGATGAACACTGGGAAATAAACTGTGTGTGCAAAATATTCAAGCAAATCTGAGCATATTCTAAAATATTTTCTTCATTGCAACTGCTAGATGGTCCTCCTAGGTATTGCCAATGTTCTTGATGCGTTCTAATTTTGTAGAAGTGAGAGGAGTAGTCACAATGATTTTTAGGTCAATCGGTGAAACTTGTGTGTAAATTGACCTAGCCAAGAAGAAGACGTTCACAGTGAGGAATCATCGTTGTTGTGGAGCCCGTGGAGCTGGAGCCATCGTAGTCCATTGAAATTGCAAGCAGCCTGCATCTTTCTGGGTGTTCGCAGCGGAAAGATATTTTGGCTTTCTTGTGTAAAGTTTTTTGGAATATTTTGGAAGAAAGGGTTGGTAACATTTGTAAGGGCGGGGTAATAAAAAAAAAATGGTAGAAAAATTATTATTATTTTTTGTAGTTTACATGTAATTGGGTATATGACTGTAAGACCTGAAATGGCATGCATACCAATGTTGTTTAGTTATCTATGAAAAATCTAGACGTAGATTTAGGTAAACTAAAAGGGGTAGGGCATGAGTTGGTTGTTGTGCTCATTTTGCCCACGAGATTACATGTAATGAAGCCTATTTTAAAGGCTTGGTTAACTCCATTGTAAAAAGACTTGAAGGTGAGCGGTAAAGGCTCATTTGGTTGTCTTGGCCAGATTTGACGCTCATTTGGTTGTCTTGGCCAGATTTGGCTAAGGTCTTCGGATGTAAAGTTCGAGGTGGAGCATAGAAGGTGCTCAGGATTGCATAGGAAGATTTGTTTGCGAGCTCAAGGTAATCATTGTATGGCTTGAAGAGCAAGCTCAAGCGTTTGGTACAAGATGTTTTTGATTTCTTCATGGTGAACCAGGTTTTACAAGAAGTGGGTGTAACCATTGGGTTTATGGTATTCACTATCTTGGTCTTTTGGATTGTTGGCGTTATGCTTGAAACAAGCACAAGCATGGATACGTTCAACAGGTTGGTTCGGTTGGACATTTAAGATGAAGGATCAGGGAGCAGCAAAACAATCTTGAGTGTAAATGTACAAGAGACGGATTGATGGTAAGTTTTGGTTATCATAGGATGAGTGCATGATAATGATACTCAGTGAAACCGGTAAACATCATAAGCTTTCTTCAGGTTGATGTCCATGTAATGAAGAAAGGGTTATATGTCTCGTGTATGGTACGCTGGTGTGATGTATGCGATGAGATCTGTTCACATGCGGTTGGTGTTGTCAGTGGATACATGACAAATCCAGGTGAAGCAGTGAAATGGGTGCTTTGGTATTTAGAAGCACAAATGGACAAGGGCAGGGCATTAGGTAAATTGTTGTCAAGGTGGAGATTGTTGGAATGTGACAACCAATTGACGGTTGAGGTCAAGTTGGTTCACGGTGGTTTCACCAACGGTATAATCGGTTATCGGTTATGTGTAATTGAAGAAGGAGGATCTTAAATATGTGGCCCATTGAGGCAGATATTGAGTCGGGGCTTTATGCCCTCTCCGAGATAGTTTGTAAACTATGTTGATGATGAATAAAGAATGCCTGCCCTTGTACCGTGGATGTAGCCCACACTCAGTGGGTGAACCACGTATATTTTTGTGTCTCTTGTGTGATTGCTGTGTGTTACCTAATCTTCTGTTTTCTGTAGTTACATATTTATGATGTATGTGTGCTTAATGCACAACACCTAAGCACTGAACTGCCACTGCTGCATTTTCAATGCTTAGCTTTGGCATGCGTAAATTCATAACCAATACTTCTTTACCTTAACTATCCAATGAACGGAAGATGCTCTCACGAAGCACAATTTCCGAGGGATTACGAACAGAACAGACGCATTGTTGTACTTTGGATGTGTATCAATCAAGATTTCGAGAGAATTCGAAGCACAAATTCACAAGAATTTGGTGACAGAGCAAGAAATGACACAAAAATTATTTTTGAAAAATATTATAAACGTCACATGATTGTAATGTTTCAGCTGAGGGATATCAATTAAGTTTACAGGAGGTATCGGAACACCAACTCACAAGCGCTCGCAGTTACACCCCGACACAATTTCTATACTAAATTTCTTTGAAAATATGTTAAAGTTCTTCAAAAATACTTTAATGTGTTAATTCATAACAAATACTTCTTACGTTGACTATCTAATGAACGAAAGATGCTCCCATGGAGCACAATTGCAGAAAGCTTAATGTTCTTTGAAAATATGCTCTCGCAGAGCACAATTGCAGAGGGCTTATGAATCACCATTTTCTAGCCGCCACTATTTTAGCAAAATTAAGCTTACGGGAGCTATCGGAACACCAACTCACAAGCCTTCGGGAGCTTAAAATATGCTTATGGGAGCTATCTGAACACTTGTAGACCTTTCTACAGCTCAACAAATGTTGGGATATGGTCGAAACGAAGTTCACGGAACTGACGACAGCTACTCTCGCTGCGATGACTAATGTAAAGAAGAAGGCCCTCGACGAAAGCAGAGATTGGAATCTCACTGCGAAGTGGTTGATCCAAAGTTGCATTGAGGAATCCATATTCCCACGGATCGCTGGAGATACGACTGCACATCAGGCATGGAATCTCCTCCAATCTCCATACAAAGGTATGGATCGAGTCAAAATAGTGAGACTCCAAACCCTTCGACTCCAATTTGAAAGTCTTAAGATGAAGGACACAGAGATTGCCGATCAGTTTATGACTAGGGTTTCTGGGATTGTCACACAATTCCAAACCTATGGCGAAGCTCTAGAGCATAAGGGTATTGTTGAAAAAGTACTTAGATGCCTCACTAAGAAATTCTCTATGGTGATTACTGCCATAGAAGAATCTAAGGATCTGTCGACGTTTACTCTAGAAGAGTTAACAGGGTCGCTTTTGCCTCATGAAGCTAGACTCAGTCACGAAGACGAGTCTCTGTCCCATGCATTTAGCACTTAGACTTATTTCAACAGAGATCGAGACCGAGGAGGCAGAGGATGAGGCAGAAGAGGAAGGAGTTCTAATTCCACGTAGGATAGAACTATCGATGAACACCACGAACACACAGCTCACTGTGAGCACAATCATAACCCTTAGAACTAGAGAAGAAGAGGAGGCAAGAGATGGACTAACAGGTCCAATGTCCAGTGTAACTACTGTAAGAAATATGGCCATTATGAATGTGACTGCAGAAAGAAGCAACCAGATCAGAACAGTGGCAGAGCAAATGTCTCCAATGTTGAAGAACATTCGTCAGAAGTCATGTTTCTGTCCTGTCAGGCAACTAAAGAAGAACATCGATCAGATGTGTGGTTGCTAGACAGTGGATGCAGCAATCATATGACAGGTAACAAATCATTATTTTCTGATATAGATCCATCTGTTAATTCAAAGATCAAACAAAGTGATCATTATCTCGTTCCAGCTCAAGGCAAAGGTACTATTCCTATAGTTACCAAATAGAATGAGAAGAAGTACATAAATGATGTATTCTATGTTCCAAATCTTAAGGTCAATATGATCAGTGTGGGTCAACTAATCGAGAATAAGTATGATGTTAGGTTCATTGATTCATACTGTGATTTCTATGATAAAGCTCCTAGTAGAAGACTCCTAGCCAAAGTAGAAATGACCAAGAATATAATTTTCCCACTCAACCTGAGGAGTGTTATCCTATCATAGTCATATGCTCATACTATCTCCAGTCAAGACGAAACCTGGTTGTGACATTTAATGTATGGTCATCTACCCTTTCAGAGTCTCTCTCATCTGCAAAAACAATCCATGGTCAAAGGATTACCAGTCATGAATGAACAATCAAGTTCTTGTGAAGACTCTATTTTAGGGAAACACCAAAGGGACAACTTTTCCACTTCTACAAATAGAGCCAAAGAAGACCTTGAACTTGTTCACATGGACCTATGTGGACCCATGCAAACCCAGTCTATAGGAGGAAGTCTATATTTCCTAACATTTATTGATGACTATAGCAGGAAAGTCTAGATTTATTTTCTCATAAATAAGTTAGAAGCTTTCTCCAGATTCAAAGAGTTCAAAGCATTGACTCAAAAGGAGTCAGGCAAACCACTCAGAATACTCAGATCAGACGGTGGCGGTGAGTATGTCTCTCATGATTTTGCAGATTTCTGTAAGCAGCATGAAATCCAGCATCAGTACACCACCATATACAGTCCACAGCAGAATGGAGTTGCAAAACGGAAGAATCAGACCATCATGAACATGGCCCGAAGTATGTTGTCATACAAGAAGTTATCCGATGATTATTGGGAAGAAGCAGTTGCATGTTCAGTATATCTGCTGAATAGGTCTCCCACAGTAACTGTCAAAGACAAGATACCTGAAGAAGCATGGAGTGGCACTGAGATTAGTGTTTCACATCTCACGATATTTGGATGTGTTGCTTTCGTACACATACTTGATGAGTTAAGGAAGAAATTGGACAAGGAGAGTGAAATGTGTATTTTCACAGGCTATAGTGAACAACATAAATCCTATAAGCTATATAATCCTGTCACCAAGAAAGTAGTGGTGAGCAGAGATGTCAAATTTATGGAAGATAAATGTTGGGCTAACACAATAGACATTCAGCAGACAGACAATCTAGTACCACTAGAACCACTCAGAATGCCTAGACTTGAAGTACAGTAGCAGCAACAGCAAGAAGGGACACCAGCAGACAGTCCACAACAGAACCAGAGAACCAAAAGCTTAAGGGAGTTATATGAACAGACTCCTGTCATTGATGAGCAGCTATAGTATGCTCTATTTTCTTGTCATCCAACATGTTTTGAAGAAGCAGCAAAATATACACAGTGGATCCAAGCATTGAATGAAGAGATTGATTCTATTGAGAGGAATCAGACTTGGGATCTAGTTGATCTCCCATCAGATAAAAGTTGCATTGGTGTAAAATGGGTCTATAAGACCAAGTTGAATGAAAAATCAGAGATAGAAAAGTACAATGCAGCGCTTGTTGCAAGAGGTTTTGCTCATCAATATGGTGTAGACTATGATTAAATCTTTGCTCCAGTAGCAAGGATGGACACCATTAGAGCTTTACTTGCAATAGTATCTCAAAACCAGTGGCCTGTTTACCAAATGGATGTGAAATCTGCCTTTCTAAATGGCATACTTGAAGAAGAAGTCTTTTTATATCAGCCACCTGGTTATGCTGTCAAAGGTCAAGAACACAAGGTGTGTAAGTTGAAAAAGGCCTTGTATGGTCTTAAACAAGCTCCACGAGCTTGGTACAGCAGAATTGACTCTTATCTCATCAACAATGGGTTCAACAGAAGCAACAATGAACCTACTCTGTATGTCAAAACAAATCAGCAAGGTAACATTTTACTTGTTTGTCTTTATGCTGATGATATGATCTATACTAGAAATTGGATGCTAGAAGAGTTTAAGATAGTCATGAAAAAGGAGTTTGAGATGACTGATCTTGGTCTTATGAAATTTTTCCTTGGTTTGAAAGTTGATCAAAGTGAAAATGGGATTTTCATATGTCAGCATAAGTATGCTACTGACATTCTATAGAGATTTAAAATGGATAAATGTAAACCAATAGAAACTCCCATTGCTACAGGAACCAAGTTAAGCAAGAATGATGAAGGACCAACAGTTAATTTTACACTTTACAAAAGATTCGTAGGCAGTTTATTGTATTTGACTACTACTAGACCTGATTTGATGTATGATGTCGGTCTTATTTCTAGATTCGTGGAATATCCCAAAGACTCTCACTGGAAAGTTGGAAAAAGAATACTAAGATATGTTGCAGGTACAATTGATCATGGACGTTGATACACTCATTCACAGGACTATACTCTCACAGGGTACACAGACAGTGATTTTGCAGGTAGTATTGATGATAGGAAAAGCACATCTAGTTATGCTTTCCATCTTGGTATCAGTCTTATTTCTTGGGATTCTTAGAAACAACCTATTCTGAGCATGTCTTCAACAAAAGCATAATATATTGCAGCAACTACAACAGCCTGCCATACAATTTGGCTCATAAGACTCTTGAAGGACATGGGACATACAGAAATAGAACCAACAACCATCTATTGTCACAACAGTTCTGCTATGTAGTTGTCTAAACATAATGTATTTCATAGGAAGAGTAAACAAATTGACACTCGCTATCACTTCATACGTGAGTTAGTCAATAATGGAGAAATAAGTTTGATGTTTTGTGGCTCTAAGGAGCAGCTAGCTAATATGTTTACCAAACCTTTGGGTACATCTGCATTTGAGTTTCAGAGGAAGCACTTAGGCATTGATAGTGTTGACCACACCATCCCACTTGAGATTAAGGGGGTGTGTTAAGAGTTGTAATCTCATGTGTCAAGTTGGTTAATTAGTTGAGTCAATTGTCCTAAGTTAGTTGAGTTAATTGTTGACTAAGACATTAGTTGACTCATGGTATTCACTGGCTCATAGTATTATCGAGTTGTTTTGAGTCTTATGAGAAACTATATATATGTGTGTTTAATAATGAGAAGGCAATGAATATGCCTTTTGTGTTTCCGATCTATGTTCTGTGCCAGTGCAAACTTTATCATAATATTCTCCAATTTCTTATATTTTAATTATTTTAAAATTATTTTTAGCTCCTAAAAATTTAAATCCTCCTGGAGGAAATTATGTCAAATCCTAGGAGTCATTAACCAATAGGAAAATCCAATTTTTGTTTTTCAGAAAATAGAAAATGTATTTTCAATTTTCCCAAAATTTAGTTTAATACCCTATTTTATGAAACAATGCAAAAATATTATGCCACACAGCCAAAAAAATTAACAACTAATACAAAGTCAAAGAACTTTGACTCCCCATTCGATAGTATAGCCCTACCTTGGCAAGGATTCTTTCAACAACCTAAAACCTACATTATACACTATGTATAACACATGCAAATCAGCCTTGTTCCGTCCCCACCTACCTTTAGCATTAAATAATAGCCAAGCTTGCATTTAAATTATAGCTCACCTAAACATTGTACTACAACCTCCCAAACAGTCCAGGTGTAATATTCTCCAATTTCTTATATTTTAATTATTTTTAAATTATTTTTTGTAAAAATTTAAATCCTCGTATAGGCAATTATGTCAAATCCTGGGCGTCCTTAATGAATAGGAAAATCCAATTTTAGTTTTTCAAAATATAGAAACTTTATTTTCAATTTTCCCAAAATTTAGTTTAAGACTCTACTTTATGAAACTTTGCAAAAACATTATTCCACACAACCAAAAAAATTAACAACTAATACAAATTCAAAGAGATTTGACTCCCCATCGCATAGTATAGCCCTGCCTTGGCAGGGACTAATAATAACAATAAAGTTACTAGAATAATAATAATAAAGTTACATTATGTTTCAAAATTTGTAATTTAAGATTGTGATGATGATGATGATGATTAACGTCCACTGAGACCAACTTTGGTATATCAGATCTTAAGAAGGTTATTACTTGGTTTGCTTTAAACTTTTGTTCCTTTGCTCAAAAATCTTGGTAAGAAGCTTTCCAAGCTCAATATAGTTTTGACAAGTTAGGAGGTTAGAAAGGTTTGTATTGTAGCAAATACTATGAAACTCATATCTAATGCGGGTGTAAGCAGGGCACTCTAAGAGAAAGTGATTTTCATCCTCAATTCCCATAGACTCATAGAGATGGCAAACCCTTTCCGCTCACAGATTTTTGGGAATAGAATAATGCCCTATTTAGCTATGAAGCTCATGTGAGCTCGTTCTAATCTTGGCTATATCAATTTTCTTCATTGAACTAGTTACTATTGAGTGATAGTTCTGATCTTCCAAATTAGGGTTAATGACCTCCTTATAGTATCTTAGTTTTCTCTTAACTGCTTAATTTTCATTTCACCACAATTTCTATTTAAACTTAAAGGTAATAATATTTTTGACATTATCCATATTATGTAAAGTGTCATTTTCATCCATGCCCCAATGGTTTAACCAATCCATCGTATCTTTACACCAACTCAGCTTGAGGCGTAGTTAGTTTTGACTTGAATTTAAAGCAATTTTAGGAAGTCTCTTGTTTCCCATGTTATTTATCTTATGCTTGTACATCAGGTACCTAGTCGTAGCCATGCTCTCGATGGGGGAAAGACCCAATTCTATGAGGAGCACAGGATAAGGCATATTGCTTTTAATTTTGAGGTTATAAGTTATAAACCGCTTCTGGATTTGCTCAATCTTTATCCAAGATCGCACCTCCAGACTTCACAACCGTATAAGATAACAAAGATGAAAAGAGTTTCAAAGATGAACTTTTTTTATCCCACATGACCAGGTTGGATGATTTACAATTATTTTCAAGACCAAAATAAACTTTCCATCCTCCATTAATCCTTTTCTCAATGCTATGGTTCCAATTGAGTTTGTGATGAATATAAGTTCTATGATATTTGTAAGAAGTCACTTCCTTCAGTTTACTGTTATCATAAATAAAATTTGCATAGGTGTCTTTCTTAGATTTTATAACCATAACTTTTGTCTTGCCGGTGTTAACATTCATACCCATGTTAGAGCAGAAATCTCTTTGAGCTCTTAATTGTTTATCGATATCAAAGGGACACATTTCCATAAGAACAATATCATCATCATAAAGAAGGAGGATGATAACTATCCTAGCTAAGGCCGTGCCGACACAAACTTCTTCTTCTAAACATCTTTCTAGTTTATTGATATCTATGCCAAAAAGGGTAGAGGAGAGGGGGGAACCTTGCTTAACTCCAATATTACAGTTTATATATGTTGACCAACCCTCATTATTCTAAAATTTGGCAATGACCTTTTCATATAACCTTATTGTGGAAGATCTCAACTCAAAAGGAGTATTAAACTCCTCTAGCCTATTCCACAGGTTATTTCTAGGTACTGTATCAAAATATTTCCTAAAGTCCACAAAGAAACAAAAAAGGCCATAATTATTATTACGACATTCCTCTACAATGATACTGAGCATAACGAGGTGGTCTGTGGTTGAGTGATTCCTTCTAAAACCTGCTTGGCCTTTATCCTGCTTACCTTCCATTTCTAGCCATTTGTTGATCCTCTTTTCTAAGATAATACTGTATAACTTGGCTAGGAGAGGGCTAATCATAATGGTCCGATAATTAGAGGGGTTATTTTTATCACCACTTTTGAAAATAGGAATAATGAGGCTCTGAGTCCAAGGTGTAGGGAACCCTTGCTTGACCACTAGATTAAAGAGTTTGTGGATGTGTGGGATGAGGACATGCCCCCCATTTTTTAAGATTTCTACTTGGTAGCCTTCAATGTCTTTGGCTTTTCCATTTGCTAAGCGCTTAACCCCGAAATATATATCTTCTAACGAGAAAATTTCTTTCGTTGTTAGAAGGGTTTGAATGTTATCTCTGATATCCAAGGATTCGTAAAGCTTTTTAAGATAGGGATTCCAATCTGTTAAAACAATCTTATTATCTTCTTTTGTTTTGCGAGTTAGGATTTTCCTCCATAATTTCTTAGGAGCCACCTTGAAGAAGTGTAAGAGAATTTCCAGTTGTTTACTAAGATAGTGCATTTTTTTCTATTAATTAAGGTTTTGTAGTGATTTATCTTGTCCATTTTTATCGATTCTGCAGTAGCTTGCTTAATTTGTTTTGTCACATTCTTACACTCTTGATCATACCAAGGGTTGGTTCTATTATCTCTCTTTTTAACTGATAGTTCAATAGAGAACTTGCTAATGGATGACGAAAGGACTGTAGTAAAATTATGGTACAAATTTTCTATATTCTCCATACGACGAGATTTTCTATTTTCTATACTAGAAATTTTGTATAATAAACCCATAACTTTTATTTTTACTTTTTATTAATATAATCATTGTTATTTTAAATAAATTATAAATAATTAAATATTTTATAAAATAAATAAAATTACATTATGTTTCAAACTCTGTAATTTAAGATTGTATGATGAATCCATAATTTTTTTTATTAATATCATCATTGTTATTTTAAATAAATAATAAATAATAAAATATTTTATAAATAAATATAAATACAATGCAATGTCAACATATATATAATTATCATTAAATATTACATAAAACTGAAAATTTAATAATAATGCTAATAATTTGTCATTATTTAATATTATAAGTATTATAATAATATAGATTAAATGTTAATAATTCGTCATTATTTAATCTTATAAATATTATAATAATATAGATTAAATCATGATTTTAGTTTAATTTTATTTATTTATTTTTTACTTGAAATAAATCAAAATATTGTAATTTTCATTTTTATTTAAATTTTTTTCTTAACATATAACATCAATTATATATACAAAGAAAAAACATTTCCTCTAAATTAAAAATTAAAAAAAATAAATTTATATATATATATATATATATATTTTATGATTTTTTTACTTATTTTTTTATTTTGATAACTTTATAATACATAACATTATAATATCTTAATAAAACATCTTTCTACAATTTTTTTTTTTTAAATGATAACAATTTTGTTTTAATATCATTTTTTTCTAGAACACAATGATAAATTTTATATGTAAATATGTTTGAAATGTGAAACTAAAATTTATATTTAAACTAAGAATGAAGTATATATAAATTCAAGAATGAAGTATATATAAAAATTAGTACAACTTATTGGAATATTGTTATACTGAGAAGGGGTGAATCACCATTGTTATATTTTTAATAATTTAAACCATTTTTTAATATTAATTAACACATGGAATCAACAAGATACAAAGAACACATATTTTATTGTGGAAACCTAATTGGGAAAACCACAAACTCTTTCTATACTGAAAAATTATATTTACAATAGTTTTTGCAACCTACAACTTGTTGGAGACTTCAATCCCCAAGTTTCTCAGCTACAACTGAAGGATGCTACAACACCCTCGTTTCTTCCTGCTGCAACAGACAAGTATGCTACTACACCATATTTACCAGCTACTACTGGAAGGAGGATATGATCTCCCGGTTTATCAACTACTACTGAAAGGATGCTTCGACGCCCTATTTACCAGCTACTACTGGAAGGAGGCTACAACCCCCTTCCAAGCCTGTAGCTTTCCTTATCACCACCCTACCTCCTTATTCTTTGTTTTTCATAACTCCAATAAGTTCTTACAGTATCTTCTGTTCTTTGTCCTCTACTGCAAATCATCAATTCTGACCACAAAGACAATACTGCTCTTTTCTTACGCTCTCTGACTTCTGTGTTGCATCAGATATTCATATTAAATACTCAGCTGGCATACTATGTTCTTCCTCTTTTTTTTTGGTCTATGTAGAGCTTCAGATATTCATGTTCCTTCAAATCTGTTACTGGATCTTCTTTATTTCCTTGGTCTCTATTTTCCTTGATGCTACCTCAATCTGGACTGCCGAGACATATTTCTTCCACTTTGAACTCCTGTTTATATATTTTTCTATGAGATTGAACCATTGTGTATTTTCATCCATCGTGTTCATTTACCTCCACGTCCTTTCAATTAAACATCACAACAAAACATTGTGTCTCTTCACATCCAATCATCATGCCTCTTCATATCCATATTAAAAGAAACCTTTCAAACATATATTTAATTAAATACTAACAAACACACACACAATTTAATTAATGTGTTATTCTTCTAACAACAACGTGGTTTTACTAAGCCCGCGGGTAATTTTCCTAAGCATATCGTGAGGGCATATTTCCTGAGCCTACGGGGATATCTTCCTTCACCCGCGGGCATACCCTTATGCCTTACACGGGCATCTTCTTATGCATTATGCAGGCATATCATTATGCCTTAATGTGCATATCATGAGGTCATATTTTAAGCACTCTTGCGGGCATATTGTAAGCCCCTTGCGAGCATATTGTAAGGTGTGAATAACTTTATTTTTCTCTGTTTTGGAAGAGCACAATCTCGCACGTGAGACCATCAAGGAGGAAACTGAGACCATGACTAGATGGCTAGATCATCAAATAACAGACCCATGGCACTTGATGAATTTATCATTACAAGGACAAGTTATGGCGGAAATTTCCAAATTGCCCCTTAACCTCCAGTTTTCAACACTCGGACAAATTTCAATTGTTCTTAATATGCAAAACAAGATTTTTCTCACTTTGGAAGATTAATTTCTTTCACATTTGACCATCATAATGCAAACTGAAAACATGACTGGATAACCACTTCAACAAGGAATAGATCCATGGCACCTTTTGAATTTGTTGATACACACACATCATGTTTTGGGCATTTGAAAATGGCCTTTTAAATTATTGATTTGACACTTAGTCAAAATTATCAAACCCTAGGTTAACATGAGGAGATTTTTATTTTCATCAAATTGGAAGTATGGGACATCCAATAGATAGAGGCCAATAAGGTGATTCCATCCAGACCAATTTCATCTTTTGAAACCTCTTTCTCTCTCCTCATCGGACATTTTTCAGGAGTAGTGCCAATCAAGCTAGGAGGTACTTTTGGTAGATCAATATCTTCACCTATGAAGAATATTTGGACAAACCAATGATATGATTGGATGCACCAATCAACATTCTATAGGCCCATACCCTCAAAATACTTTAATACATCAACCACGGGAAATGACAAACATTTTACTCAGGTTAATCAGGCATTTTTACCAACATTTTTATACTTGGACAATTTGTGCAATCTCCAAGGTGGATTTTTTATTTAACCAAAATACTTAACCAATGGTACTAGATGATGTAGTACATCTTACTAAGCACAACCAAAGTGATTTCACCTTCAAAATCATCTTCCTCTCACCTAAGTGGACATTTTACTGTACTGGTGCAAAACTGCCTAAAACCCTATTTTGGTCGACCTATAACTTCCTCCTTAGACACTCTCAAGACAAATTGAGACCATGGTCAGGTAGACAAATCAACAAGCTACAGCCTGGTGCTTTCAGATAATTTTTATCATTCTCCTATAAGGTACGACCGACATTTTACCAAGGCCACTTGGATCAAATTTCCAACACTTAGTTAATTTTATGAATTTCTCCAAATTGACAAATCTCTATATAACTAGGTCAACTTGTAATAATGACATCATGAAGGTACTAGAGAACCATTAGGTGTATTTACATCTTCATCAACAATGCCACATCATCATACATGCCATGGCATCACTTCCTTTGTCTTCCCCTGAGTTTGCCCTGCCATCATTGTAATGTCCCTTGTTAGGAATTTTATTAAAATGGCAATTTTCCACTTTTTTTCCCTAGTTCGACCTTTGACTAGTTTGATCTCTAGGTCCCAAATTTGCCCCAAATGATTTCAAATATTCTGAGAAGGTATATGAATGATATTAGAACATAAATATGTGTTTTAAGGATTCCTTTGGACCTTTAAAATACTTCTGCAAATACTCTTTCAATTCTGGCCAATGTAGGGAACTTTACTAGTAATTTGCCTTTGACTAGTATTGGTCTCTATGTCTCGAATTGACTCCAAATGACTTCAAATCTTCAAGGAAGGTGTATGAATGATATTAAGACTTGAATATGATTTTCAGGGATGATATATGGCCACCAAAATACCTCTGCAAACTCTCTTAAGATTCTGGACCAAGTATGCAATTTTACTAGTAATTTGGGGTTCAAATCCCCCTGGGGTAAGTATTGAAAATGGCTTCCCAAATGCCTCCAAAGCCACTCAAATTTCTGAAAAAAGGTAGGGAATGTATTAAGGATGTTATTAAGGTATCATGTGCACCATTAATTTATTATTATATCTGTTCCAACCCTCTCCCATTCAACTGCAAAAATCACCAATTCGACCCTTGGGGAAATGGCACTATTTCTTCTCCCAGTGCAATTAAACTAAGTAAAAATACTTCAAATGCTCAAGTACAGTTCATGAAACTTGTAGAAGACATCCATGGAATTATATTGACCACAAATATATCATAGAATCATCCATCCATTCGAAATCATCATCAATACATTGGCTCACAACAAGGTAGTGGGGAAATGGCATTGTTCTTCCATTAAAAATGAGATTTATACATTTCTACTTGGAATTTCGACCTGAAACTTTTTGTAGATGAAGAACAGAGTATTTAATTCATATTACAAAAGAAATTGGGCATTAAAAGCTTCCCCAAAGAGTACAATAGCTCACCAAAAACGCCCTCCCTCAAGGATCAAGAATATGCCATCAAAACCGGAAATGGTTGAAGGAGTGAGCTGCAATAGAAGAAACCATGAGCTTCCCTGTAGCTTACACCTGCAAATAAAGACTCCATTAAAGCTCCAAATGAAAGGTCTGAATGGCCTTTCCAATTACCAACTTGGATGGGAATCTTTCACCCTCGAAATTGGCTAAGGCAAGAAACTAGTCATCCACTAGCTCTCCCTCTTCACAAATGCAATTGCAAATTCTACAAATGATCAAAAGCTGGTTTCATTCTTTGTTATTGACATTTATAAAGTTCTAATGGCCTCCATGGGTCGAATTCCTTCCAAGAGACTCATGCCAACTCAAGTTGGGAAGAGATTCCAAAGAACGCCACTTGTACAACAATTCCTAGTCTCCCACTTCCACCAAATCACATGTGGAAGCATCTTAGCTGCCCTAACACCCTTGAGCGCCCTCTTGGAGTCTATTTTTAGCCCTGACATGTCATATATGTCATATGTCAGCCTTCAAGTCTGATTTGTGTCATAGGTGTCATAGCATCTTCATCATTGTTGTCATAGAGCTAGGGAATCTAGCCCAAGTGTCTCACTAGCTCCAAATTGTCTCTTCCTCTTCCATGGGAGTTACTCTTCCTCTATATTTCGACCTTGGATGAGTTATGCCATGAATAATACCTTTTGGACTTCCCCAAGTATGTTACCATTCACCTTGAATTCGAATTGGTGAGAGAATGATGCCAAATGTAGTGGGGAAATCTAGCCATATGTGGGTCCCACTTCCTCCATGTGTCTTCATGATGAAATGCCACTTTGATTTTCACTTGTATATATTTATTTAGCTCCTTTATTAAATATTTATGCCATTCTAATGTTCAAACATCATTTATTATCCCAATTATTCCAAATCCCAAAGCTTCCACCCCAAACCTAGGAAACTAGTAATTTTCCTCCTTGGCAATTATTTGACCCTTAACATCAACTTTGCAAACTCTAATGAATATGGCTAATGTGATTAGGCCATTGTGACCCAATTCCAAATTTGGGACATGACAATCATGTCCTTGGTTATTCCTTTGTCATTACTGAACTCCTTTGATATCAATGACAACCACATTAAACACAAGCACACTGATAGGTCACAAGTTAAGTGTTATGAACAAGTTATATGTAGTTCTCCATACTTAGTTGTAATCACTTGTCGTCTATGTTATCCATGCATGAGCTACGAGTTATACATTTATCAACTACTTATTTTTAGTATTTCTTTCTTTATAATTGTTTATTTTAAGTGTAGGAAAAGAATAGATAGTAGTCCACCCAAAATTCTAAGATATAAACACCTATAGGCGTAAAAATAAAAGATTGTTTAAAAACAATTGCAAATTGATCACTTGCAAAAAAAATTTAATATAACTTTTTTTCCAACACAGTGATGAATTTTACCAATGCTTGAAATATACACTTATTTGTATATACACCTACAAGTAGTTGTATATTAAAAATATGCTTGAAATAAGTGTTTATATCTTAGAATTTGGGGTGGTCTACCACCTATGTTTTTCTTAGATTTGAAGGAGGATGGGACAAGTGTACCATGATTAGATGTTTGTATCTTAGAATTTGGGGTGGCCTACCATCTATGTTTTTCCTAGATTGAAGGAGGATGGGACAAGTGTATGATGGAGATTGATTTTATGGACGTCTTTTAAATTTCAAAGCAAATAATTATAAATATATATAGATAACTTATTCATGACACTAAACTTGCAACTTATCAATATTTACCACCACAAGTTAAATAGATATACTAGTATGTAAATAACCATACATATTAATTTTGGAAAAAGTTAAACAAATGGTTTAAAGCCAATTGCCAACCCACCATGCAAACAATTTCCTTTCTTCCTCATAAATACGCGAAATTCCAGCACGCGCTTGGAATTTTGCATTACCGATCAAGTTCCCTGTAACTCTCAAAAGTTTTTCATAATTCCTTGCGCCTTTAGAGGCATATCGCTACAAAATAGTTCCTTTATTCCTGATAAATACGAGAAATTCTAGCACGATCTTTTGCATTAACGAGTAAGACAAATGCGAACTTGATTTGATTATTTGTGAAATTAGCCTCTTCGATGGCTTTCTACCATTTAATTTCCAACACGAGCTTTGAATTCTTTCTACCGTTGAATTTCCAGCACGAGCTTTGAATTCTGCATTAACTAGGAATTCCAACGTCAATATATCTTTTTCCATTTGATCGAACGAACTTAAGGAAAGATTCACACATTATAAACAAGTTATGGCTCTTTCTTTAAACCGTGCAGTATAGACATACAACAGTGCATAGGATATGGGTTTTTATAATTTTGTTCAGACTTTGACACTCTCAGCAAAATTAATAGCCGGTATAGGAGCTACTGCGCCAACCACTATTAATGGATTGATGTGGCTCTCATATTCTTCTGGATATTGCTGCAAACAAGTCGAAGGTCGCCTCCAGGACCATATCGATTGCCAATAATTGGAAATCTCCATCAATTGAGATTGCCTACTCACTGTAGTCTTAATTAAGACCTTGCTAACAAATATGGTGACATTCTCTTTAGGCACGTCGGCTCTGTCCCTATCACTGTCGTTTCTTTCCGTAAGATCACCAAACAATTTCTGAAGACTCATGATTTGATATTTTCCAGCCGACCTCTAACCGTGGAAGGAAAATACTTCTTATACAATTCCAAAGATATTACGTTGGCTCCTTATAGAGGAAAATGATAAAAATATGCATGTTAGAGCTGTTCACAGCCAAGAAAATCGAGTCCTTCAAGCACGTTTGAGAGGAAGTGTTAGAGTAATGTCCAAATACTTGGGATTGGGTTGATGTGTGTCCTCTTAGAATAGCATGAGTGGTTTGGAGATCCACATTTATAGTATCTCATTTATTAGTTTGCTGAGATTTCCTCACTTATATATTGTATATATGTTTTCATAATAGATAGATTGGTTTTTACCATATTCTTGTGTGCATGAGCCTCTCCTCACTCTATTGGTTTGCCTTTGCTGTGTTTTATCTAATTTGATATTAGAGCCTTTTAGTGCCTTGTTGGAAAGCCCTTCATGGCCAGCTGTCATATCCCATTGAGACTTTCTATTATCAATTTTTTTGCGATCTGCATCTTGATCTAGAGGTCGTTTTTTCGGGGGGTGTTGTGGGCACAACAAATCCCATGCTTCAATAAACATGGAAACCCCATTTCTAGATAAAGGCAAAGGTATTTGGGTGCGTCATCTTGTAAATATTCGATTTTGATTTTATCTCTAAAATATTCCACCCGTGCGTTTGGTCTGCTTGTTTGTAAGGGTTTGATTAATTCTTCCTGAGTGTTTCGGTCTTTAAAAAGCAAAAATTTTGAGTATTTTGTTGACTGGTATCATCATCCCGAAACCCGACATTTGGTGAACACGAAACCCGCAACCCGATAGGTGTGGGTTGCGGGACTGTTGTTTTTAAGTTTTGGTTTTGCTAATTCCGAAACCCGCAACCCGACGTCTGTGGGTTGCGGAATCATTCTTTAATAAAATTGAGAAATAATTACCCCGAAACCCGAACCCTGCAATGGCGGCATTCGGCTTTCGGGATTGTGCTTTTTTTTATTTGGTCTATCCTCCAGAAACCCGCAACCTGTAATTTCGGGATGCGGCTTTTGGGATAGTTATCTTTCCTCGCAGTTTCACTTTCCCGAAACCCGCCATCCGCATAGTCGGTTTTCGGCTTTCGAAAATCTTTTCTCCTACTTCCATTTTTGTGAACCCGCAACCCACAAATCTGTACTTTCGAGTTTCGGCTTGTGGGGTTTGTGAATAAAAGCTTCATGAACATACCTGAACCCGATTCCGCGCACGCTGCGGTGAATCTCAGTCCTCCATTTGTTATAATCGCACGGTTGGTTTTATTTTGGTGAATATATTTGATAGGGTTTTTTACCTTTTAGTTTACATTTTAACTGTTGAAGAAATTCTGCTGTTGCATTATCATTTTACTGTGGATTGCGTGTCAGGTGTCGTTTTTCAGTTTGTTGGTTATTTCAGATATTGCAAAGTTCTTTCACCATGTTGAGAAATACACGGTCTAAATCGTCGTACAAAGACCCCCTGATCAAAGATGTCTTCTATTTCATCAGTTTTTCTAAGATGTCTTCTACTCTTGAAGAACAGAAGGCAAAGAGACTCCAATCTTGTAAAGTTAAAGAAGAAATTAGTCAATGGCAATTTTATATCAAGAATGTTCCAGAGAACATCCTGATCCTTAATACTTTCCAGATCAAGAAAGTCAAGGCATCTTTGAACACTTGGCTTGATTTGAATGAATCAGCCGAGGAAATCATTAATAAATCAACGGACACCTGCACTAGACGATGGTATGCAGTGGATAATATTATGGATGCCCTAGGTTTGCCACTCATGAGTCCTATTTTGGAGGCTCTGCCACCAAAATGAAGACTTGAAGAACTCGAGACCAGATGTGAAGAATTTGCATAGAAAATTCGGGATTTGGAATAGGTCAGCATTCAAGATGTACATCGTTTGGTTAAAGAACCGTTCATCATGGAAGGGAGGATTCGGATGTACCTACGTATTTGGCACAAGCTAGCGAAGCATGATATGGAGAACAACGCATGCAATTCTCAATTATCCTTGGAATCTATCATTTTCCCAAATGTAGATGAATTGTTAAATCTTTGTGAAAAATGGCAGGATTTCCTGAATCTTTAATCAAATCTAATTTTGTAATCCCTATTTTGTAGAATTTCTCCTTTTGGGCTCCTATGTTAATTAGTATTTAAGGGGGAACCCTTCTCTTAGGAGGAGGGGGAATTTTGGAATTGCAATTCAACAGGAGATTGGACTGAAGATACTCTGTTTATCATAGTCATTGTAATTTTTGTACAAGACTTCTCTATTCAGGAAAGTTATCTTTTAATTCACCTCCTATTGTTCTTCAAATTTCTTTGAGAATTACTGTGTTAATGTTTCAAATTTGTCATCGGTTGTGTGTTCAATCTTTTGCAGGACATTCATTAATGCATAAGATCTCTCATATTGATTTCTTTGTATGTCTGGATTATGCTCAAAATTGTTCTATTAAATTTCTTTAATTGAACGTTTTCACTTTTATATTTCTGCAAATAATTCGATGCAAATAAACATGTATAATCAAATGTTAAATTTTCAATTAACACAATGATTACGGATCAGATATTTGAATAGGCTTAAACACTTTGAACAATTGTCACTTAATTTTCATTAAAGGATAATGCTTTAAATTAACAGGTGAAGAACCCAAAGACATTTCTGTTTAAGGTTTTAACTACTTGTTCATCACACTTCAAATCTGATCTGCACAACATCAACTCTTCCTTTTAGGCTAGATCTGACTTAGAATAGGTTCTTTCCTTAGGTAGGTTAAGTTAGATTTTGGTAACTAGTTTTTACTTTGTTTTCCTTGATAGGAAAACTGGTCTTTTATGATCAAAACTTTTACTCATAGAGTGCTAGCGGAGGCCAAATATCTGTGGGTGATTACCACACCAAACAGCTCAAGGATAGAATTGCCCTTGTGCAGGGTCTTTTGAAGCCTTTGGATGGGTTTTCATCCCCTGTTGTGTGCCTTGGAACCCATTCCAACACCTTGCACTTACCCTGCACCCCCGAGGCATCAACAAATGGCGCTAGAAGGAGGGCATGAACTAGCACATTGCCCACAATAAGAGCTAACTTCCAGTTATTATGATTTCATGTCTCTTTCCCAAATCCCTGCATGGGAGTTTGATACCGCATTGAGCCTACCAGGGGCTTTACATGAACTCCCTAAAAAGGCAGTTAAGATCTTGCCAAAATTTGATGGAGAAGGTAATGTTTCTGTCACCGAGCATATTAAAAGGTATGAATCTATTTTGCGTTTATTTAATATCATACATGAAGATGTTGCTTGCAAATTATTCCCATTTACCTTCGAAGGTAAGGCTTCTCTTTGGTTTTATTTTTTACCTTTGAATTCAATTTCTAGTTGGTTAGAATTTAAGAATATTTTTAGAGATTCTTTTGAAGATTATGATGTGGTTGAAATTCATCAAAATCTAATTCGAATGCAAGTACTTGATGGAGAATCAATTCGGGATTTCAACACACGTTTTCGACAAGTGTATTATGGCTTACACGAAGAACATAGACCTGCAGTACAACTCACTTTCTGTTGGTATGTTAGGTCTCTTCCCAAGATTATATCGATGTTTATTTTGCGACAAGGGATAACATATTTCAATGAAGCATGCAAAGAGGCTCAAGTTCTTGAGAAAGACTTGAAGGGGTATCCTTCAGATCTTTTTTATCCTTTCCTTTCATATGATGTTGAATCTGTTAATGAAGAATCAAAATTTTCACAAATTGCTCAATTAAATTCACAAATGAATGACCTGTTCAAAGAAGTTATGTCCATTAAATAGGAAAAGGATATTCAAAATACTCTACAAGATTTGAAACAACTAATTTTTGCATCTAATTTTCAGTCTTCCTTAAATACAAAAAGGAAATTAGGTGCAAATTCTATTAGTCATTTTTCTCTCTCGAATGAACGTGAGTACGATGAATGTTTCACATCTTCCCTTCATTCTTTGGAACCTCAATCTGAAACCGCTAGAGAAAATCTTAATTCTAATATTTCTGATCTATGTAATGAACAATTTGTTCCAATGAATTTTGAACATTTTCTTTTTTCTCAATTTGATCATAATGATACAACTATCAATAAAAATGAAGATTTCGAGAATTATGAAGAGGATTTTTCATGTATTTCTAATAATTTTAAAAGCCCTTCTTTTATAAGTGATATTCATTCTTCTTCATTTAATCAAAAGATGGATGTTCGAATAGAAAGTTTTGAAGATGCTGATTGTACTTTAGATTCTGAATAACATAATGATTCTACTTATTTTACAAAATCTGAAAATTCTTCTTCTTCGTCCTTCCATTCTGATTATTATGAACAAAATGAGAATCATAAGTCTTTAGAGGATGAGTTGGCTGAAATTGAGATTGAATTTCAAAATATTTGTTCCAAATATACTTTCTTTATGAATCAAATTTCAAATGAAAAGTTATTTCGATCAAATGCTTTGAAATTAAATAAATCTGATACACTTGGCAGCAACGAATATCTAAAAAATGAAGTTCATCATTCACAAGATTCAAATTCTAATATTTCCTTTCAATACAATAACGATGATATATTGCTAAAAGAAATATTCTCCACTCTCAATTTTAATGAAAATATTTTGGATCATGATCTTAATAATATTCAACATACTTTTTATGATTCAATTTATTTATGGTTGGAATAATCATTTTTGAGCAATTTCCCATGTCATTTCCATTTATTTGTAAATAAAAAACGTAGTTCATTTTTTCCTATTTTTGGACCTCCAGTTTCAAGATTTTCATTGTTGATTCATCATTTGTTTTATCTTGCAGGTTTAAAATTACTTGATTGGCTCCATTGGTTATTCGAGTATACTTAGTTTCTGTTTATTTTAGAATAGTGTAGGAGTAGGTATAGAACAGGTTGGGCTTGTGGTGATAAAAGATGTGCTATGCTAAAAACCTAACCCCTGCCCTACCTGCCGCCGGTGCTCATGGCCGCCGGGACTCTACAGGGATGGCTCTTCAGGGAGCAGTTGAGAAGGATTGTCGTCGCCTATGGCCAGGCAGAAGAGGCGGCTCAACAGTCCAGAATAGATGGCTTCACTCTGCGTCAAATACATCTCTTCTTTTTTTCAATATTGGAAGAAATGGGAGCGTTGAGTCTTGTAGAGGCGGCGGGCATCTGCTTTATCTCCAGCACAGAGATAAGATGTTGCTATGGTTATGGCCTGTCGTCCCCTCTTCTATCCAGCTAAACGAATCTGAGGAGCGTCAAATGGCAAAGACGGTATTATACTCCTCTGGATCGGACTGCTTGATTCACTTTTTTATTTATTTCGGCTACCTGGTGTGCTAGCGCAGGGTCTTTTATGTTTTATTATAGATGCGGAGCGGCTACAGAACAGTTTTGGGCGAACATCCAGGTCGTGGAGTTATTTTTTTCTTACTGTTCTCTTCATGCGACAAGTACTATTGCTACATGTCCTTATACTGCAGGAAAAAATGGAGAAACAGACTGGAGAACAGGTTGCATGCGCTCTGTAAGGCCACCATCAGTCCATCCACATAGTGAAAAATGGTATGAATTACAAGAACGATTATCTGTTTTTGGTTTTGGGGTAGAGGATGAAAAATTCCAGATTTTTATAAAAACGCTTTCAGGGAAAACAGTCTTGGTGTGGGTTTCTGTTAAAGATACAGGGGACACACTAAAAACTATGATAGTGCAGAGAGAGGGTTACTCTCGAATATCCTTTTACATTCTGTGCGGAGGTAAAGTACTGAATGAGGGTGATAGGCTGAAGGACTGCCAGATTTCCAGGAACTCCACTCTGCATGTGATGTATCGTTTGCGGGGAGGAACGTTTGGGAATAGAGGAACAGCAGGGCCCTCTTCATATAAAGATGCAGCTCATGCAAAGGGGCCACAGTCGTCAGCAACTCCACATTCTTCACAACCCAAGCCATATATCGTGGAGAAACTGGATGATATCCCATCTTTGGAGGTCAAGAATACAGAGGTAACACAACTCTTCAGTATTCTTCAAACACATGCTCTCATTTGTCGTTTTAATGGCTTATGGCCCAGATCTTATGATATTCATAATTGGATCTACACAAATTGGACAACAAATTGTCAAATTCTTTTATGCTCCAAAGGATTTTTTGTTGTACAGTTTGAATCAAAGGAAGAATATGAGAAGATCATTGAGCAGGGTCCTTGGTTTTGGGGGAGAGAAGGGCTTTTCTTAACCCCCTGGTTTCCCGATTTTGATGCCAACACTATGGTGGTAACCAAAATGCCGGTATGGGTGAGGCTTCCAAACCTGCCCCTTCCTTTCTGGCATCATTTAGTCTTGGAAGACATTGGCAATCTGCTTGGGAAGTACATTAAAAGGGATACCGATCGGCATGAGCAGGGACTATTTACTTATGCACAAATCTGTGTGGAGATTGACCTTAGCAAAGGTCTTCCTGATAGAATCAAGCTGATATATGAAAAGAAAAAATGGATCCAGGAACTGGACTATGAAAACACTGCTTTTAGATGCAGATTTTGTCATCTAACAGGACATTTACAAGATTCGTGCCGTCTTGCAAAAAGGCATCCCAAAAACCACCAGGGGATGAAGACAAAGGGGAAAACATGGCAGGCAGATTATGCTCCCTCTCCTGATGAGGATTCAGAGGGTGAGGAAAATGAACCAGAAGAAAAACAAGCGGAGGAGGTCAATGAGGAAATAGTGCATAAAGCTGAAACAGTGGAGACACATCATTCAGATTCAAAAAATGCTGGTAAGGAAACACTCATGGAAAACATGCAACTAATGGCTACTTCCTTAACCGGGTCAAAGCGTGCACATGAATCAGAAAATTCAGATTCTGATAAAGAAAAAACCTCTGTTCAGCCATCAGTGGAGCAGGCGAGTAAAGAGCAGATTGTAGTTGTACCCCAGCAGGGGGGATGGACAGAAGTGAAATCAAAGAAAAGAGAGAAGAAAGGGAAATTAGAGGATTATTATAAAATCCCTAGTTCCTAGAAACTTATGTAACAATATTGTTTTTTACTTTTATTTTTCTGTAGACCTATGGTCTTGACTCAGATGTGCTTATGCACCTACAGAATGTAATTTTGTATCACTTCGGCTTGAAATAAAATTACGCTTTTTTTTCTTGGAAAAAAAAAGGTATAGAACAGGTTAGTTTTGATAAATTATGTAATGATTAGATTGCCCATTTAATTCTCTTCAATAAAGTATTTGTGACGACAAACCGAATCTAAGGTGGGTTCTAGTACTGTTCGATTACAGACATTGGAAGGTGTTGAGGACACCTATCCAGTGAATGTTTTACTCCTCAAAAGTTATTTTGTATAAATCATACTGATATTTTTGTACATAGATTGATTTTGTTTATTTTCTTTTGTTTGGTTTCTTTTATTTTTTTGTATTTATCTTTTGTTTGATTTCAAAGCCCCACACATGTAGCAATATTTAGTAATCAGTTTATCTCTCGGTGATGATTCTAGTTTTGGTTTTATGACTGTTTTCCAGCTATGATTTTGTCATGTTCTTAGAAATTGTTCAACATAGGACACACGGTTAATAACCGCAGGACCTCGAATTAATATATCTCTACAATGGTCATTATCTTACACATGTATTATTTGTTAATTGGAGTCTGAGGGATAGCCGAGTTTCCATTTTCTCGTGTCTCATGGTTTAAGTTGCATATCATATTAACCTTGCAAGCTTGTTCTGCTCTGGATCCTTTTACCATCACCTTAAGATAAAGTAAATTACAAGGTGGGAGGTCTTGTCATCAAGCCTGCTCATTAGGTTCATAAGTGATAAGCAGAATAACATCTTCACACCAAGCTACCACACTTGGAAGGTGACTTTCAGTTTTCCTGAGAGTTGGAAGATCCTATCACAGGTCGGTCCATTCATGATCCGCAAAGCATTGGTGAGTAACACTATTGATATGTGGTTACCAATCCATGGTAGTGCCTTGTAATTTTCCAACTTAATGAAATCTAGATTGCTGCATATTTGTTTTAGTACAAGATACCTATGCATATGAGAACAGGGGGGTCTTATTACAAGCCATCCCTACCACGATCGTGGGTTCAATTTGGATTGAAGCTATCAAAATATGGTTACCAAGGCATGATAGTTGCTTTCAGCACCTCAACTGAAAGACAATGAGTCTCGTTATCGGGCTGGCTTGATCAGTTTCTGAATTCTGCGCATGAGTGGCACTGCTTATATCTGTTCACCAAGTCAGGGCAGTGGTTTTATACACATAGTTATCTTATAACTCCAAAAAAAAAAAAATGCTGCATGTAAATAATGTCTCAATAAATCAAGGTGATGTGTAATTGGGATATCTAGAAGCATTTCCAAGTATGTGCCTAGGTTCAACACAAGTAGCTTCCCATGACTATGTACACGCGAAGGGCCTCAGTTGTTTCTTCAACTCCCTTATCAGATTTGCATTATTCTCAATATGATCAGACATGGATATTTATTAATTTATGGTACATGCTCATTAGCTGTATTCCTTGTGATCATTTTTGAAAATTCAGGCTGAAGAAAGGAGATCTGTCTAACATGTTTTAATGTTTTCTCTAAGGGGTCAGTGCAAGCTAATGAGGGTCACTTTTGGCGCGTTAGATGCAATAGAAAACTGAAAAAGCAGGGATCCCTCAACTTACTTGGATTTTTTGAGCTACTTACGCAAAATATCTTGCATTGAGTAAAAAAGATGAAATGTAGGAAATTAAATCACGTTTCCGAATATATAACTTTTATGTATTGAAAATTTGCATAGCTATGTCAAGTTTCATTTTTCTTAACAGACACTTTTTATTTTTCAGGAAAATGATAAGGTATATGTTTTTGTGGGTAGAGCCTTTGAGGGCCTAAATGATGGAATCAAGCTACAAAAA